>WNNG01000236.1:0-177352 GCA_018208015.1 Medicago ruthenica
AAACAGCTCAAGATATTTGTGCTCGTGCAGGTTTTCTTCTTACTAGTTGGAGGAATGCTCAGATTATTCGTCACCTTGTCCCTCAGCATCCCATTTCACCGAATGATTTCAAGTAGATTAAACCAGTTCCCGGCAGGTTCAAATGTAATGTTGATGCATCCTTCTCTCAAGCTCTGAATCGGGTTGGTATTGGTGTGTGTATTCGAGATGATGAAGGTCGTTATGTTTTAGCCAAAACTGAATGGCTGACTCCAGTCCTTGATGTGGATTTGGGTGAGGCTTTAGGTTTATTATCAGCTTTGTATTGGGTTCGTGATATACAGCTGGGTATTGTGGACTTTGAGCTTGATTCCAAAATTGTGGTGGATAGTATTTATGGTCGTAAATGTGGCGTCTCTAATTTTAGCACAGTGATCAATGATTGTAGACGTCTGTTAGCTTATGATTTAGTAACCTCTGATGTTAGGTTTATTCGGAGATAAGCCAACGAAGTCGCTCATAGCTTTGCTAGGGTGGCTTTGCGTCATGCTAGTTTCCATATTCATATTAAGATTCCATCTTGTATCTCTACTATTATTTTAAATGAAATGCAATAAGTTTCTTCTTGTCAAAAAAAAGTCAGCATAAATTTAAAATAAGTTTAGTATAAATTATAAAGTTTTTTTTTTTGACGAAAAGTGTAAGTTGTAATATTGTGTAGTTTTTATAAAAATATATATTATATTGTTGTATTAAGATATTTGGTTTTATAAATATAAAGTATTTAGGTGTAGTTTACAACTCTATTTTATTTCAAATAAGTGTTTTTATCCTAACAAATAAATTGTTTTAGAGGGTGGGATAGTTCAACTTGTTTCAATTTCATCTCGATTTTCAGTTGTTGCCTGTCATGAGAGATCCCTCGTGGCTTTTGTGGGTTATTGTTCATCTAGTTTCTCTTATTTGCTTTTCAGTTTGGTTGTACACTTTTTGGTTTAGTTGTATGTGTTTTACTCAGCCCCTCTACTCTCTTTTTGTTTTACTCATATATATACTATGTTACTAATATTTGGAGCGGATTTCCATTGAATTCCGACGAAGTTAACACCAAATCAGCAAATTATATATATTTGGATAGTTGTGTTAAGCACATGTGAGAAATTTTTATATTTTTGACAATTTTAGGAAAAACATAAATAAATTGTTTTTATATCAATCTAATTTCACTCCGTAATACGTCATAGTAAGTAGATCGTTTTCATAGTCGACCTCCACGCATAAAACCAAAATTGATTATACGTAACTCAGGTATTTTTTTTTCTTAGTCTATGTTCAAACATTCTTTTTCATAATTTTATGGTACGACTCTTAAGTTTAATTTCAACATAGTTTGCACAGTTTTGTATATCCCCCTTAATCTTATCGATCAAAATTAAAGTGTCTTTTCTCCACTCACCCGATATTCACTATTACCTCATAACTTCGTTAAAAAATTTGGTGATCAACCTATAATGTCTCATTCTCGAAGGATTTTCTACACTTCAATGGGTATGTTGTCAGGTCCAATTAGTTTGGCATTACTCATCCTTTTCAAGGCTTCTTTTAACTTGTGTTCTTGAATTATAGTAGTTATAGTTTACATCCTCCACTCTAATGTATATCATGTTAGAATATGGTAATATCCCATGACCTTCATTAAATAAGTTGTGGAAATACTTCTTCCATCAATCCTTTATATCTCTTTCATAAACAATTGGTTTACCCTCTTCATCTTTAATACACTTCACTTGATCCAAATCTCTTGTCTTTCTTTCCCGTCACTTAGCAAGACTATATATAGATTTTTCTCCATCCTTGATACCTAAGGATTGGAATAACCCATCAAAAACTTGCGTTCTTACTTTGTTCAATGCCTTTTTGGTTTGTTTTCTAACTCTCTTATAGTTTTCCCAAATTTATATACTTTTACCCCTAAACCACGCTTTAAGACATTCCCTTTTGATTCTAACTTTGCTTTGAACACTTTTGTTCCACTAATATTTGTTACTGCTAGATCCAAAACCTATTGATTCTCCTTGTGTTTCTTTTGCTACTTTTCTTATCTCACATGCCATCTTATCCAAAGTATCATTTTCACTTCCATGTAGCTTTGTGTAGCCTTCCTCTAAAATATTGTGTTGGAAAGTGTTGTACCCTAATTTTGTCCCAAGCTTTTTCAAAAAAAAGAGTCAACAAAAAAAAGAGAAAGTCAGCTTTATTTTTTTCCTTTTAAAAAAAAATTAAATAATAAAAAAAAGGGATTGCGATGTTATAATGGCTCTGCGAACTTTGCGAAGGACTTCGCAGAGCGATGTTATAATCGCTCGGCGAACTCTACGAACTTTGCAGTTTTTGATTTTCTTATTTATCTTTCTTTTGTTTTTATTATTGTTATTATTATTATCATCTATTATTATTATTATCACTGTTATTATTATGTTTTACTATCTAATTCCACAAAGAAAGAAAGAAAGCATGTGTCAATGCCAAGCAAGAAAAGAAGGGAAGAAGAAGCAAAGCCTAGCAAGGAACTCAGCAACTTGCTGCCCTTGGGCAGCACTTTTTCCCTACCATTTGGCCAGCTACTGACCCTGCTACTTCCAGCAAGCACCTTGATCTTTTTCTTCCTTCCTTCTCCACCCAAAACCAGTCAAACATAGCTGCAAAGTGCTTGCCCCAGGTCTGAAATTGCTGACCCTGTTTCAGCATTCTTTCTTTCCTACTCAGAACAGCACACTTGTTCCTTTTGTTTCCCCCAACCTCTGCACAAACAGCACACTACTTTCCTGTTTGTCTTCTCAAAATGGCAAGGATCAATCCCAAAGGGCAGCTCAAGTTGCAAACAGCTCATGTTTTCTCACTTTTCCAGCATTTTTCTGTCAGAAATCAGCTTCATTGGTTGTTGAATTTGGCCAAGTCTTGACCATGATCACAAGGCAAAGTCACCTCTTCCCTTTTGCATTAAATGCAAAGCAAATAGCCTGATCATAGCCCACAAAAACAGCCCTGCTTTAGGATTTTTCATGATGACAATTGATCTTAATTTGCCTATAAAATCCATGCAATGCTGCAGGATTATGGACAGATTTTTAGAGGAGTGAATTAGAGTTCTTAGACAGTGAATTTGCAGTGAATTTTCACACTCAGAACTGAATCTTTTTGAGCAAGTTTAGAGAGAATTCTAAGAGGTTTTCTCCCAGCAACAAGCAGAAAAACCAAACACACCCATCTCACAAAAATCACAAAAAATCTCACAAAAACACAATCACCACAAGCACTCAAATCATTTCAACACAAAAAAAACAAACCACAATTACTCAAAAGCCTTTCATTTTCGTGAAATCACACTTTGGCTTGAAGTTCTGTAAGTATTCTAGCCCTTTTCTATTTCATTTTCTGCATTCTGTTTAAAGTTGTAAACTTCTGCATAAACAATATCAGTTTTAACATAGGTTCATGAGCATGACTTAAGCCCAACATATAGTTAGTTTTAAGATTGCTTTTGGTAGAGGTAAAACCACTAAGATGTAGTCCTCCTGGCAAGTTTTGCAATGGTGTTTTCATTTTTGCATTTGATTCAGTTGTGAGTAAAAAAATCTATGTGAGAAGTTAAGAAAAACACTTGATCATAGAACCAGGTGGATGGTTCTGAACCTGTGTACATAGAACCAGGTGGATGGTTCTGAACCTGTGTACATAGAGCCAGGTGGATGGTTCTGAACATGTGTACATAGAACAAGGTGGATACTTCTGGTTTCTGAACTAGTGCATATAGAACAAGGTGGATCACATCTGAAACACTTGATCATAGAACCAGGTGGATCACTTCTGAAACACTTGATCATAGAACCAGGTGGATCATAACTCAGACTGTTTGAACATATAGAACCAGGTGGATAAACCAAACTTGGACAACACTTGTTCATTTTAACCAAACTTGAACAACAATTTTGTTCATGATTTTCAACAAACTTGAATCTGAACCAAACTTGTTCATTTTCCAAACAATAACTTGAACAAAGCTTGTTCTTGATTTCAATAAATATGAACAACAATTTTGTTCATGATTTTCAACAAACTTGTTCATTTTTTTCAATAATTTGAACAACACTTGTTCATAGGTTGCAACAACTAATTTGAGTTTTAAACTTGTTCATAAGTTTTTAACTAAGTGTTTTGCTCTTTTGGGATTTCTTAAAGTTTCAACAATAAATTTGAATGAAAAAAGGAGTGGTTTGACGTATGTCTTTCCATTCCCCGATTGAACAAACACTTGACGTATGTCTCGTTGTTTAGACAATCGTCATTCTTTTTCAAACTTCACCAAAATACATTTTAAGTTTCAAACAATAAACTTGAATGAAAAAGGAATGGTTTGACGTATGTCTCTCCATTCCCCGGTTGCACGAATACTTGACGTATGTCTCGTTGTTCGAGCAATCGTCATTCTATTTTCAACGCATCCAACACACCAAAACTTATTCTTGGCCCTATGTGGTCAATTCAAACCTTTCTTGGTCCCCCGCGACCAAATGAACCCTTTCTTGACTCCGTTGAGTCAATTGAATCAATGCTCGACCCGTTGGTCCATTGAACTTTTTTTTCAGTCTCCCATGACTTTTTGAATCAATGCTCGACCCGTTGGTCCATTGAACTTTCTTTTCGGTCCCCCGTGACCATTTGAATCAATGCTCGACTCCTTTGAGTCCATTGAACCTTTCTTGACCCCCCGTGGTCAATTGAGAACCTTTTTCCCCAATGAACCTGTTTTTATCAATTCTAAGCGCGATACAAACAAAAGCTTAAGCCTCCCATGCGCGAGCATACAAGCTACGTTTAAATCGCAAGAATACGATCAAAACATCGTTCTTTAAAAACAACCAACAAATATACGTTTTTCTACCAAAGAACTACGTAGCTTTGAATTCTCCATCGCACCAGGAGATACGTAGGAGCAAGATTCACATCTTGTCAAGCACAATAATAAAAAATAAACTTTTCCCCCTTTCCTATATTCCCTTTATATATATTTAAGCATGCAAGCAAAACTTTAAAAAAACACTTTAGCCTTAAACTATCTAGGAGGTTCCCGTTGAGTACAACGGACGCGAGGGGTGCTAATACCTTCCCCTTGCGTAATCGACTCCCGAACCCGATAATGGTTGCGATGACCATCCTTTCCTCATCGTCAAGGGTTTTTATTATCGTTTCCCTTTTAAAAATAAAAAACTTAAGGGTTTATCAACGTTCCCTTTAAACAAAAACTTTGGTGACGACTCTGCACTTTCATCCCTAGCGTTCGTACACGCTCCGAGGATCTGCGTTTTTTTCCGAGAGCTCACATAAAGCACTTTATTTTTCACCTTTTAAATGTCATCGCTTGATCCTTGAAGCTCAGTTGTTGCTTCTCATCTTTCGTCTCTCCTATTAACCCTTACATCAATAACCAAACAAATCTTTATGTACTATTGTATGAGATAAGATGCTTCTTTCTTTTCCTTAAGCACGTATTAGCTATAGTAAAATCAAAAGATGACAAAAAATCTAGGATGGATTTACCCTCTGCATTAATATCCCCAAGGCCATACCCCTATTCATGCCTTCAAAACTTCTCGAAACACTCCCGCCCCATTTAGACCCCCACGTAAGAAAAATATTTTTTTCTCGTTGTATATCCTAAATTAAGTATTTTAAATCATCCAAAAACTTTACTTTGAGACATTCTTCCAACCCTACCTAAAGTGCGTAAGCACTAATAATATTAAAAATGTCTTGTTCCACTACAAATTTCTATGCTCCGATCTCATATCCTTTTTACATCCATAATAACCTTCTTACACCCCTTATCCAAAATAATGCCTACCCCAGTTATCGATCTAACTTTGCCGGTGTATCAATGCTTAAATCTTGAACTATCTAATTTTTTTGCCTTTTCACCCATCTTGTTGGCACATAAAATTAATCTTCTTCCTAGTCATAGTGTCAACTATTTTCATAGATTTTCATGTAAAAGTTCATATATTCCATGATTCATAAAAGATCATACTCTCATGAACTAACTTCTTTACTCACACTCGCTCATGAAGATTTGGAGACCCTTGCTTTATTTTTTACTACATCCAACAGGCGATGTAGCAACTCTTACTCATTTGACATTGTATTTGAGCTATAGAGTATATTGCTTCTAGGAAAGTACCTAGCATTCACCCTATTACGTATTTGGTTCATGTCATAGAGATCCAATAAAGTTTTACATTTGTTGTTGAGGCTTAACACAACCTTCTTCTTTCATTCGAACTTTTGACGACTATGAGTAGCAAGGCTAACATAGGCAATATTATACATACAAAATTTAGACTCGATTCTACATATAAACTAATAAATTAAATCGAGATCCAACATTTTAGTATTTTAATTTAAGTAATGTTGATTACCATGTTTCAAAGAAAAACACATAATTATATCATGATAATATATGTAGATCTAATTTTTTTGGAATATTTAGTAGTCAACTTGAAATGAAAATTAAACTCACTTCTACTGTTCTACATGTAAATTAACAAATTAAATTCATATTTAAAATTTTGGTCTTATAATTTAAGTTATGTTGATATAAAAATTGCGTATAAAATCAAATAATCACATCATCATGATTGTGTTGATTTGTAAATATATCGATATTTATTTAAAACACATATTTTGCGGACGCATAATAATTTTGTCATCAATTTAGAATTATCGATCTGAGTGTATTGGAAACACAGTTGAGATAAAAGTTTATATATTAATGAACCCAACAATTTATACAAAACAAACATCATAAACATCGATCATTAAACCATCATGATCAAGTTCAATCGTAATCAGTTTGTTCTTAACCCCATTTTATTACTTTTGCACACGAACTCAAGTAAGCATTCTGGTAACATTTTAAAATGAAATGCATCAAATGATTAAATCAAACTCATACTATCAAATTACACTAATCAAACTTCATGTTTGATATTTGTGTATATTTATCAATCAAAAAGATTAAAAACTATATAAATAGTATAAATATTATTGATAATTACAAATTAACAAAAAAAATAAAAGTAAAAGTAAAAAATTATTACAAAACAAAACACATAAATATGTATCCATATCTAGTGAGAATGAAAGTTTATCATTTGATATATCACGTACAAACCAAGTGTGATCAATATGAACAATCAAACTCCAAGGTTATCTCTCACATGATTAATCTCAAGAATAAAATTAATTTTTGATTTCGGAGTCATTGAATAGAATGACAACAATGAAAATTGTTGAAAACATGAAAAACATAAAATTTTAAAAGAATTTAGAATTCGTTGACCAAATGTCAAAATGGTGTGAGGAATGGTGAAAGAAGAATCCTTATTTATAGGGGAAAATTCAAGCAACTCACTACACTTTTTTTTAAGAAACAACTCACTACTATTGTTTAGATCCGCAATTTGCTGCATTGATTTATTACATCATGTGAAAAGTGGAAATAAAATAAAATGTTTGAGTGATTGTAGTTATTTCAGAGCCAATTTGAGAATGCAAATTCATTTGGTATCATTCAGTCTCATTAATCATTGATTGCATTTACCTTTTTTAATGCATTTTAGTCTTAGAAAATTGTTTACGTTTTCCACATTAATCAAGGATATTTAAATTGTGTCTCATAAAATAAATTAAAATATATGCAAACCATATTTGTACTCAAATATTTTTATAATTAAAAAAGGCATAAATGTGTGGATTTCATTAGAAAATCTTTTTAATTAGACATAAATGCGTTGATTTCTTTAACGCATTTGAGTAATTAAAAATATAAGGCATTTACGAATATAAGGCATTTATGCCTAATTAACGCATTTGTACTCAAATATGTCTAATCAATTTACCATTTTTAATTAAAATATAAGGCATTTATGTCTAATTAAAAAAGACTAAAATATTTTTTAATGCATTTAGTAAAATCGTTTACTTTTTTAATGAATTAAAATAAATTAAAAATGAGTTTCTAATGAAATCAACGCTTATATTTTTAGATAAATAAATTTTTAATGTTTGCATTTAATAAAATATAGGATATTAAAACTGTGTCACATTATTATTATTATTATTAAAGCAAAAATACAATAGAAACTCGTTTCATTAACTATTATTAATACTATTATGAAAATAAAAATATAATAAAAGTTCATTTCATTAATAACCAAGGGTTGCTTATCAAATTCAATAAGCTTTCATTATTTTCGTCAGTCTAATTTGTTTTTTTAGGATTTTCGTAAATAAATTTTTAATGTTTGCATTTAATAAAATATAGGATATTGAAATTGTGTCACACTATTATTATTATTATTATTATTATTATTATTATTATTATGAAAGCAAAAATACAATAGAAACCCATTTCGTTAATTATTATTGTTATTATGAAAATAAAAATATAATAAAAGTCCATTTCATTAATAATCAAGGGTCGCTTATCAAATTCAATAAGCTTCCATTATTTTCGTCAGTCTAATTTGTTTTTTTAGGATTTTCGTAAATAAATTTTTAATGTTTGCATTTAATAAAATATAGGATATTAAAATTGTGTCATATTATTATTATTATTATTATTATTATTATGAAAGCAAAAATACAATAGAAACTCATTTCATTAATTATTATTATTATGAAATAAAAATATAATAGAAGTTCATTTCATTAATTACATTAATTCAATAAATTCATTAATTGTCAAACTCGCCAAATTGCTTGGTGGTGCCATGTGTCATGCTAAGAATGCATTTGAGGATATTCCTATGAAATACTCCTCAAATGTATAATATATAGATGTAATGTTATAATGTTATAATGTCTCTTAATACTTAAACTACCGGTTTTGCGGATTCTAAAAGAGAAATAGTTGTTAAATTTTAGGTAGAAAAGGTTGTTTTTAAATTTTTCAATAAGTTGAATACACAACTTTTAAGATAAAATTGTTACTTTAAGTTTTTTATCAAGTGTCTTTATGACAGTTGTTAGCATTTCTTCTAACAGGTTTTGCTAACAAGGGCGTATGTTAAACAACTCAAAAGTATAAATTTTTTCTTAAATTTTGTGCATTTAATTAATTAAATGCAAAAAAATAAATTCAAATGCATTAATTACAGTCAAATATTTATACTTTCGACTCATTAACTTGTGTCTAACGGGCACAAGTTATCATTTCCCTAACTTCTTTAATACTTCCACCGTCCCTTTTTATAAGAGTAGTTTACAAAAAAAGTTTGTCCTTTTTTTGACAAGAGGTTTGTCCTTAAATATAAGATCATATACAAATTCATAGATGTATTAATTACTCTTTTTTCAAATATACCCCTTATTAATACTATCAGTTTGTCTTGGTATATGAAAAGTTAACATTAAATATATATTTAATTAAGGGTAATCTAGTAATAAATCACACACATTTTAGACAACTTTATTACTCCAACAACTTTTCTTAATACACGTGATTTGTGTAAACTACTTCTATAAAAAGGGACTTGGGTAGTATTTTTCTAATTGAAAGGAAATACTAAGAATAAGAAGAAAAAATGTATTCCTTCCGTTTCAAAATAATTGTCTCTTTGGCACTTTTCTTATGTCTCAGAATAAAAAAAAATTACAAAAGCAAAACGATATTCATTCATTCAAATTGATAGAATACATCAGATACAATAACATCATCAACATCGCTAAAAACGTAAAGGGTGGATCTCTGAACAAAATCACAGCACACAAGTTAGTAGCATATGACGGCAAAATGCCTACAAATAATATGATAAATCTAAATCACTAGAATACCCATATACTCATGCTTCCGGATCTGCAATGTTGACGCCCAAATCATTGATTGAATTTGTGATTGACTGAAGCTAATCTTTCAATAAGAACCAAACAAACATCGCCACAATACGAGAAAATGAACAACGCCGCACAAGACAACGAACAACACAAAGCCGCACTTAAACGACGAAATCACAACAAAACACAAAAAAAAAACTTGATATATGTAGAAATCATTTATTTAAATTGAAATAAGTGGGAAAAGAGATGCATATGGGTGATTTTAGGTCAAAAAATGACTTAAAACCACTCCTATTCAATGAGTGAAAGAGAAAGAGAACTTAGAGAAAAGGTGGGGTTTCTCTCACTAAAAAACTAGGATCAGCTATATAATAACAGGGAAATTCTATCTCAAAATAATTGCCACTTTAGAATATCAATGCAACATTTATTGTTACTTTTACACTATTATACCCTTATTTATTGAATTTCATCCAACTTAAATATTCCACTAACTACAATTAATAGGGGTATATTAGTAAATGATACTAATTTTGTAATATCCCACCTCAGACTTAAATAATTATCAGTATTGAGATGATGTATCAGAGATATTTTGAGGAAGGGCGATCTGGTAATTGTCACATGAAGGTTTTTATATAAAGGGTAAAAACCCATATTTCCCTCATTTCTTATTCTTTTTCTCTCTCTAGAAATCACAATTCCCTCTCCTTCCCTCTCTACTCCCCACGCCACTCTCTCTTCCCTTCAATCATCTATCTTCTCCCTCTAACCTTGCCCCAAATCATCATGCAAGCACACTTTTGTGACCCTTGAGCCAATTTGGAAGCAAAAGGAGCAAGGAAGAAAGAAAGTAAAAAGGGCTAAAGCTAGGGTTTTAAGAAGAATCAAGCTAGGAATTGAAGGGAAAACTTGGCAAGGAAGCAAACCCATGATTCAGGTGAGCTCCCTAGGGTTTTAGAACCCACTTTGAAAGAGTTTGAGTGTATTTTGTATTTTGAGCAAAGTTTACAATTTTGTGCCCTAATCCCTTTTGCTTGCCAATTTCTTGTTCAATCATGTTTATATCAATCAATTTACAATGGAAAATCATTCCTTATACTGTTCTGATGCCTGGGTATGCTTAGATAAGTCAAGAATGGTGGAAAATCACATTTTGAACTTTTTATGTTCTGTCAAACTCGCCCGGCGAGCTCGGGGCGAGCTTACAACGAGTTTTCAATAATTTTCCCTGTACCAACTCGCCATGGCGAGATGCAGCTCGCTGGGCGAGTTAAGGCAGACCCTCCAGGGCTGTTCTGCTTCGTTCAGTGAGTTGTGTACGCGTCAGGCGAGGCATTTGGTAACCATTTTCAATGAAGACCTTAATTTCTAAGGAAAACACCATTTTGGACATATCCGAGGGGCATATAACACATAAGGAATAGATGAACAAGGATTTGTGCAATAACTTAGAATTGTTTAGTAATGTGAGGGCAAAGCCTGGACGGGTATAGGAATGTTTCCAACAATCAAGCAGTGGCTTATGAAAACGATAAGCATATGACCCTATACTCATATGTTAAGTATTGGGAGATTGATCCCCTTAAGGAATGCATTAATATGTGTCGCGGTGATTTTTGGATATCAAGCTATTAATTAGCGTTGACTCACAAAATTAAGTTCACCACCGATCTTTTATTTTTCCAAGGAAAAGGGGAAAGTTCGTATAAACCCTAAATTTTAGAGATCAAGGTCTGGGGGTTGGTTACGCAAAGGGAAGGTGTTAGCACCCTAAACGTCTATAGTACTCTATAGGAACCTCTTGTTTTTATTTTTATCTTTATGCTAAATTGATTATTTGTTTGTAAATAAATGCCTAAGTGTAAAAGACTAAAGTGATGATTAAAAGGAAAGAAAATGTTTTTGTTATTTTTATTGATTTGGAAAGACAAAGTCTTTTGCCTACGTACCCGAGCGGGATCAAAATCACGTAGTTCGGGGTAAAAAGCCGAGTGATTTGTTTTGATTGATTTTAAAGTTTTGAAAAAAAGTTTGAGAAAGATATGAGGCCGAAATGGCATAGAAGGATAAAGATGTGAGTTTGATTGATTTTAATTTTTTTTAAAAAAAAGGGTTTGAAATAATTAAAATTGAATGAAATTGTTTTTGAAGAAAATGTAAGAATTAATTGACTTGAAAATGAAATTTGATTGAGAAAAGATTTTTTTTTTTGGCTTTTTGTTATTTGAAAATGCTTTTGATTTTTGATTAAGTTAATTAACAAAAAAAACTAAGTGGTAGTCGAAAAAAAACTAAGCGCGAGGGTTTTCTCACAAAGACATCGAATCAAAGTGAGAGCCCCTTTTCCTCGGATACGTTCGTTATTTTTATCGTTTTATCGCTTTTCGACATAAAGCGGAATAAATAAATGTGTGTGTCGGTGAGATATTCTCATTTATATTTACATTGTCCCTAAATACATTCTAAGTATCAATAATGAAATAATAACAATAAAGCAATAAATAAAGAAAAATAAATTGCAAGCGCATAAAAATAAATAAATATGCAAAATAAACAAAAATAAATAAAAATGAAAAAAATGCATGAAATGGATTTTACATTAAGTAAACATGCTGCATGAAATAATAAAGAAAAGAAAATAAAAATGCATGAAATGTTGGACATAAAATAAATATGTTGCATTGGAATAAATAAAAATAAAAAAATAAAAATGCATGATGTGCAAGGTATTAAATAAATATGTTGCTTAAATAAATAAAAGAATAAAAGTAAAAATGCATGGTATGCTGGACATTTAAATAAAAGTGCAAAAATAATGAAAATACACTATACTAAAAAGGAAAAAATGCATTGAAATAAATCTAAGCTATAAAGAAAAATGACGAAAATAATAAAGAAATCAAAGAAAAATAAATAAATAAATAAAGTAAAGTGAAATGACATAAAGTAATAAAAGCAAATAAGCAAAAAAAGTGCAAAAATAAAATAAATGAAATAAAAAAAAAAACAAGAAATAAGTAAAGGAACAAAGAAATTAAAAACGAGAGAAAAAGGGGGGTGCAGGAGCAAACAAGGGGGTGCAGGAAGCAATCAGAAGTGAGGAACGGGCTTAAGGAGGATGGGTTGATGGACTTTCCAGATTAAATCTGGGCCGTTGATTGATCAACGCTCCAGATTTAATCTGGAAATAGGCTATAAATAGCCTTTTTTTGTAAAAAAAGTCATTTTTCACAAAACTTCCTCTCTCTACTCTTCTTCTCTCTACCGCCCCTCTCTCTCTTCTCTCCCTTCTCTCTAAAAACCGGTGGCCGGAAAGAAATTCCGGCGCGGTGGCCGGCCGGCCTAGACAGCGGCGCCACCGCGCCGGAGTTTAAAAACTCCACTTTTTTTCAAAAAAAATGTTTTTCTTAACCCCCTTCTCACCCTCTTTCTAAATATCTACTCAAAAAATTCAAAATCAAAATCAAACTCCCTAGATCTAGGATTGAAATTCGAAACTGAACTACCTTTTTTTATTGTGTTTGGTTCTTGCTTCTTCTTTAGTTCGGTTTGGTTTGTGCGTGTGTTTGGGGTAGAGAGCCGTGTGTGTTGTGGTTGTGGGGTGGTGGCTGGCCGTGTGGTTTGTGGGAGGTGGGTAGTGGCTGGCCGTGTGAAGTGGGGGTTGGAGGTTTTAAGTTGTGTTTATGTTGCTGTTTGGGGGTTTTTTGTTGGTTTTTTTTGTGTTAGTTTATGGGAGTTTTGGGGTGGTGGCCGAGTGTGTTATGCATGTAAGAGTGGGAGGGGGCCGAATTTTTGGGGTTAGGAGGAGGAGGTATAGTTTTGTTGTGTTTGTTTGTGGTAAGAAAATGAAAAGAGTTTTTTTTAGAAATTTTTGATATTGTGATTTTTTGTTGTTGTTTTTTTGATTCTGCTCTGATGAAAAACTTCCTTTTCCTCTGAGTTTTTTTTCCCTCTGTTATAGGCAATGTCTTGGTCAAAAATTTGGTTAACATCCCTTGAAAAGGGAAAGAAGTGACATTGGGGAAGATTTTGGGCAAAATTTTGGTTAAAGAAAACCAAAAGAGAAATGGGGGCTACTGTGTACTGTACACTGTACAGTACAGTGACTTTGACAAAAAAATAAAAAAAAAATTAAAATTTAAAAATTTAAAAAAAATGATAATAATAAAAAAGGAAATAATTAAATAGTAATAATAATAATAATGAACAATAAATAGTAATAATAGTGATAATAATAATAATAATAATGGAATAAATGAACAATAAATAAAAACTGAGACTAAAAGTAAAGATGAAAAATAAACATAAAAAGATAACAAGTGGCCCTAAAACGAACCAAAAAAAAAATGAGGTATTTTAAAATACCTCTCTGCCAAAATTTCGTCTGAAACGACGAGAATTTCTGGCTTAAAAGGACGAGAAAAACAAAAATGAAAATGGGTCAAAAAATGGGGTATGACAGATGCCCCTATTTAAGTTTCTTCGTTACGGAGATTTAAAAGTGAAATTTTTAATTCGACGGGTCGAAGAGACTTAAATACGGAGTACACCTTTTTTGACCAATTTTGACTGAAAAATGTTATGGATGCAATGTTATGCATGCAATGCTGTGGATGCTCGCGATGCAGGTATAAATGCAAGACGGCGAAGATGATCTGACTGGGGACAAAACAAGACAAAAGGATACCTGAGCTCGCTAAAGAAATGGGATCCGACTTCACTGGGGATTATGTGGTTTGACTGGGGAAGGGACTGTCTACTATCGCACTGATCAGAACGATAGCCTAACAAAAACAAAGACCGACGTTACCTACTATCCTGTAAATGATAGCTTAAATAAGGTAAAAGGAGGAGACACTGCCTACTATTAACAAAGATGATAGCTTAGAAAAGACAGATGACATGTTTATCTACTACCGTTGTGAGGGTAGCTTAAAGAAAGTAAAAAAATGTAAATGTCAGCTGTTCGGGATGTGACCGAACTAGCCACTGATGACAGGATAAAAGTCAAGCTGGATGAAAAGATAAAAGCTGGATGAAAAGATAAATACTGGATGAAAAATAAATGCCGGATGAAAGATAAAATTGGATGAAAAATAAATGTTGGACGAAAAAATAAAACTGGATGAAAAATAACTGCTGGATGAAAGATAAAAGCTGGATGAAAGATGAATGCTGGATGAAAAATAAATGCTGGACAAAAGATGAACGTTGGATGAAAGATAAATGTTGGATGAAAGATAAAAGTTGGATGAAAGATAAAAGCTGGATGAAAGATGAAAGTTGGATGAAAGATAAAAGCTGGATGAAAGATAAATGCTGGATGAAAGATAAAAGTTAGATGAAAGATAAAAGCTGGATGAAAGATGAAAGTTGGATGAAAGATAAAAGCTGGATGAAAGATAAATGCTGGATGAAAGATAAAACTGGATGAAAATAAATGCTGGATGAAAGATAAAAGCTAGATGAAAAATGAACGTTAGATGAAAGATAGATGCTGGATGAAAGATAAATGCTGGATGAAAGATAAAAGTTGGATGAAAGATAAAAGCTGGATGAAAAGTAAAAGCTGGATGAAATATAAATGCTGGATACAAACTGCTTGTTAATGAACTGCCACTTGGCATAAAGGTGACATTTCTGGACCAGACACACTGGGGACGACACTTGGGGGAAAAAAGTGTTACAATTATTCATGATTGATTGGCATGGAAAGATATTCAAAACAAGACTCAGGGTGGTTAATGTAACCATGTATGAATGATGTTGTCTGTACGTTGTATATGCATGAATGTATGTATGATAGCACGACTTGTATGACTATATGAAGGATAAACTTGCGCGATTGCATAGCTGATGAACTTGACAAGACAAAATTGGACGGATGAGATGGAAAGTGGACCGACAACGCAGTACAAACACTCAACAATCTTCATTGGAAATGATGCCATTGGGGACGTATCATAACATTGACGGGGTGAAGCCCGATGTATTCAGCAACTGATGGGGAGTAAACACTTCCTGGGGAAAACATGCTAATCTGAAAACTTGGCAGAGGAACCGGTGCTTCTGTGGTCATGCTTATCTTTTGTTTTTTTTTGAATCCCTAACTTTTGTCTGGACCGCCCTTTCGGGTTTTCGACCCACCGGGGATATGTTCTTTTTGCATGTCCCTAATTTTTGCCTGGACCGCCCTTTCGGGTTTTCGATCCAACGGGACGCTCATTTTTGCCTAAGCCGCCCTTTCGGGTTTTCGACTTACCGAGCTCTTTTCTTTTCCTTTTTTTTTCTTCTCTTTTGTTTGTTTTTTTTAGCAATTGACCACGTTCAACCTGCAAAGTTTATCCGTTCTCAGGATAGCTGTTGACGCACCCTTCACTTATTCATAAGTTCAAAGAAAATGTATTTGTTGTTTGTGCTTTTCAAAAAGACATGAAAAATATTTATGATTTTGAAAAAAAATATTTTATTTCAAGCACTACCATCAAAAATAGAAGAAGTTTTTATAAACTGAATAAGTGGGAATTCCAAATAAAAGGCACAGGCTCGAATTTATTTAAAGGAGTGGTGACCCGCCGATGGCATGGCTCCACGGATCTTACAAAGTTTGGAAAATGGTAAATATAAGGGGAAGGTACATTGAACACAATAATCGCTATTCTCCCTGACAACTTTGAATTCCACTGTTTGGATGCTTCAGATTTAGAGTCTTTTGACAGTTAAGGTGCCCCAAGCGAGGCGTGGTCAACCCGATGCAGTTACTTTGTCTTTTGATCCTTAACTTTTGCATAGATCGCCCTTTCGGGTTTTCGACCTATTAGGATGATTATTTTTCTGTTTTATGTCTCCAAGTTTTGCCTGGACCGTCCTTTCGAATTTTCGATCCACCGAGACGCTCATTTTTGCTTAAGCCGCCCTTTCGGGTTTTCGACTTACTGAGTTGTTCTTTTATTTTTTTAGACAAAGTATTTCTTGACTGCATTAGCATTCACAGGACGGGGAAGCTCAACACCATCTATAGTCGTAAGAGTCAATGCGCCACCGGAGAAAGCTCTCTTGACGACATATGGACCTTCATAGTTAGGCGTCCACTTGCCCCTGGAATCAGGTTGGAAAGATAAAACCTTCTTGAGCACGAGATCTCCTTCTGGGAACACACAGGGACGAACTTTCTTGTCAGAAGCTTGCTTCATCCTCTTTTGATATAACTGCTCATGGCACAAGGCCTTCATGCGTTTCTTTTCAAGCAAGTTCAACTGATCATATCTGTTTTGACACCATTCAGCCTCTGACAACTTGGCTTCTATTAGAACTCTTATTGAGGGGATCTCAACTTCTACGGGGAGAACAGCTTCCATACCATATACCAAGGAGAATGGGGTTACCCCTGTTGAGGTACGCACTGAAGTACGATGTCCGTGTAAAGCATTCGGTAACATCTCATGCCAGTCCTGTAGGTGGCTACCATCTTCTGCACCATCTTCTTTATGTATTTTCTTTCTTTGTTTTTTTTTTGTTGTTTTTTTTTGCTTTTGACTTTTTTGTTTTTTTTTTGCAGCCTCGATGGCACCATTCATCTGGAATTTGATCAGGAATATCGTAGTGCTCAAGTTAATCACTTCCAGTGCTTCTTCATGTGGCTGAATGATGTTCTTTTTATGTTCTAGTAACCGAGAGATCTCTTCGTCCTCCTCCTCCTCTTCAGCTTCGTAAACAGGGAACTCAAAGTCGGGAGAGAGCATAGGGTTACAGTGTTCAACGGGTTTATTGATGTTCAGTCTACATATGATTGATGATTGATTTGAGAAAATGAGTTGATGCAGACATTTGAAAATGACAAATAAAAAATAATTAACTTTTTGGTTTTTTGTGTTACCATTTTCCAGAAAAAGCAAAATATAAAAAGACAGTCGAGGACAAAACGACCCTTTATTTAATGATGGGAATGCATGAAGCAAAAAGCCCTAAAAGTTCACTCTCGTCTCGGGTAAAACGAAAGGATTTTTTTATAAAAACTAAAAACGAAAACAACAAACTGTTATTCGGAAAAAGGAAAAGCGAAAAGGTACGTCAACAACGATCTAATTGCGGTAAATTCTGCCATGTGTCACAAAATTAGCTGCCACCTTCTTCAAAATGGTCTTCAACAGATAAGCTTCTGAACAATCTTGCACCAAATTAACAGATGAGGTCCCATGATCCGATAGTGGATTAGCTTGCACATTGGGGTTCAAATCTTTGAAGGACAAAATATTAGCCTGGATCAACTTTTGGACTTCAGCTTTTAGGGCGTAACAGTGCTCAATGTCATGACTGGGTGCCCCTTGATGGAAAGCACAAGAGAGATCATGTCTATTCCAACATGGCAACCTTTCGGGTACCCGAGGAGGCGCCTTAGTCTGAACAAGATTTTTCTCAAGCAAAGCGGGAAGCAATTTTGCATACGCCATAGGGATTGGATCAAACTGCAATTTCCACTGAACCCGATTCTACTGGGTGAACTGCTGGGGAGCCTGTTGTTGAGGCTGTTGTTGATACTGTTGCTGAGGCCTTTGTTGGGGCTGGAGCTGATGACTTGGATTCTGGATAGCACCAAAGGTAGGTGTGACAACAGCGACATATTGATGCCCCAGATACCGTTGCTGAGGTTGACCATGGGCCACCATACTTACTTTTTGCTCTTTCTTTCTTGAGAAGCTATTCCCAAACTTCCTTGTACTGCTGGCAGCAAAGGCACTTTCCATAACCAAACGTCCCTCTCGGACTCCTTCCTCCAGACGCACTCCCATATTAACCATCTTTGTAAAATCCGTCGGCGCACTGGCAACCATTTTCTCATAGTAAAATTGGCCGAGAGTCTTCAAGAAAACCTTTGTCATCTCCTTCTCTTCTAGAGGCGGGTTGACTTGTGCAGCAATCTCTCTCCAACGTTGGGCGTATTCCTTGAAGGTTTCCTTTTCTTTTTGGGCCATAGCCTGAAGCTGGTCTCTGTCGGGGGCCATGTCCAGATTGTACTTGTATTGGCGAATGAAGGCTTCCCCTAAGTCATTGAAAGTTCGGATATTAGGGCTTTCCAAATCCATGTACCACTTCAAAGCGGCCCCGGTCAAGCTGTCCTGGAAGAAATGAATGAGGAGCTTATGATTGTTGGTGTGTGCAGACATCCTCCTTGTGTACATCATCAAATGGCTTCGTGGATATGTGTTCCCCTTGTACTTTTCAAAGTCAGGGACCTTGAACTTAGGCGGTATTACAACGTTAGGAACCAAGAAGAGTTCTCGAGCATCTTTGCCAAACAAGTCTCTTCCACGGAGGGCTTCAATCTCTCGTTGCATCTCATCAAATTTCTCTTGAAGCTCGTCCATCTTATCGAAGGCTCCAACACTTTTGGCATGAAAGATAGGCTCTGCCTCTTGCTGAGCAGTGTAGATAAAAGGCGCCGAGTAGGTCACAGCTGCTTGAGCGAATGACGGACCAGGTTGGGGAAGTGGTGCTGATTTCTGGATAGCCGGAGCTGGGGTCTCAAAAGAAGTGGGATGAAAACCTTCGTCTGATAGAAATGGCATCCCCCATGGGTAAGCTCTAGACGTGCCGGGCGGTGGAGTAAGCACGGTAGAAGTTGGTAAAGCAAATAAGATTGGCTGCTCAAGAGTAGTGACAGTAGGCTGAGGAACTGACACTTGAGCCTGAGAAGCAAGCAAAGTATTCATCATGGAGGTCAACTTCTCCATTCCTTCCTGGAGACTGGCTACCTCTTCCCGGAGATTCTGGTTTTCCTGCTCTATTAGATCCATTCTTTTTCTTCGGTGTGCCCGGTGTTGTGAATGCGAGTAGGCTTGTACTGAATGCGCCGAGCCACTTTCTTTGACTACGGCAGATTGACCTTATTTACGATGAAGTAAGGGATGGGACTCGATTTGGAAACTATGAATGCAATATGATGCATGATTATGCTTATGCAAAAAGAAAGATTTGTTATCGAAGGACTTGTCGAAGTAATTGTAAACATCATAGTTTAAACCTTTCATTTAAAATTTTTACAAACAATCCCCTTTTTAGGAACAAAGTCGAGGGGTATGCTCAAAAGTTTATCAATAGAAAATCTTGAAAAACCCCGATATTTCAAACTTGAGGATGCCAAGTGATCTCCCATAACGAGCTTGAAAACATCCCCCGGACTAGTCATCAAAGATCATGGCTTCCTTAAGTTTGTCAAATCCGGGCTTTTTGAAGTTATATTTCTGAGTGTTCCTCTTTGTGAAGTTCATTCCTACGATGTTTTCAACAAAACTTGTCTAAGTCCTTCGATACTTGATGGAAAAATGTTTGTGAATGAATGCATGTATGCATGGTTATGCTAAAGAAACGGAGAAAACATGGTGAGGTTAAGTCCATAGTGTTGGAGCCGAGGGTAAACACGCCATTTGGTAAGGACTATGGTTTCATGTGTACCTGTATCACGGGTTCTACCAAGTTCCCAAAGTCATTGACCACTTCCGAATATTGTCGGATTACGGGACTACTCCCGGTCCAACGACGTTCGTAGGAAAGTCTCGTTCGAGTGTAGTATCGCGTATCAACCAATTCAAGACTACTCTTGATTAGCCGCCGCACTACGTCCTAAAAGGCCAAGATGGGTTAAAGGTAACTCTAAAGGTCCTCAACTTCATAGGTCACTTAAAAATAACAATGCCAAACACGACTACTCATGTCGACATGGTATTACTTTTAAGAGACCTCCATTGAGCGGGGTTATCACATGTGCCACATCCGAAACTCACTCTCGGAAAGACACTATGATTATACCACCATCCTATCTTATGTTTCCCTCAAGTCCGGGTGTAGGACTTATCTCACCACTCACGTAAAAAGATAGACACTTAAGCACGTATTCACAATTACAAATAATAATAAAGCATAAAGATAAAGAAAAGCAAGATAGGTTTAACCAACTTAGGATTATGTTATCCCCAGTGAAGTCGCCATTTTTGTCGCGGTGATTTTTGGATATCAAGCTAGCGTTGACTCACAAAATTAAGTTCACCACCGATCTTTTATTTTTCCAAGGAAAAGGGGAAAGTTCGTATAAACCCTAAATTTTAGAGATCAAGGTCCGGGGGTTGGTTACGCAAAGGGAAGGTGTTAGCACCCTAAACGTCTATAGTACTCTATAGGAACCTCTTGTTTTTATTTTTATCTTTATGCTAAATTGATTATTTGTTTGTAAATAAATGCCTAAGTGTAAAAGACAAAAGTGATGATTAAAAGGAAAGAAAATGTTTTTGTTATTTTTATTGATTTGGAAAGACAAAGTCTTTTGCCTACGTACCCGAGCAGGATCAAAATCACGTAGTTCGGGGTAAAAAGTCGAGTGATTTGTTTTGATTGATTTTAAAGTTTTGAAAAAAAGTTTGAGAAAGATATGAGGCCGAAATGGCATAGAAGGATAAAGATGTGAGTTTGATTGATTTTAATTTTTTTAAAAAAAAAGGGTTTGAAATAATTAAAATTGAATGAAATTGTTTTTGAAGAAAATGTAGGAATTAATTGACTTGAAAATGAAATTTGATTGAGAAAAGATTTTTTTTTTTTTGGCTTTTTGTTATTTGAAATGCTTTTGATTTTTGATTAAGTTAATTAACAAAAAAAAACTAAGTGGTAGTCGAAAAAAAAACTAAGCGCGAGGGTTTTCTCACAAAGACATCGAATCAAAGTGAGAGCCCCTTTTCCTCGGATACGTTCGTTATTTTTATCGTTTTATCGCTTTTCGACATAAAGCGGAATAAATAAATGTGTGTGTCGGTGCGATATTCTCATTTATATTTACATTGTCCCTAAATACATTCTAAGTATCAATAATGAAATAATAACAATAAAGCAATAAATAAAGAAAAATAAATTGCAAGTGCATAAAAATAAATAAATATGCAAAATAAACAAAAATAAATAAAAATGAAAAAAATGCATGAAATGGATTTTACATTAAGTAAACATGCTGCATGAAATAATAAAAAAAAGAAAATAAAAATGCATGAAATGTTGGACATAAAATAAATATGTTGCATTGGAATAAATAAAAATAAAAAAATAAAAATGCATGATGTGCAAGGTATTAAATAAATATGTTGCATAAATAAATAAAAGAATAAAAGTAAAAATGCATGGTATGCTGGACATTTAAATAAAAGTGCAAAAATAATGAAAATACACTATACTAAAAAGGAAAAAATGCATTGAAATAAATCTAAGCTATAAAGAAAAATGACGAAAATAATAAAGAAATTAAAGAAAAATAAATAAATAAAGTAAAGTAAAATGACATAAAGTAATAAAAGCAAATAAGCAAAAAAAGTGCAAAAAGAAAATAAATGAAATAAAAAAAAAGAAATAAGTAAAGGAACAAAGAAATTAAAAACGAGAGAAAAAGGGGGGTGCAGGAGCAAACAAGGGGGTGCAGGAAGCAATCAGAAGTGAGGAACGGGCTTAAGGAGGATGGGTTGATGGACTTTCCAGATTAAATCTGGGCCGTTGATTGATCAACGCTCCAGAATTAATCTGGAAATAGGCTATAAATAGCCTTTATTTTGTAAAAAAAAGTCATTTTTCACAAAACTTCCTCTCTCTACTCTTCTTCTCTCTACCGCCCCTCTCTCTCTTCTCTCCCTTCTCTCTAAAAACCGGTGGCCGGAAAGAAATTCCGGCGCGGTGGCCGGCCGGCCTAGACAGCGGCGCCACCGCGCCGGAGTTTAAAAACTCCGCCTTTTTTAAAAAAAAAATGTTTTTCTTAACCCTCTTCTCACCCTCTTTCTAAATATCTACTCAAAAAATTCAAATTCAAAATCAAACTCCCTAGATCTAGGATTGAAATTCGAAACTGAACTACCTTTTTTTATTGTGTTTGGTTCTTGCTTCTTCTTTAGTTCGGTTTGGTTTGTGCGTGTGTTTGGGGTAGAGAGCCGTGTGTGTTGTGGTTGTGGGGTGGTGGCTGGCCGTGTGGTTTGTGGGAGGTGGGTAGTGGCTGGCCGTGTGAAGTGGGGGTAGGAGGTTTTAAGTTGTGTTTATGTTGTTGTTTGGGGGTTTTTTGTTGGTTTTTTTTGTGTTAGTTTATGGGAGTTTTGGGGTGGTGGCCGAGTGTGTTATGGAAGAGTGGGAGGGGGCCGAATTTTTGGGGTTAGGAGGAGGAGGTATAGTTTTGTTGTGTTTGTTTGTGGTAAGAAAATGAAAAGAGTTTTTTTTAGAAATTTTTGATATTGTGATTTTTTGTTGTTGTTTTTTTGATTCTGCTCTGATGAAAAACTTCCTTTTCCTCTGAGTTTTTTTTCCCTCTGTTATAGGCAATGTCTTGGTCAAAAATTTGGTTAACATCCCTTGAAAATGGGAAGAAGTGACATTGGGGAAGATTTTGGGCAAAATTTTGGTTAAAGAAAACCAGAAGAGAAATGGGGGCTACTGTGTACTGTACAGTACAATGACTTTGACAAAAAAATAAAAAAAAATTAAAATTTAAAAATTTAAAAAAAATGATAATAATAAAAAAGGAAATAATTAAATAGTAATAATAATAATAATGAACAATAAATAGTAATAATAATGATAATAATAATAATAATAATGGAATAAATGAACAATAAATAAAAACTGAGACTAAAAGTAAAGATGAAAAATAAACATAAAAAGATAACAAGTGGCCCTAAAACGAACCCAAAAAAAAATGAGGTATTTTAAAATACCTCTCTGCCAAAATTTCGTCTGAAACGACGAGAATTTCTGGCTTAAAAGGACGAGAAAAACAAAAATGAAAATGGGTCAAAAAATGGGGTATGACAATATGCAAAACTTATAGAAAAGTATTAGACGTACTTACAAGTACTTAAGGTAAGAAGTAATGAGAATGAGAATGCACCTAGGATAACAAGCTTAAGATACATTCAATTAAGTGTGCGTAAGCACAAGAATGATCTAATGTTCAAAGTTAAGAACCTTTTCATAGGTTAAGCATTTAAGAATGATTACTTAAAGAATGCAATAGATATGCAATGAATAGACTAATATGATTAATTTAAAGGATTAATGTGTCTCCTGTTTTCTCGCTAGTCAGAACACAGGGGGTTCCGGCGAGCTGGAACGGTGAAGTATCATCCGCGAGGATAGCCACACATAAAAGATTTATTAAGATATTAAGCCATGACCTTCGTTGTTCACGCTAGTGGGACACGAAAGGTTCATGCATAAGTTAAGACTATTATGGAAAGAATGTTAATTCGCGTCTTCCGTCGTTCACGCTAGTGGGACACGGGAGGTATACGCGTAAGTTAAGATTATTAATTAAGTCGTGTCTTCTGTTGTTCACGCTAGTGGAACACAGGAGGTTCACGCTAGTGGGACGCGTTATTCCGCAAGGATGACCGCACGACGACAAGAGGAGTCCGGTGTTAGCCTGATATGATAGGAATTTCACCGGTAGAGAGGGGATGTACTTCGGGGTTACTCCACCCGGATGCACTCCGTAAAATGAACCAAGATAATGATTGTTTGTTCAACGCTGACTTACTAACTTTATGATTAAGAATGATGTATAATGATACTTATGAAATTATTATGAGAATATGACAAGTAGTCAACAGAGAAAGAAAGTGATCATAGGATATCCCGAGATCACTAAGTGTAAGTTTAAGTTTAAGGCTAGAATATGATAAGCATAAGATAAATACATGTAGCGATCCTAGGTTTCCCTTGATCGCGAAATATGTAGAGAAATGACGGCGATCGTTGGTTTTCCCCGAGATTGCAAAGAGTAGGCACGGCGACCCTAGGTTCCCCGTGGTTGCCAACAGTAGGTTGGGTTGGAGCTCACTGAGATATTATGTCTCATCCCAATCCTTCTGGTGCAGGTTTTCAGGTAAGCAAGAGGTTCGTGAAGAAGATCATCAGGGAGATACTGGATTGGAGTGCAGTTGCTCGTCAAGTACAAACTCAGGAGATTATCATTATTATGTATAAGTATTCATTTTTGGTATTCGGATAATTGTATAAACGAGCCACTTGTACTCTTTCAGTTGTATGTATTAATATTATTATTGAAAATTTAAATGTATCCAGTATCAGTTTAATGCGCATACTAATATTCTAGATTACATTAGTATGGGTGTTACATATTTTACCATTAAAATAAACACAATTAGTCATTTCCTTAATTATCGAGCACAAACCTTAAACGACTATTATTTTGAGGCGGAGGGAGTATAAAAAACCCACAATGGAATGAAAAGGTGGTATGAGATTTGTACTCTTTGATCAAGTGTCGGAGAAGGGTTTGAGGAAAGAGAGGATTTTTTTTCCAGAATGTATCAAAACCTTTGGATTTAGACTAACGGTTAAGATCATATTTTTCCACATTCAACCCCTTTTTTCTCATCTACGCGCGCGTGTAACTCACATATTCAACACTAACTTTCTTTCTTCTTTTATTTTTTCGATTAAAGCTGTTGAAATATGCCTTGAATTAGTGATGGAAAAATGTCCCACATCGAAGAATTGGAAGAAATATGCAAAGACTTAGCCATATAAATAAAAGTCTTGTGTGTTAGTATTTCTTGCACCAATAGTTAGTGGGTTTTGCTATAGCTGGTATTACCTCTACTATTCAGTATTTGTAATATGTAATTATCGATTATAATGAAATTCTTTTCAGTGGCTCTGCTCGTGGATTAGTCAGCACATTGCTGGATACCACGTTTAATCTTGTATCATTTTCCATTCTGTCTTCTACCTTTATTGTCATTATTCTTGCATCCCGTTGTAACAAACTGGTATCAGAGCTGGTTTAGATCTGTTCAGGTGGGACGATGGCTGGAGGTAAAAGTTTGAAAGCCGACAAGTTCACTGGAAGGAATAATTTTAGTTTGTGGCAGATTAAGATCCGGGTGTTGCTTAAACAGCAGGGTCAATGGACACCTTTGTTAAAGCCGACACTGGAGGAGAAGGCACATTCTACCTTGCTCCTTGCTTTGGAAGATCATATCATCACCGAGGTTGCTGAAGAGGATACCGCTGCCGGTCAGTGGTGTAAGCTAGAGAGTCTATACGTGGCGAAGAGCTTAACCAACAAGTTGCTATTGAAGCAACATCTGTTCAGTCTGCGTATGTAGTAAGGTATGTCCCTGAGAGAACATCTAGATCAATTGAATTCAATATTATTATATATGCGTAATATTGGTATTAGGATTGATGATGAGGATGCTGCCTTGATTCTGTTAGTTTCTTTACCATTGTCATACGAGAACTTTAGGGAGTCTTTCATTAGTGGTAAATATTCATTGTCTCTGGAAGAAGTTAGGTCTGCCTTTCACAGTAGAGAACTGCGACATAGCTGTAGTGGCACTGTTTCAGATGGTCAGGTTGTTGGGCTAGTAGCAAACATCAATCAGGGATATGGCAAATCAGGGGAAAATAAGTTCTGTAAGAAACCAAAACCGACTGATATTTGCAATTATTGTAAGCAGAATGGGCATTAGAATAATGATTGTCTTAAGAAAAGGCAGATGCAACAACAGAAGACTTCGGGTATTGTCACTGTTGCCGATGATGGTACACATTCTGAAGAGGATATTGCCTTAGTTGCTGATGGTCACACACATTACGCTGATGTGTGGATTTTGGATTTCGGAGCATCTTATCATATTTGTCCTAGGAGAGAATGATTTTCAACCTATGAGCAGTTGGATGGTGGCAATACTGCTATTGCCAATAGTTTTGCCTGCAAGGTGGTTGGGATGGGCTCTATCAAGATTAGGACTCATGATGGTAAATTCTATACACTGAACGAAGTTAGACATGTTCCACACATGACGAAGAATCTGATATCTCTGAGTCTTTTGGACAAGAAGAGGTTTAGTTTCAAAGGTGAAGGTGGAGTTATACATGTTTGCAAGGGTTCAAGTGTGATTCTGAAAGGTGTGAAGTTGGGTACTCTGTACTTTATACAAGGTACTACGCTATCTGATTGTGTTGTTGTTGCTTCCTCTAAGATTGACCAATAAGATATGACGAAGTTATGGCATATGAGGCTTGGGCATATGAGTGAGATAGGGATGCAAATTCTGGCTAAAGATGATCTTCTTTTTGGGCACAAGATAAAGGATCTTGGGTTCTGTGAACACTGTGTTTTTTGGGAAACTACATCGCAACAAGTTTCCTAAAGTGATTCATATAACAAAGGACACACTAGATTACATCCATGTTGATTGTTGGGGGCCTTCACGTGTGGAGTCTTTGGGGGGTCACAGGTACTTTCTGTCATTGATTGATGATTATTCAAGGATGACTTGGATATGCATAATTAGGCATAAGAGTGATGCTTTCAAGAACTTCAAGCAGTGGAAGGCATTAGTGGATAATCAAACTAGGAAGAAGGTCAAGATGCTGCGAACTGATAATGGTTTGGAATTATGTTGGTCTGAGTTTAATGAGTTTTGTAAGACTGAAGGGATTGGCAGGCATCATACGGTTAGGAATACACCTCAGCAGAATGGTGTAGCAAAACGTATGAATCGGACACTTCTGGATAGTGCTCGGTGTATGCTCTCGAATGTTGGGTTAACGAGAACGTTTTGGGCGGAAGCAGTCACGTCATGCTATCTGATAAATCGTGGACCTCACACAGGTATAAATCTGAAAACTCCTTATGAAATGTGGTCTAGGAAATTTGTTGATTACTTTAACTTGAGGGTTTTTGGTTGCACGGTCTACTATCATGTCAATGAGGAGAAGTTGGAGCCAAGAGCGAAGAAATGAGTATTTGTAGGCTATGGAGATGATGTGAAACGATATATGATATAATCCCCATCTGAAAGAAGAGTTATTCTAAGTAGGAATATTGTCTTTGATGAAAATTTCATGTTTAACCCAACTGTGAAGTTCACTATTCCAGAAGACTGTGGTTTTGAGAAACAGGTGGAATCATCAGTTGTTCCATTATCACCAGGGGAACATCGCAGTATAGCTCTTAATCGCCCTAAAAGAGCGAATTTTGGGGTATCTTCTACGCGGTATGGCTATGAGGACATGGTTTCCTATGCTTTACAGGTTGCAGAGGAAGTGGATCCTCATGAGCCATCCGCCTTCGAGGTAAACAAAGTAGGTACAACAGACAACCCAGTTGATATGTTTACCAAACCGGTTCCGCAGAGCAAGTTTCAACATTGTTTGAACTTGCTCAATGTTAGAAGTTGTTGATTGCCCTTGGAGGGGCAAGGCCTGAGGCAGAGCAGACTCATCTGGTCATTCTGTGTAATGCATCTAGCACATCTGGTACTTCGAGTACATCTGGTTATCTATAGAGGATTCAAGTCAAGGTGGAGATTTGTTGAAATATGTCTTGAATTAGTGATGGAAAAATGTCCCACATCGGAGAATTGGAAGAAATATGCAAAGACTTGGCCATATAAATAAAAGTCTTGTGTGTTAATATTTCTTGCACCGATAGTTAATGAGTTTTGTTATAGCTGGTATTACCTCTACTATTCAGTATCTGTAATTATCGATTATATTGGAATTTTTTTCAGTGGCTCTGCCCGTGGATTAGTCAACACATTGCTGGATACCACGTTAAATCTTGTGTCGTTTTTCATTCTGTCTTTTACCTTTATTGTCATTATTCTTGCGTCCCGTTATAACAAAAGTTTTCTCTCTCTTCTTTCTCAAACGGTAACATATCTCTCTCCCTTTGTTTTTTCTTCTTGTACCCAGTTTTGATTCCATTGCAACTAGGTAGATTAGTTCATTCTCACGGGTTTTGAAATTTTGACATTACAAGGAAAAAGTCTTTCAATATATATATATATATATATATATATATATATATATATATATATATATATGGGAAATGTTAACCAGTGCCTCCGGGGCACTCTTTAAGACCTTTAAATGGTAACTTTTTTTGAAAATTTATATAATCAATGCATCAGAAATTGAAATATTTGACTTTTTATGGAATAATTTCTTCTTTTAGAATTCTTAAAGAGTGCCCCCGGGGGCACTCGTTAACAAGACCAGATATATATATATATATACACACATACACATACGGAACACCTAAAAATTATGGTTAATGATGCCCCAAAATCATATGGTTAATTATATTCAATAATGAGTTGTGACAATTTGTTTTTTTGACAAATGAGTTGCGACAATTTGTTAAATTCATTAATCATCTACTTGATATCATTAGCCACGTATTTAAACTATGTTAATCATCTAATTTGTGGTTGAAATTTCATGTCAAATTTGTGTCAACATAACACAACACTTCATTTTTTTACACGTTAAATATTACAATGGTACAATTAATCTCATCATAATTTAATTATGTTACTAATTCTAATACAAACAATTTTATTCTAAATATTTGCTCAAAAATCAACCAATGTTGAGTTTTGTTTGGGTTTATGCCTCTAACAATGCAATAAATATTTCAAGTCAAGAGGATGATCTCCTTAATCGAAGTAAAAATCAAGAAGTGGCAAACTCTACTAAAATATTCAAGTGGGCCAATAAGATAAATTATAATTTATAAATCACGCTTTCCTTAAATTTCAAGGTATAATTTTTTACCTTGTTTTTTTCCCTCTTTGAAATTTGTATTTTAATTTCTAACACGTAGTAGTACAATGAGTTGCAAGATATCTTATTGTCTTTTTTGTTTGTTCACATTGTGTTTCTTTCGATTGTGTGTTAGAAAACAATTTTTTTTTCTTCCAAATTTCAAAATTATTACCGCAATTTATGTATTTGTTATTAATATAAAGTTTGTTTAAAGGTTGGTAAGATGCAAACAATTAACTTTCTTATTCAAAACAACAAACGAGTGTATGTATATAATAATTGACACTCGTTGGAACCACACTTTACTTGCATGATTTCTCTCCTCCTTTCTCAATATATATCTCTCTCTATATCTCTCTTTTTGGTTCAAATTTCCCACTTTTTTTTTTATATCCTCTCATTATTCTTTATTCTTTATATTTGAGTTATTGTTTGTTAATTCTTTGTTTTGAGTTGTTTTTCAGAGGCAGAGACATTGATACATACAATATGCATTCTTTGGTATAAAGAGTTAGTTTTGAGTTTTTTTTTAAAGGATGTAGACTATGGTAGTTATCACTTTAAACTTTTTAAACTTAGACAAGACCATCATTAATTATCTTGTCTAAGTTTAATTGATACATAAGCTATCACATTCTCTCCTTGAATAAGTACACTGCCAAGTCCCTTAGAGGATGCATCACAGAAAATGATGTACCTCTTGTCAGGGTCTGGTATAGCCAACACAGGTGCTTTAGTCAACTTCTTCTTCAAAGTTCTAAAACTCTTCTCGCATTCTTCATCCCAAATAAAAGACACATCTTTCTTGGTAAGATGTGTCAAAGGTAAAGCAATTTGGGAAAACATCATGATAAATCTTCGGTAATAACCTGCTAAGCCCAAGAAACTCCTGACTTCGGCCACATTCCTGGGACTATTCCAATTAAGGATAATTTCAACTTTGGACGGATCTACAATCACTCCTCCTTGAGAAATGATATGCCCCAAAAACTTAACTTCTAATAGCCAAAATTCACACTTACTGAATTTGGCATACAACTGCTCTCGGAGAACATTCAGAATAATCCTCAAGTGTTGAGCATGCTCCTGAGGATTCTTGGAATAGATCAGTACATGTAAAAGTTATGAACCGGACTGCTGAATTGAACTGAACTGAACTGCTATTGAACCGAACCATTATGTAAAAGTTATGAACCGAACTGGTATTGAACCAAACCTTTTGAAAAAGAACAAAATTGAACTTTTACTGAATACATCTCATTGTGTTTGCTTTGCTGCATTTTTTTACTGCATTTTTTCACGAATCCAGCCAACTTGGAATCCCCAAGTTTTCATAAATAATATTGGAACAGAAAGTGTATATATCCATAAAGAACGAGTTTGTGAACAGAAAGTGTATATATCCATAAACTTAATATTGGTTGAATGCCAAGGTTCATCGGTGTTTGTTTGCTTTGCTGCATTTTTTACTCAGTTTTTTTACTGAGTTTGTTTGTTTTCTACCATTATGGCGATTTCTTGATTTGTTACCAATTGCTGAGTTTGTTTTTAACAAAACAGAAGTAACATTAATTCAGTTCGGTATTTTTCTTAACGAAACAGTTCACCATTTTGAAGAACCAGTTCGGTTTGGTTCGAACTGTTCCTTTATGGTTCGGTTCAGTTTAAACGAACTGAAAAATAGTTTGGTTCAGTTCGGACACAGTTTTGGGTCTGAACCGAACTTTGCCCATCCTTAATTATTATAACTTCTCAAAACATGCATACCTCTCAAAACATATGATAAAAAAATAGAAAATAGTAAGTGCATCTTATTTGTTGGATGCATAAAAATCATGGAGAAACTTTAAATCAAAACATAAACTTTATGTTATGCTCACCTCAAATCTTCTTCTAAACACAAAAATCAAAACCCCAAATTCTCAATTAAACTAGTAACAACAACAATAAATTAGTTGCTGAAACTTTAAATTCTCAGAAATCAAAAGTCAAAGAACTTCTAGAACTTTAAATTAGTTCCTGAAACATTAAATTAGGAACAACATCAACAATAATCGGAAAACATAACATCATGGAGAACAAGAAGAGGAAAAAAAATAATGGTGAAAGTTGTTTTGCTGCCAAGAAGAACAATGCACAATTGAAAAACACAAAATCAGGGGTTACATCCAAGAAGCATGGAAGATTGAAGGGTCAGTACTTAGAGGTAGCTACAGTGGAAAATTAATATTAACAACAATAATAAATAATAAGCGACAATAACAGGATCGAAGTGTTGGTGGTAAGCAGCAACAGTGAAAGATTGAAGGGGTGCGAGATTCATTGAGAATTTGAGGGTTTTGATTTTTGTGTTTAGAAGAAGATTTGAGTTAAATATAACATAGATTCATGATATTTGGAGATATATCTGAGTATAATTTTTTTGATTCAATGAAGATGACAAAGATTCAAAGAAAGACGAAGATGATGAACATGCTTATCTTATTTATGGATTTTTTTTTAATAAAAATATATTTTAAAAAGTAAAATTATGTTTCCTTCATTGCGAAGTGGCGAGCATTATTTTGGGTGAGGTAATGAAGTGGTTGGACTTCAATTTCATTATTCCTCCTAACTTGTTTGTCCATTGGGAGTGTTGGAATGTAGAGGTAGGGTAGAGCATCGGGCGGGTTCGGGTGGGTTCTGGCCTGAAAGAGTCATGCTGGATGAAACCGAACACACTATTTCAAGGCTCAAATTCGACCGTATGTGGGTTCAGTTTGTGCGGGTTTCGGGTTAGATGGTGGACGGTTTGGTCGGATCGGTTGGCTCGGGTATGGAAAAGAAAGAGAAAGGCATGGGAAAAACAAGCTATAGATTCAAATTTCTCAGCACAACAAAAGTACAGTAAATAACATTAAAAAAGCAGAAGAGTAGAAATAGCCGAGGAAAAAATCAAAAGAAAATGGAGAAGATAACTCCATGAATAGAGAAGAAGAACGGAAAACAGAAAAAAGAAAAAATCGAAAAACTCCATGAAAATAGAGAAGAGAAGAGCCTTGAGATGAGATTGAGGTGTCACCCTTTATCACTTCCACCAAAAATAAAAGTCATGTGGTGCCTTGGTATGGTAATAATTAATTTGTATTAATAAAATAATAATGTAAATACACTGTAAATTAAATTGCTTAAAAAATGTTGGTCACTTCTAGATCTGACTATGGAAGAGACATATGTCTTACTTTGCAGTCTTGAGGCTTGTGTTCAAAATAAATGACGTGCATAAATGAAACAATTTTTCAGTGATAAGACAACAACAACTTGCTGTCAGCAAGCATGGATCACAAATTCACAACATCTTTGGTCGGATACGGTTACCAAAAGATTGGATTTTTTAAAACCGAATTCGACCATATAAAACCGTTCATAATCAATCTTTTACACCTGAAGACCCGACAACCGTATCAACCCGTCCACTTCACCAAATTCAATTACGGATAGCACGGGTTTTGGTCGGGTCCTGTATTTATGCTCAACCCTATGTAGAGGGGAGGAGTAAGAAAATTCGAACCGGTTTTCAACTAATTTAGCATGCAACAATTTGGGTGATGTGACAATCTAGGAATGAAATCATTTTAAAAAATGAGGTGAAAGGGGTTGACAATATGGTGGAGAAAATCAAAATGTCATCTTGGCGCTGCTGGAGTTTGAGTAGACTAAAACTATTTTGGTGATTTAATGTGTTGGGTTGTGGGTTTAAACATGCGATTTTTCACTTCTTTACATTTAATGTGTGTGGTCTTTACTGCTAGATTATTTAAAGAAAAAAAATGAAAAACCTTACCCAAACAAGAGAAGTTACATACAATTTTATAATGAACTAATATGAAATTATACCGGTAACTAGTAATACATACTCTAGCAAATTTTTTAACACAAGTTATTTTATTGATTGATTTTTTTTGTATAAAAATAATATTTATTCTTATCTTTTCCAACCCCGTCATCTAAATTCTTGGATTCGTCCATGTTAAAATCTCATGTGTAATTGTTGGTACTTCAAATAAAATAAACTAAAATGCTTTTTTGCGTTTCATCAATGCTCCCTTAAGAATTGTTCATCATCATTAGTCGGTTACAAACAATCTTCATTAGGTACTCTTCCCCAATCCAACACCAAATTCTTGTGAAGTCGACATGCCTACCATACACAAAAAGGAATGTTACAATACAATCCACCAAATCAAAATTAGTTGCAATATGATCCTCATACTTCTTTAACCTTGCAAAATAAAAAATAAAATTATAAATAAACTTTAGGACTTCAATATATTGCCAAGACTCAACAAGGTTGGTCAATTGCAGGGCCGGCCCTAGGCATATGCTAGGGGTGCGACGGTCTAGGGCCAGCCCTGTAGGGGCCCAAAATCTTTTTTGGTAGGCAGGGGGTGTATATAGTAAAACGTATAAAAAGACCCCAACAGACTTAAGCCCAACAACTTTTATTTCTTTTCAAAACTACTTCAAAAGACCCCAAACCCTATCAAACTTAACTCGTAACTCAACTTCAATTTTTTTTTTGGAATTTCTTTTATCACCCTAGTCACTTCTCAAGCGCCTTCAAATTGATCAATTTTTTCCGTTTGAATTTTATAATTCGAAGTTTATTTGTTGTATTTCGAATTTTATAATATGAACTGTAATTAACTAGTTTTTACAAAACAGTGACATTAACTATTAAAATGACATAAATGAAAATGACAATTTAAAGAGACATAATACAAATTGTCAAGAATTGAACACATTTTTTTTTAAGGAAGAATTGAACACATTTTATTATTTGATTAAGAATTCATAATACATTTAAATTAACATAATATTTATTACAACAAATTATTTGATCAAGAATCAACTATTTTTTTATTGTTGTTTATATGTCTGTTATTTTTGTGAAATATAGATTCGAGGTATCGAAGATATTTGAAATGATTTTGCAGCTCAAAATGCTCGAAGAAACCGCAATCTTACGACTTTCCGATAAAAGTGAAGCATTTTTTTTTTGGTATTTTGTAAAACCATCGTAGATTCTCAATGGTGATCTATATATCCTAGTTTTATTAGGGCTGGTTTTTTTAGATATGTTTGATATGGCTACATATCATTTTACTTAGCTTTGTTGTGTTTGGTTTGACACCCCAAAATTTTTTTATTTTGTTATTCTTTTTTATTAATAATACACAAGATGGGGGTGCTTTTGGCACATGATGTTTTGGGATATAGCACAGTTGGAATTTCAAAACATTTTATTATGGTAACCTGGGGTGTCAACATAGTTAATTAATACTTGTCACATTCAACATTTATGAAAAAAAGTTATTAAATAATATTATTTAAGGGAGCCCTTTTATCAAACCTGACCTAAGACCCATAAAATGATAGAAACAACCCCTGTCAATTAACCCAGTGACATCGTGCTAAATTTACAAATAGAAATAATATATACTCAAATGCTTTTTATTTTACTCAATATAGTGCTCAAATACTTCTTAGTGAGAAGTTTCTCATTTAATTTACTGTAGAAAAAATAAGTTATTGCATGAGAAATTGTATAGTTATTGCTCTATCAGTTTTAATGCTTTGTAACCAACTTTACTAGTGTGTATACCCGTGCATGGTACGGGGAAAACTTGTTTGGAAAAAAATAGAAATACTTTACTCTTAATATCTAAATTTGTTTTAAATTTGACAAAGATTTTTTTTTGGGTTACAATTAGACATAATGAATTGAGAGTAAATGCAATTAACAAAAAAGAACAAAACATAAAAATAATTGATATTTTAAACTTTATGCTATATGTAAATAAATTTGAAGATTCATAGCACAACATGTGCTAATAACAGGAACAATAACAAAAGTTTTAAAAAAACAATGTTACGTCACCTATCATCTGTTAGCGCTGCTATGAAGTTTAACTTTCTTAAGCAACTATTTGATCTTAGAGGTTTTATGATTTTTGGTGAATTTAGAGAGAATGAGAAGAGAAGAATGAGAAAAGGAAATTGTGTTATTGATTTTTGAGAATGTACAAGTGAATTGGCTTATATACAAAAGCTATGCTAGATTGCTTGAAGCACAAGCTAAGTAACAAACTCTAACAACCTCAGACTCTGAAACTCAGAACTTTGCTAAATTCTAGGGAACTTGTAACTAATCAATAACAAACAAAAATCTAATGTGATTAACCAACTAAACATGATTATATCACTAACAAACTTGAATTAACAAACTAACATCCTACCTTAATTCAAGTTTCCACTTCCTTCATGCCAATCAAACTCCTTAGCTTGATGAACCTGTCAACCTTCAATGACTTAGTGAATATGTCTGCAAGCTGCAGCTCAGTGGAACAATGAACAACCTGCAATGCTTCTTTGATGTACCTCATTACTCTTTTGGCTTCTAGCAGATGAGATACTCTAGGTTCACTCATGAATCTATTGATTATACCAACTGCATATGCAATATCAGGCCTACTATTGCATAGGTACTTCAGTGATCCAACGATTTGCTTAAACAGTGTAGGATCCACAAGTTCTTCTTCTTCATTCATTACTAGTTTTACATTTGTCTCAACAGGTGATGATGATGGATTGCAGTTCATCATATTGAACCTCTTCAATATATCAGATGCATACTTCATTTGATGCATTATCAGTCCCTCTGCATTTTCAGTAAACTCCAGGCCTAGAAAATATGTCAATTTTCCTAAGTCTGACATTTCAAACTCACTCATCATCTGAGATTTGAATGCTTCTATCTCATTCACATCACTACCAGTCACTATCAAGTCATCTACATAGAGACAGATGAGTAACTGATTACCTTCAATTTCTTTCTTCACATATACACCATATTCATACTTGCATTTAACAAATTCTTGTTGCACAAGAAAACTGTCAATTCTTTTGTTCCAAGCCCTTGGTTCCTGCTTCATTCCATAGAGTGCTTTGTGTAGTTTATACACCATATCTTCTTTCCCTTTGATTTTGAAACTTGGTGGTTGTGTTACATACACTTCTTCCTCTAAGGGACCATTTAGGAAAGCATATTTTACATCCAAATGATACATTGGCCAGTTTCTTCCACAAGCTATAGCAACTATCAATCTCACAGTCTCTAATCTTGCTACTGGGGCATATACTTCAAAGTAATCCATACAAGCCTTCTGCATTAATCCCCTAGCAACTAATCTAGCTTTGTGTTTGGCTACTTCACCATTTGGCTTCAGTTTCAACTTGAAAATCCATTTCACATCTATAGGTTTCTTGCTAACAGGTAGTTCAGTCAGTTCCCATGCGTTGTTTCTGATGATTGAATTCAACTCTTCAATCATAACATTCTTCCACACTTCTTCATTCAATGTTATTTCATGGTTGATTGGTTCTGCATATGCTAATAAGGCAAAGTGAAAAAATTCCCCTTCTTTATTAACTAGATTATCTGGAATAACTTCATGTCTAGCTAACCTTATGGAAGCAAATCTCTGTCTCCCTGAAGTTCTAGTAGCTTGATTCTCTTCAACATGTACTTCAGCTTGAACTTCAGTATCAAGTTGAACTTGTTCAACTTGATCATCTTCTTCAATTATTGTGGGAACTGTGTGATTGGAACTCTTCTCTTTCTTGTTCCAATCCCAAGCTTCATTCTCACAGATTTTAACATCCCTACTAATCACTATTGAATGAGTTAGAGGATGATATAAACTGTATGCACCTGTTTCATGATAACCAACCATTATCATAGACTCACTCTTATCCCCTAACTTTCTTCTCTTTGCATCAGGGATATGTTTGTAACATAAGGAGCCAAAAACTCTTAAGTGTTTAGCTGACTGCTTGCATCCTAGCCAAATTTCTTCAGGAATTTGATTCAGTTTCTTAGTGGGGTATCTATTCAAGATGTAGGCTGCAGTTCTTACAGCTTCTCCCCAAAAAGTATTAGGCATCTTCTTCAATTTCAACATACTTCTGGTCATGTCAAGCAGACTTCTATTTCTTCTTTCAGCCAAACCATTGTGTTGTGGAGTATAAGGAGCAGTTACTTCATGTATGATACCTTTGTCTTCACAGAATTTCTCAAACACTTTTGAGGTATACTCACCACCACCATCATTTCTTAAAACCTTAATAGATTTTCCACTTTGTTTTTCTACTAAGATTTTAAACTTCTGAAACATATCAAATGCTTCACTTTTGGTCTTAATCAAATATAATCAGAGTTTTCTGCTGAACTCATCAACAAAACTTATGAAGTATCTGTTGCCCCCTAATGAAGGAACCTCTAAAGGACCACATACATCTGAGTACACAACATTGAGTAGCTCCTTTGATCTACTAGCACTACTTGAACTGAATGCATTTCTAGGTTGCTTGCCCAACAAACAAGTATCACAGGCTGTGTTAGGTATCTCAATTTTTGGTACACTGTTTACTCTGAAACTTGGTAAACAACCGCTAGTCTAAATTAATTGCTTGCGAGACCAACTAGTGAATCTCAGGAGCATAGTGCTTTGTTTGAATTCTTTAAATTATTTGAATATCCATTACGCATAAACATTTAGTGTAGTTTTGGGGAGAATTAAACATAAAAGTTACTTGGATTGCAAATAACAAGGAAAAACAAGTTCCTATTTAATAAATACTGTGTTTCGATCGAAACAGAAATGAACAGAATTTAAATGAGAAACGTTAAACTTTGCATGAAACTTTAAAGTGCTTAAAAGATACATTTCATGAAAAAGTAAATTGCATTGAATTGTAAAATATGTTTTACAGAAAAAGGATGGTTCACAGATTCATACTTGGATCCCATTTCACTCGTTTCTCTCGATAGCGTGGGTACTTTGAGTTTACAAGGATTTTGTATATAATGAATTGCAACCCTTTTTTCTGACTAAAAACTACTATATATAGACTTTCGAAAATAAACTGCCCTAACGGTCGAACACTATACTACTGCCAAATGTCCTGCCACGTACACCCTGCATGCACTTAACTGCTCCTTAGAACGGTTGCATCTCTCGAAGTCGAACTGAATTTTGTGAAGTTTGTCAGAATTGTGCTAAGTCCAGAACTTCGTTGCTTCGATTCGATCATACGCTAGGTCGATCTGCCTTCTGGTTCGAAGTCCTCCTTCTTTGCCTTAGCCTTGTATTTGTAAATATTCCTTCGAACCTGTGAACGATTCCAAGATTCTTTTCTGTTCTTCGATTAGACAGAATCTTGCAAGATTCCCTTCAGCATTTAATGCATATTTAGAGCATATTCTTAGCTCATAAAAATATGGGCTAACAAATTGCCCCCAAAAAATGTCTGCTTCGATTCGTGATCGAAGGAAGAGAAGAAGTTGACATTTTTTCTTTTTCTCCACTTTTACTGAAACGGCGTCATGATGGCACGTTTTACTGTATAACTGTCACCTCGATTCCCACTATCATCATGAGTTCCAACTTTCTAGGTAAAAGTGGGACACGTGTCATACTGGGAAGTCGAAGTGATTTTTGATTTGTCAGATTTTTTTTTTTTTTTTTTTTTTTTTAAAAAAAAGGTAACCCTATAAAAGGCCAAAAACGGCCATTGAAGAACTTTTCCTGACGAAAAAACCTTCAGAGTTCTTGCTTTTTTCACTTTTCGCTTCTTAATCTCCTTAACTCCTTACAAATCAAACCAATCCGTTGTTTCCTTCCAACATCATTCGTTTTTGAATTTCTAGTAAAGAAACTCTCTCTTCAGAATCATTGGCATTGATTCAAACAGTCTGTCATCTAAAACCCTTTTTCGTAACTGTTCATCTTCCTCTTCGATAATGTCTTCAGAAAACCAAGAAGTTCCCATAGCTGGAAGATGGCCAAGCGCTATCACAAATGATGATGGCAAAGATATGGTACCCGAACCTCATGGGGACGCCGCAAAGAAAGCCGTCTGGGAGGTGAACGTAATGATCCCATTTTCTGTGGGCGGCCATACTTACGCTTTTGGTGGGCCTCTTCCAGACCAGCCAGGTTTATCGAAGGCTATGGACAAGGTATTCCCTTCGTTCGCAACTTGTGAACCCAGGATCTTCCTAAGTGACCCATACAACTTCAATTTTCTAAGCAAACCAAGTAAGCTATTTCGATCAGCTCCTTACGTAGGCAATCTAGATTACATCTCTTGGCTTGATCGAGTCGAAAAAGACTACGGAGAGTTTTGGAAAAGACACGAGATTTTCGACCTTATCCAATTTTCAAGAACTGGTCCAGAGTATCGACCAGAGATGATCATTGCTGCTCTACATTTCTTCGAGAGCTCAACCAACACGTTCCAATTTCCCTGTGGGATGCTTACTCCAACCCTCTTCGATGTAGCTGCTCTTACAGGCCTTAGGCCTACTGGGGATACTTATGACCCTACCATCACTAATGATGATATCAAAGTTGACTTTAAAGAGGCAACTTTTGCTAAATACATAGCTGAGAACAGGGGTGATGACGATGAAGTATCCTTCGAAGAACATGTTGCATTCCTGACCCTGTGGCTGTCGCACTTTGTCTTTTGTTCGAAATCTCTGCAAGTGGCAAAGAGATTTATTCCTATGGCCCAGCAAATTGGAGAAGGCAGGGCATTTGGGCTTGGTAAACTCTTGCTGGCCGTTCTCTATGATTCGATTGGGGAGGCCTGCGATGACTTGAAAAAATCGAAGGATGGTTCTTCCTTCCTGGTGTCCGGCCCAATGTGGCTTCTTCAACTGTGGCTTAATGCCACTTTCGAAAAGGAAATGGGACTGTTCATCCCACAAGACTACGTTGAAGAAGTTGCAAATCGTTCTATTGAGGGCCAAAGGGCACTTCACCTGACGCCCAGGACCTTAGGTCAGAGCCCACAGAGGCTCTTTCTCACATATATGCAAATCTTCCTGGACTTCAAACACTTCCTTCCACAACATGCCCCCTTCCATAAGAGACAATTTGGTCCAGCTTGGTTTACGGAAGATTTCCCCACCATTGATCCAGACAATGAAGACGAAGTAAACGAAGTATGGTCAGCTTACTTGTACTCTTCCGTACTTTCCTGTAGGACTGGGGTGAAATCGAACTACCTAGGTTTGGTTGGGTACCAACCTCATCTAGTGTCAAGACAGTTTGGGTTTTCTCAACTTCGACCCAAGGGTATGTTCTCAGACCCCAAACATTTTTTGAGGGGAGCTAACCTCTCAGATAAACTTTACAAGAAATTTCTGAAGTCATCTGAAGAGCTCCTGTTCGAATTACACCCATTCGAATACAGTGCTTCGTTCTTCTGCACCACAGAATTCACGAGATGGTGGGGGAAGCATTTTTCTGGTCACTCAGTGGGAGATACCAAAGCTATGATCTCCAGACTGGAAAGTGGCTTTTCTCAGCCAATCATTGAGAACATTCGTTCGAAGCTCCCTGCTCGAGGTATCAAACTCATTTTTGTCACTTATTGATATACGCTAGTTTCATTTATTTATGCCTTTCGATTTCATTTGTTCAGGCAAAGCACCAGTGACAAAGAAAGGTGTCGAATCATCTCGAGCTGGGGAAAAGCCCAAAAAATCAACTGGCATAAAGATCCAGGAAGCCCCGAAGGAGAAAAAAGAAAAGCTAACTAATTTTGTTTACCTTGTTTTAATTTCCAACATTTTCTAACTCCATTCTACTTCGATTATGGCAGAGTCGGAAAAGAGAGAGTAGCTCTGGGGCTACCACAACCTCTAAAAAATCAAAACCTGAGGTTATCTATAGTATAGATGAAGAAGAAGTAAGCCCATTCGAAAGTCTTTCAACTACCTCACTTTTTTTTCTAATGTCGACCCCCTTAGTCTCTTCTTATCTTCTTTATTATTTTTTTTTTAGGAAGAGGAGGAAATTCCTCTTATCAGGAAAAGAAAAACGCCCCCCAGCTCGACACCCACCGAGTCCGTCGAACAGACGGGTCTAGGTAGTTCTCAGGCTCAGGGGCCTAAAGAGAAGAAAAGGAAGAAAGACAAGAAAGCCAGGCCTGAAATTTCTGCAGATCGACCAGCAGAAGAGCCTGTTGAGAAGAAGAAAAAGAAAAAGTCTTCCAAGTCTTCAGGAGATCATTCAAAAACAACTCCTTCTGAATCTCAGCCTGCTTCGACTGAGGTTGATAATCAGGCTGACAAAGAGCCTAAAGACCAAGAGGATGATGGAGGGGTTAAGACTCCTGAAGCCCTTAATCCAAATCCCATTATTGCAGAGGTTGAGGTACGGATTTGTACATAAACTTCTTCTTTTATGAATAAGATTGCCTTTGCTAGCATCCTTTTTTACTTCGTTTATATTTCGAATCAGGTGGAAGGTCATGCAGCAGAGGGTGCTCCAGCAGGGACAGAAAAAATTCCAAGCCCCCTTATCGAAGAGCCTCCCAGTCCTGTAAGAACTGAAGCTGTTGCTGAGGCAGACCCACAGAAAGAAGACCAACCAGATCAACCAGCTGCGTCTGAGGGTCCTAGTGGCTCGAGGGGCAAATCTGTCGAATGTGAGACTGAACAAGCAGAGGCTGCTGTTTCTACTGAGTCGAGCAAGGGTTATTCGCCCTCCCCTGAGAGATACCAATTCGATGATGAGGCTATCAAGGAGGCTGAGGTAGGAGGGTCAGAAATCTTGCCGGAGTCTTCGACTTCGAAGCTTTCTGCCAGCTTGGGGTTGCCTGAAGAGGAATTCATGCATATGCAAAGTTCAGACCCTGCAGCTACCCTTCGACTTCTGCTTGCCAGACAAACCCCTCCTCAGACTTCAAGTGACAGGGCCACTGATTCGACGCAGTCGGCAGAAGAAATTAACTCATCTGTGCGCCAAGACTCGCTTCTGCTAAAACTGACTACAGATTTTGTAATGCAAGATGTGCCCAGCATAATCAAGGCAAATCCCTCCACCGCTTTTGGACTTCTCAACTTTTTGAAGAAACTCCATAATCCCTTGACTACCGACGAAACCTTAGGGAAGGTTATTCAAATCGAATCAATCATTGATCAACTAGCCAAAACTGTGCAGCATGATGAGGACAGTGCCATGAGACTTGTTGCTCAGCAACGAACACATGACCATTTGCTCGAAAGGGCCAAAGCTGCACAGGCTGAGGTTGATCGATTAGCAAATCTCACCAAAGAAGCGCACCCTGATATTAAGGCTTGCAATAACAACATCTCCGATTGGGAAAATAATATCATCGTGTTGCAGTCGCAAATCGACAACTATAGGAAGAAGATTGCTGAAGAGGAAGCCAAACGCAACCGACTCGAAAAGGACGTCAACAATTCGATTAAGGCTCGAATTGATGAGAAGGGACGGGAGGGTCTTAAAGCTTATAGTGCTTCTGCAGTACTACTTGAAGAGGTTAAGAGTTTGGAAAGTGCTCGTCAGGTCTTCGACAAGGAGATGAACAACTTAACCAAATTGTACTGGGAGTCTGTAAAGCATTTGTAATACCTTAATTTTCTTGTGAATTTCGAACATCTTTTGGCATATTTTGATTGTAACATTCAGGACATGCCCAGTTTGTGGCAGTTTCTTTAACCATCATTTCGAAATTTCTTTTGAAGTTTTATTCTGCGCATATTTTTACTTCGAATTACTTTGATTATTTTAGCATTTAAAAACGCCAGATATCGAAGATTTACTTGGTTTTTATGATACACACTGAAACACCTCTTTTTTAGTAACGGATAAGATTGTGCGTATAACAAAACGCGTAACTATCAAGCCATATTTCTGACTGGCTCTAATTTCAAAACGAGTCAAACATCCGTTTTCAAAACAATCTTGCTGAACTGGCGTGAATTCTGAGAAAAATTAGGAAACGGTTGAAGAATCATTAATGATTCTACCATTATATATATGGTCATTCTCTATCCATTTTACTTACTCCACTCTGCAAGTTATAATACTATAGCCAGTATCATCAATTTTGAAAGAGAAACATGGGTAAAGGCAAACAAATTGCGAAGAACACCGATAAAAAGAAAGCAACATCTGCAAAGAAGGACAACAAAAAGGCTGCTGATTCTTCAAAGAAGACCAAGAAACCTTCTTCCAAGGGTGAAAGCTCAAGAACCTGCAGGGCTCCTCCTCCTCCTGAAGGGAAAACACCTTCGAAGGCTCAACCAGAGGTTTCTTCCTCAGAGTCTGATAGTACGGATCCTGATTGGGCAGAATTCCTTTCGACTTATGATGAAAACAAGGAGTACCTTCGTTCCTCAGACTCAGAAGTGGATTCGAAATGAAAGCTCCTTCAAAATCAACGTGTCTTTCTTTTAGATGAGGGCCCATTCAAGATTAACGTGCCACTTTTCCTTTTGTAATTCGAATAAAATCTTAGTTATGATGGGTAGAAAAATCCAAGATAAAATCTTTGTATGCTGAGGGATGAAACCCACCATTTTTAATTCGAATGTTTGATTTTATTGGCATCTTCGCTAGTTGCCACTTTAGTTATTTATTTTACGAACTATTCTTGATTTATTCGAATCTCTTGCAGCACTGGTCTATATCTTTTCAAATACTTACCATTTATGCTTAAGGTACGTTGATCAGGAGTTAATTCCTCTAACTCATAAGCACCATTCGAATAAATCTGAACTATCTTAAATGGTCCTTCCCAATTTGGGGACCACTTGCCCAGGGTTCGATCTTTCCTATCCATGGGCAGAATGACTTTCCACACCAAGTCTCCAACATTAAAAGTTTTTGACTTTACTTTCTTGTTATAAGCTTTTGCAACTCTTTCCTTTTGCCTAGTCAAGACTTCTAATGCTCTTAATCTCTCCTCATCTAAATCAACCAACTCATCTGACATCATTTCCCAATAATGATCAATTGGTATGTCCATTTGTTTTTGTATTCTGGCTGATTGCAAATGTATTTCGACTGGAAGTACAGCATCATGACCAAACGTTAGTCGAAATGGGGTAGTGCCAGTTGATTCCTTAGGAGAATTTCTACATGCCCATAAAACTTGATCCAACGTTTTATTCCAATTTTTTGGTTTTTGGGCAATATGTTTTTTAATCAAGTTAATGATAATTTTATTGGCTGCTTCGACTTGACCATTTGCTTGCGCGTAATATGGTGTTGAGGTTAATAATCGAAAGCCAGTTTCTTGAGCAAATTCTTGCATCTTTCGTCCAGTAAAGACTGAACCTTGATCAGTGGTAATTGTTTCAGGGATACCATACCTGTAAATAATATGGTTTTGAATGAAACTAATTACTGCCTCCTGATCAACATTTGGTAAAGGCACTGCTTCAATCCATTTAGTAAAATAATCTATTCCAACTAAAATATATCGTTGGTTTTTAGACGAAGCAGGTTTAACCTCACCAATTAAATCCAGAGCCCATCCTCTGAAAGGCCAAGGTTTAATTATGGAGTGTAACTCACTAGCAGGTACATGTTGTATCCCTGCATGCTTTTGGCATTCTTGACAGCCTTTAGCAAATTCTATGCAGTCCTTTAACATAGACGGCCAATATAAACCTTGTCGAAATAAAAGCCATTTCATTTTATGGCCTGCTTGATGTGATCCACAAGCACCACTGTGAACATGGGAAACTGCTAAATATGCTTCTGATTCGCTTAGGCATTTTAATAAAATTCCTTCTGCAGTCTTTTTAAATAACTCATTTCCCATAATCACATAGTTCAAAGCCCTATATTTGATCTTTCGAGCCACGTTACCTGTTGGATTTTCCAAATATTCAACAATGGATTTTCTCCAATCATTATCCAACATATTGTCAATGGCCAAAATTTGGATTTTTTCCTGAAGATCATCAACGTTTTCATCTTCACTACCTTGTGGTGTACTTGCCCCCACAAGTTTTGGCATTGATAATGCAGTGGTCAACGGCTCTTGTAACACCAGTTTATCTTTTATTTCAATCAACTGAGTTAATTTTTCCTTCGACATTTTGTACCCTGAAGCTATTTGGGCTAAATCATTTGCTTCTTGGTTTTCTAGTCGAGGTATATGTTCAATGTTAATATAATCGAAATGATTCAGAAGAGAACTTGCTATAACAAAATACTTTGCTAAGTGTTCTTTCACACATTTGTATTCTTGTGTTAATTGTCTCAACACTAACTCTGAATCACCCCTTATGTTAACATTTCTTGCCCCCAAGCTAATTAAAATTTCAAGGCCTGTGATTAAAGCTTCATATTCAGCCTCATTATTTGAGCAAAGACCTTTAATTTTATATTTAAACTTAGTTGGGACTTTTGTGGGGGATATTATTAAGATTCCAATCCCAGTTCCATGTTTATGTTTAGAACCATCGAAATACAAAACCCAAGGTTCAGTATCTACATAGTCCTGAGACATTTCGATCACCGAATGATCTACAATAAAATCTGCCACAATTTGACCCTTAACAGATTTCAATGGCTTGTAAGTTAAAGAATATTCTGTTAATGCTAAAGCCCACTTTCCAATTCTACTGTGTAAAATAGGCTTCGATAACATGTGCTTAATAATATCATAATGAGAATACACATAGACATCAACAGGCTTTATATATTGCTTAAGTTTAATACAAGAGAAATACAAACAAAGACAAAGTTTTTCTATGGCAGTATATCTAGTTTCTGCATCATTTAATACACGACTAAGATAATAAATTGCATGCTCCACGCCATTTTCATCTTCTTGAGCCAACATGCTCCCAATGGTCTTGTCAGACGCAGCAATGTACAACTTCATATTTTTGCTTCGACTAGGAGGCATTAGTACAGGAGGCTTAATCAAATACTCTTTAATTTCATCGAAAGCCTTTTGATGCTCTTCATCCCATTTGAATGGTTCATTTTTCTTGAGTCGAAGCAATGGCGAAAAAGTTTGAGCTTTGCCACTTAAATTCGAAATGAATCTTCTCAAGAAGTTGATTTTTCCTAGCAAAGATTGAAGCTGTTTCTTGGTCGAAGGAGGCTTTGTCTCAAGAATAGCCTTTGTCTTGTTCTGGTTTATCTCGATGCCTTTTTTATGCACCACAAAACCAAGGAAATCTCCTGCATGCACACAAAAAGCACACTTTAATGGATTCATTTTTAATCCATGTTTCCTCATCCGTTCGAAAGACTGCCTAAGGTAATCCAAATGGCTATCTTCGGATGAGGATTTGATGATTATATCATCTATATAAACTTGCATGAATGTGTCTATAAAATCATGGAACATAGAATTCATGGCCCTTTGATAAGTGGCCCCAGCATTTTTCAAGCCAAAAGGCATAACAACCCATTCATAAGTGCCTAATGCACCAGGGCATCGAAATGCTGTTTTGGACACATCATTTTCAGCAATAAATATTTGGTTATAACCAGAATAACCATCTAACATGCTTAAAAATTCGAAGCCAGCTGCTGAATCTACTAACATTTCTGCTACTGGCATAGCATATTCATCTTTAGGTGTAGCATTATTTAAATCCCTAAAATCTATGCATACTCTAAGAGTTCCATTCTTTTTAATAACAGGGACTATATTTGCTAACCATTCGACATACCTGGCAGCTCTGATGAATTTACACCTCAGCAGCCTTTCGATCTCATCCTTGATCTTGGACATGATTTCTGGTGCGAATCTTCTTGGTAATTGTTTCACTGGCCTCTTTCCTTCTTTAATAGGTAGTTTCAGTTCGACCATTTCTCTGCTTAACCTAGGCATTTCGTTGTAATCCCACGCAAAGCAGTCTTTGAACTCTTTAAGAAGCAGCACCAGCTTTTCTTTTAGACTTGAAGTGATATTAGCGCTGATATAAGTTGGCCTTTTAATCGAGCCATCTCCAATATCGATTTCCTCCAAAGGATCTTGTGCTTGCATTTTTGGCGCCTCACTCATAGGATCCTTCTCGAACCCCAGCGGCTCATCGTCATAAATGCAGTCAAGTCTTCGATCCTTTGTTTCTTTGATTTCCAGATCTTCGATCTTGGCTTCCACTGCCATATTTTGTTGAAACTCAGCCTCAAGGGCCGTATTTAATCTATTTTCGGCCATATAAGCCGTAATCCTGGCCCATGCAGTGGCCTCAGTCATAGTAGTCTTCATATATATTCCACCCAGTTGGTGGAATGACTCCATCTTCAGAAGAAACAGCATTAATTTCTTCTCTCTCCCATATAAAGCCATGGGCAGGGTGGAGCTTGACAGAATGAATAACATTGTCACTTGGCACGAAAGCAGAATCCTTGTCACCACAAGGTGCTATGTTAGCCAAATTTTTGTCAAAGGTTTGTGGGGTGACAATGTCAACCTCTGACTTATAGAAGCTTTGATCTGCCCCTATGTTTTCAACAATCCCATCTTCCCTCCAAATAATAAGTTTCTAATGGAGAGTGGATGGTACTGCCCCAACTCCGTAGATCCATTCCCTTCCTAACAGCAAATTAAAGTTAGCCTTGGATTGTACCACCAGGAATAGAGTTGGTCGAACTATGCTGCCCACAGCAACATCAACTTGTATGGCTCCCAAAGAATAGCCAGTTTTGCCCTCATAATTAGAGAGCACAATGTTGTGGGCAGATAGATCACTGTCATATTTCCCAATCCTGTAGAGCGTAGATTGAGGCATCAAGTTGACAGCTGCTCCCCCATCAATGAGCACTTTGTTGATCCCAACGTTCTCAACCTTTGCTCTGATGAAAAGGGGTTTGAGATGGCTTTTCATCCCAAGACTTGGCCTCTCGAAAGAGGCTAGTTGCTCCTCAATGCAGCCATTGTTCATCACATAGTAACATACAGGCTTTGGGTCAGCCATATCAAGATGATCGAATTCACCTTCGATCTCAGTAACTTCAGATTCGACATCATACTCAGACGGCAAGATGGATACCACGCAGATGACGTCGAAATCAGGTTCAGAGTCCAGCAGATCCTCGTCTTCCATCTTATCTTCATCCACCGGAGGAAAGAGTCTTTCTTTTGCTGGCCTCCTGGACACATCCTTATATTGGCCAGTTTGCAGATTCTGTTCGGCCAATTTCTTTTGACGCTGAAACCTGCGCCATTGGGTCCTTGTCATAGGATTCTTACCCTTGTAATTGTTTCTGTAAGAATACTTATTAGCCTCCTGTGGGCCAACTTGCTTCATTCCACTGGAACCACCTACCTCCATAGTTCCTTTGTTGAACCTTATGAGCCCCTGGTGCATCCATTTTTCGACAGGAATCGAACCAGGAGGGATAAAGGTAGTCTTTCGACCAGATTTCTGGTTGTTGTTCGACTGCACCATAATCCTCTTGCCTTTATCGAATCGCTGGTTTTGCGTTGCCCCCTTATTGACAACCTGGTACTTCTTGAGGCCCTCAGTAGCCTCTCTATCACATACTGCACTGCAGCGAGGACACAGCATTACATTCTTGTTTTCGAGTTTGCATCTGTTCAGAAAATCGATCAGATCCTCTTCAGTCTGAGGATACACCACTTTCATCTTTTCGCTGCAGTCTTCTTCAGATATGCCTTGAACTTGCACCTGAGACACCTCCATGGCTTCGACCATCATTACTCCTTGAGGTTCGGCATAGAGAGTTTCAACAGCTTTAGGTGCTTCAACATCCGCCTGAGTGGTCTTTGATTTCTCACCAAACTTGAGTCTCCCTTCATTGAGAGCCTTTTGGACCAGATCCCTGAAAAGAATACAACGTGAGGTTTTATGGCCAAGGAAATTATGAAATTTACAATAACCCCTTTTCTTCTGTTGTTCGATTGGGGGTACTTTTAAGCCCTTAGGAACAATAATCTGGCCATCTGTAACTAATAGATCAAATATTTCATCACATTTGGTTATGTCAAATGTATAAGTTTTAGACACAAATTTATCATTTTTAGGCTCAACAGGATTTTTCCCATTCGAAGGTTTAAGGATTTTACAGACATAAGGAGGTCCAGGTTTTAATTCTGCTAAATCAACCTCATTGTCTTCGATATCTTCATAAGTGATATCGAACTCTTGGTCACTGTCGTTTGCTTCGACATATGCAACCTTCTCCCTCTTATGAAATTTAGAATTCCTAGCTTTTTCAGCTTTTAGCCGTTCGACTTGTCGAACTCTATCAGCCAACTGAGCCATGTCCCTCAAATACTGAGTGTCTAATTTCTTTCTAATCGAATAGTCTAGGCCACCAGCAGCCATTTCGACTAATTCATGTTCAGGGACTTGGGTGAAGCACCTTGCCTTTAACAGTCTAAATCTATTGAGATAATCATCAATTGACTCAGGCGCTTTACGTCGAACACTTGCTAATTCTTTAAGGCTTATTTTTGATTGTCCCATGTAAAATTGTTCATGGAAAACTCTCTCTAATTGATTCCAATTATGTATGGAATGTGGAGGGAGGGTTGTGAACCATGTAAAGGCATTTTTTGTTAAAGAATTTGGGAAATACTTCATCCTTAAATTTTCATTATTTGCTATGTCTCCTGCTTCTGTCAGAAATCTTGCAATGTGCTCAACGGTTGATTCGCTAGTGTCACCAGCGAACTTAGTGAATTTTGGGATTTTGACACCCCTTGGTAGTTCAGTCTGAAGCACATACTCTGACAAGGCAGAAACAAAATTTGGTCTATGTAAACCTACATTCAAACCATTTTGGACTAAGATAGCTTCGACCAAATTTGCTATGTTATTTTGTGCCCCTAAATTATTTTGTTGGACATTTCGAACCACTTCATCAGCATTTTGATTTCGATTTACTAAGACTATCCCTGGATTTGGTTCGATTTGTGGTTGTACTTGTGGTTGAGCGTATGGTTCGATTGGACCCATTTGTAATTGTCCTTGATTAGGCTGTACCACTAAGTTATTGGGCATAGGCACCATAGCATTATTTGGTACTTGGATGTTTTGTATGGGTGCTAGATTCTAGATCTGAGGGACTGGTTGATTAGGGACATGGGGAGCCCCAAAGAAATCAGCCATTCTACCCATCTGGGTGGCTAACAATTGATAAGACTGGTTAGTATTTTGTATCAAAGGATTAAACACTGTACCAATTTGTTGCGTCAACATATTAACCATATCATGATTACTTTCATCCATTTGCTGCCTTAAAGACATCAAGGATGTATTAGTTAGTGGTGGCACTGCATTTCGATTAACAGAACTGGAGGCCAAACGTTGGTTTGTAGGCGAGTAAGCGCCAGGCACAGTTTCTGAATATAATGAAGGGTTGGTTTGCAGCCCTTGCATCAGTGTTGTAGGCATACCATATGGTACATTCCTACTGTTGCCTTGACTCATATATTGTGAAAAAGGCATACTAAACGTAGAGCCTATTGTGCCTCCTCCTCTTACTGGGGATGGCTGGCTCCCTATATTTTGGGGTATCGAAACTGCAGGGCCTGCAGTGGTAAAAGGCATCGCTGTTGATGCAGTGATAGGCATAGTAACGCCCAATGTCGAAGAACTGGGAGCGGAGATGGTCGCTCCAGTCACATTCGCAACAACTTCATTCGAAGTGTTCAATGCGCTCGAAGGCGCTGACACATTGTTATCATTCACATTTGCATTTTCCATATTATTTGTGTTTGTATTTCTGGGTGGTGGTCTAACCATTTCAGGGAGTATTTTCCCACTCCTCAAGAACATGCACTAATGCAATTTCCAGACAGAATGCACAAATAGAAATTTGCAAATCCAAACGAAAATATTTTTTGATAGAAAAGATTCAATTAAAGCACACGTCCCACCGGGCGTGCCAATTTGTTTACTCTGAAACTTGGTAAACAACCGCTAGTCTAAATTAATTGCTTGCGAGACCAACTAGTGAATCTCAGGAGCATAGTGCTTTGTTTGAATTCTTTAAATTATTTGAATATCCATTACGCATAAACATTTAGTGTAGTTTTGGGGAGAATTAAACATAAAAGTTACTTGGATTGCAAATAACAAGGAAAAACAAGTTCCTATTTAATAAATACTGTGTTTCGATCGAAACAGAAATGAACAGAATTTAAATGAGAAACGTTAAACTTTGCATGAAACTTTAAAGTGCTTAAAAGATACATTTCATGAAAAAGTAAATTGCATTGAATTGTAAAATATGTTTTACAGAAAAAGGATGGTTCACAGATTCATACTTGGATCCCATTTCACTCGTTTCTCTCGATAGCGTGGGTACTTTGAGTTTACAAGGATTTTGTATATAATGAATTGCAACCCTTTTTTCTGACTAAAAACTACTATATATAGACTTTCGAAAATAAACTGCCCTAACGGTCGAACACTATACTACTACCAAATGTCCTGCCACGTACACCCTGCATGCACTTAACTGCTCCTTAGAACGGTTGCATCTCTCGAAGTCGAACTGAGTTTTGTGAAGTTTGTCAGAATTGTGCTAAGTCCAGAACTTCGTTGCTTCGATTCGATCATACGCTAGGTCGATCTGCCTTCTGGTTCGAAGTCCTCCTTCTTTGCCTTAGCCTTGTATTTGTAAATATTCCTTCGAACCTGTGAACGATTCCAAGATTCTTTTCTGTTCTTCGATTAGACAGAATCTTGCAAGATTCCCTTCAGCATTTAATGCATATTTAGAGCATATTCTTAGCTCATAAAAATATGGGCTAACATACACCAAGAATCATTTCCTTATTAACCAGTTGATTAAGACCTCTAAAATTAAGATGACCAAACCTATAATGCCATAACCAGCTATCTTCATCTTTTGCCATAACAGATAAGCAGTTCAACTTTACACCTTTCATATTGGTCTGAAATGTTCTATTTTTTGCAAGGGGAGTTTTCAAGACTGACCTTTGATGTTTATCAAACAACTTCAGAACATTATCCTTCATAGTAACTGAGTGTCCTTTCTGAATGAGTTGACCAACACTAAGTAAATTGCGCTGCATTCCAGGGACATACATAACTTCTTCAATTATTGCTACTTTTCCATTCTTTCCTTCAATAGCAATCTTCCCCATACCTTCTGAAGTTAATGTACTATGATTTGCAAGTTTCACCTTTGTGTTCCTTCCATGATCAACTTCCCTCAACCATGCTTTGTTTCCAGTCATGTGATAAAACAACCAGTATCCAAGAACCAACTTTCTAAATTGCAGCTCTCAGTACTAGTTGTTGTAACCATCAATAATAATGAATCATCTGAATCATCTTGTGCAATCTTAGCTTGTTCCTCATCATTCTGACCTTGTTTTCCCTTACCAGACCAACATTCAGAAGCAAAGTGTCCAAATTTCTCACATTTGAAACACTGAATCTTCTTCTTATCAAAATTTCTCTTCTTTTGATTAGAGTTTCTTTCTTTTGAAGATTCACTTTTGTCAGTTTCTTTGTTCTTGCCTTTAGACCAGTTTCCTCCCTTAGTGTTATTCTTCCCTTTCTTGTAGTTCTTCCTATCATAACCATCCTTCTTGATAGTTTGAACTTGTAAGGCTTGTTGAATTGATCTTTCACTGCTTCTTTCTGAAACCATCAATTCATGAGCTTTTAGTGAACTCTACAGCTCTTCAATCTTCAAGGTTTTTACATCTTTTGATTCCTGAATTGCCACAACTATGAAATCAAACCTTGATGATAGAGTCTTCATGATCTTCTCAACAATTTGTTGATCAGTCATAGTCTCTCCACAAGCCTTCATCTGATTCACAACACTGATGATTTTGGAGATGTACTCTGCAATCTTTTGCTCATCTTCCATTTGCGTCAATTCAAATTTCCTCCTCAGTGATTGAAGCCTAATCAACTTCACCTTATCATCCCCTTCATGATACTTTGAAAGAATATCTCATGCTTCCTGTAGTACCCTAATTTTGTCCTACGCATTTTAAAACAAAATCAAAAAAAATCAAAGAGGGAAAAAAAGTCAAAAGTCAACAAAAGTCAACAGAAAAGTCAACTTTTCAAAATTGAGGACTTCGCAATGCGAAGCTCACTTCGCACTGCGAAGTCTGCGATTTTTCTGCAGATTTTTGGTTTCTTGGATTTAATTCCAGAATTTGTTGCATATCATTTCCATAATTATTTTAAGTAGCATTCATGGCTAATTGGGCCAAGCAAAACCAGAGTTGAAGGACTTGCCATTAATGCCAAGGTTGGAAGCTTTTTCTTCCAACCTAGCATGTGACAAGCAAGTGGGCTTGCCCTTGGGCAGCTCTAGTCCCTCCCAGGTGACCAGCTAACCACCACAAGGTTGCCAGCCACCTGCTTGAGGACTTTCCTCCTGCTTGCTCCCCCAAAAACCAGTCAAACCAGCTGGATTTTTCACTTGAAAAAACCATGATTGCCTACTCTGTTTTGCAGCAACTTTTCACCCTCTCACACCAGCCATAAGTAGCCTTTTCATCCCTCAATCTCTGCACATTACAGTGCACGTTTTTATTGACCAACCATTGAGATTGCAAGGATTGATCCCCAAGCATTAGCCAATTGCAAATCAGCTTTGTTCTTCATCATTACCTTCTAGAATTAGTTGAATTTGTGGCTGAAATCAAGCTGGATCTTGCCCCTTGGTACAAGGCAAGGTTGCCTCTATCCATTAGCATTTAATGCAAAGGGATTCAGCTTAATCTTGGCCACAAATCAGCTGAATTTTGGGATTGTGTAATGATGACAAAGATTTGGTTTTGGCCTATAAATAGAAGGCAATGCCCAAGGATTCAAACACAGTTAACAACAGCATTTCAAGAGCAGAAACTCTACTCATTTTAGCCTACAAAACTCCACAAAATAACCAGAAACAATCCATCCAACACAAAGCTTTCCAAAGTTCCAAAACCTTCACCAATATTCAAAACCTTTGTGAAAGCCTTCAACCAAATCAAATCAAGTGCAGCTGGAGCTTTGCTAAGGAGTTCTGTAAGTTTCTAAAGCTTTATATTGCATTTACAATTGTGTTTGCATAGCTACTTTGGTTCAAAACCCTTTGGTTCTAAAAAACCCCTTTTGAATTTCAAGGAAATCCCAAGGTTTTCAAAACATCAAAACTGGTTTGTCCAGCCTTTTTCACCCCAAAAACTCAAAGTTTTTTACCCCCCTATAAGGTCTTGAGTGTGTTCAGAAGTTGTTTCTGAACAAAAGTTCAGAAACAGCTTCTGAACCCAAAATTTCGCATGCTTCGCAGTGCGAAGTCATGGTCGCAGTGCGACCATGACAGAACTCAGAACCTGAGTTTTTGTGTCAAAACAACCAATTTTTGAGGTTCTAGCCCCAGAGCTCAGAACCTAAGAGTTTTTAAACCCATGTTCTTCAAACCACAACAAGGTTTTTGCATAATTTTGACAAAATCACAAGTTCGTATGACCATTTTGTGGATAACTTGCAAAGCAAGTTATGTTCCCAAACTTTCAAAACCACATGAACAAACAAGCTATGTTCATCATTTCAATTAAAACTTGAACAATAAATATTGTTCATGATGTTCAAAACTCAAAGATGAACATACACCGTTTACGTTCGCATTTTCGCAAAATGAGACGAACTTGCGCGCTTTTTAGCAAATTTGTTAAACCTTCCCATTTTGGGTTTTCAAACCATATGTTTTGTAACACCTTGGGATTTCTAAAGGATTCAACCCAAAAACATGAATGAAAAAGGGATGGTGTGACGTATGTCTCTCCATCGCCCCGATTGTACGAATGCGTGACGTATGTCTCGTCGCTCGGACAATCGTCATTCCCCTTTTTTCAATATGTACAACCCCAACCAAACCAAATCTTGGCCCCTTGTGGTCAATCCAAGCCTTTTGGTCCCCCGTTGGCCATTAGACTCAACCCCTCGACTCATTTGAGTCCACTCGGTCAATGTTCGACTCGTCCGAGTCCATTGTACCCGTTCTTGATCTCAGTGGATCAATCGAACAATCGCCCGACTCATTTGAGTCCACTCGGTCAATGTTTGACTTGTATGAGTCCATTGCACCTCCCTTGGTCCCATAGCGACCAATTTCAACCCTCTACCCTAACGGACGTACCTTTTAACAATTCTAATGCGATTCGCGAACGAACGCTTAATAAGTCTCCAAGCGCGAGCATACAAGCTACGTTTAATCGCAAGAATTTGGTTAAAACATCGTCCATTTAAAATCAACCAACACATGTACGTTTTTCTACCAAAGAACTACGTACGCTTTGAATTCTCCGACTACCGGGAGATACGTAGGAGCAAGATCGACATCTTGTCAAGCGCAATAATAAAAAACTTTTTCTTTCTTTCCTTTCGTTTGTTTTTATCTCTTTCTCCCCCCTTTTTTATTATATTTTTAACATATATGAACATGCACGCAATATTAAAAAACAATTCAAGCTTTGACCAAATAGAAGGTTCCCGTTGAGTACAACGGACGTGAGGGGTGCTAATACCTTCCCCTTGCGTAATCGACTCCCGAACCCGACAATGGTTGCGATAACCTAATCCTTATCCTCATCGTCAAAAGGGTTTTATTATCGTTTCCCTTTACAACAAAAAAAAACTTAAGGGTTTATCAACGTTCCCTTTACACAAAAACTTTGGTGGCGGCTTCACAAAGGCCCTCCGAGCGTTCGAGGACGACCTCGGAGGATTTGCGCGTCTTTTTCCCGAGGAAAAAAACGAGGTGCGCACAGCTGGCGACTTCACTGGGGACCCTGTTCCCACTAGTGAGTCAAGCCTAACCTATTTGGTTTAAAGCCAATTGTTTTATTTTCTTTGCGTGCCATGTTTATTTACTTTATTCATACATGCTATATTTATGCTTTATGTTTATATTTGCTTTATCTGCTTTATATTCATATTATATATATCAAATGTGGGGGTTACTTGAGTGATGTTACTCCACATTGTTCGGGTTAATGCCGGACGTGTGAGGCTCTCTACCCGAGCTTGAGAAAAACACTAAGTTAGAAGGAGGTTGTGTGCGGAAGCCCGCGTTGACGTATGTCCGTGAGGTGGGATGTCCAACCCCGCTTAGATGAGATTTTCACGTGGAATTAATTGAAGTCATGTCGACGTATGTCCATAGACAACCCTAATTCCATGTGAGGTCTATGACTCTAAGGACCTCTTCTTAGGAGATTTCACAACTTAGAGCCTACACGTGAGGATGGGGGGAAGTTCTGAACGTTCATATACCAAACCCCTGCATGTCATAACATTTGCATTCATAAAACTTTTTGCATAAACAAAAAAAAGAGGGGCATATTTTTGCATTCTCATTGCATTCATACATGCATTTTCATTTCAAAAAAAAACCCCCACATCATTCCCTCACCAAACACCAAAAAAGGGAAGTACCCGACCCGGTGTACAGTAGCGTTTCGGATGAGATCCGAGCAACCGGAAGGCCATCGAAATTCTGGAAATCATTTCTTTGTCCAAGTGATTTATCTTGTTTTTCAAAAAAAAACAATCATTTTGCTCTTCCCAAGGCAAATGATTAATTTTTATGGGACCCCCATATTTCAAATCATTTCTATCATTAATAAATTTGCAGTTTATTTTCAAAAGAGTTCGTTTTTCTTTCGTTCTCAAATAAATTTTCATAAACCCTACAAAAAATCATCATACACCAAAAATAACACTGCTACGATCCCTTTTGACTTCAATCTCCAAATTAACCAAACGGAAGATGATAATAAGGACGATTTTGAACCTCCTGAAGGATTGTCCAGACTTGGGGATCAAGAGGATAGGGTAATACAACCTCACCAAGAGAGCCCTCAAAAGAATGGCACTACAGTTTTTCCTCTGCCGGGGCACACTCTACAAGAGAAATTAGGTCTTACTCAGATGTGCGGATAAACGTGAAGCAGTCATGCTCACCGAAGAAATCCATGAGGAGTCCTTCCAAACCCATGCCAAGACATGTCACAAGTGACAAAATTATGCCAACAAGGGGCACATACCACAAACACCTCTGAATGTCATGACATCACCCTAGCCTTTTTCTATGTGGGGCATAAACATATTCGGAATGATTGAGCCAAAGGCTTCAAAAGGGCACCAGTTCATACTAGCTGCCATCAACTGTTTCACCAAATGGGTCGAAGCAGCTTCCTATGCAAACATAACCAAAGCCCAACTCATCAAAAAAAAAAAGAAACCATTTGCCGTTACGGCACTCCCCACAAATTCCCACAAAAAGCCAAGTCGTCATTGGCATTCCTCACATTCCCAAACAAACAAAGCCCAATTTTCATTGGCATCCCCCAAACACAAAAAAGCTAAGTCATCATTGGCATTCCTCACATCTCCAACAAAAGACCAATTTTCATTGGCACACACAATTTCCAAACAAAAAGCCCAATTTCCATTGGCAATCACAAACCCCACTTCCAATAAAAGCCCAATTGTCATTGGCATTCCCATCCAAAAAAAAAAACACAAAAGCCCGACCTTGCTCGGAAGCCAAAAAAAAGCCCGACCTTGCTCGGCATCCACACACCCAAAGTCCAATTTTCATTGGCATTCAAACACAAACAAGGTTCGACCAACCGAACCTCATAAAAGAGAAACACCTCACAGCATTGGGGCATGGACAGCTCGACAAGAAAGTTCATTATCGAGAATTTAGAGAAGAAGACTTAATGCTTGGAAAAAAGGTATTACCCGTCCACAAGGATCCCCCTATCAATAAGCTCCGGCGCAGTCAAAAAAATATATTATGCCAAAAAGAAAAAGAGCTCGCTAAATCGAAAACCCGAAAAGGGCGGTTTAGGCAAAAGAGAGAGTCCTGGTAGATCGAAAACCTGAAAAGGCGGTCTAGGCAAAAATTAAGGACATCAAAAAAGGAAATATACCCCAGTGGACTGAAAACTCAAAGGAGCAGTCCAGGTAAAAATTAGGGGTTTCAAAAAAAAAGGAGAAGGCAAAAAGACTGCGGCACGTGAGGTCCGGACATAATTCAAGAGGGAAAGAATCAACCTCATTATCATTTTTCAAAAAAAAAAAAAAAATTATTTCGAAGTCATAGGGAAAGTAGCACGTGAAACCCAAGCAAATTTTCATTTGCCTTTTTGTTTCTTCCTTTTTCTCTATCTCAGTAATCACCTCTTATAGGGATTACATTTTCACGAATAGTTACCCACACAAGGGACTAAGTTTCGTTGAATCAAAATCATTTTTAAACCGTTTCATTGTTATGCGTCCTTACTTGCTCATAAAATGTGTTTTTATTCATGATAGATAATGCATTGAAATATGGGAATAACATAAAAAACAAAAAAAATGTGTTTTTTACTAATGTCGAAAGAATTTCGTTGGTCCCCGGTATTGCATCAGAGGACTCAAAACTTGAAGCTTTGCATCAGTCATTTTAAGACTCATGCTCTTCAGCAGAAACAAGTGCGTAGCTCACGGCGCGTAAAACGCAAAGATCCCGGGTGTCAGAGGAACAAATTTCCCAAATAAAACTCACCTTCATACATCTTTTTCATCCACTAAGGCCGGATATCGATCATGCTTCCAAAATGATCCTTATATCCCCAGTGAGATCACCAAACAAAAAGTCCGACCTCGCTCGGCAACCAAAATCAAAAAGCCCGACCTCGCTCGGCAACCAAACAAAAAGTCCAATATTCATTGGCAAACCAAAGCCCAATAATCATTGGCGAACCAAAGTCCAATATTCATTGGCAAACCAAAGAACTACGTAAGCTTTGAATTCTCCATCCCACCAGGAGATACGTAGGAGCAAGATCATCATCTTGTCAAGCACAACAAACCAAAGAACTACGTAAGCTTTGAATTCTCCATCCCACCAGGAGATACGTAGGAGCAAGATCATCATCTTGTCAAGCACAACAAACCAAAGAACTACGTAAGCTTTGAATTCTCCATCCCACCAGGAGATACGTAGGAGCAAGATCATCATCTTGTCAAGCACAACAATAATAAGCCCAATCTTCATTGGCCTCTAAAACAACCTCATTGACACCCCCAGGGAGTCTCAACCCCAAACAAAAAGTCCAATCATCATTGGCAGACAAACACAAATCTTCGGGCTTAGGCTCGAACTACACCGGTTTTGATCCCATTTGGGTATGTAGGCAAAGGACCTTGTCCTTCCAAACCGACCAACCAAAAAACCAACAAAAAAGAGAAAGCCAAACTGTCATGAACACAACCACAAACAAAGACCGACTCTGCTCGGCACCCAACCAACATTATTTTATTCATGCATGCATATTTAAAACCATTCATACAGATGCATTTCATTCCATAAAACATGCATCCTCAACAAGGATTCTCCAGTGAGTATCGCATATTCACCAACATCCATCAACATTCAACCAGGGGCACCTATTTAGGGTAAGACCGCAGCTCGTTAGGAATCGATATTCAGAAGCAGTGCCTGAATAAGATCACCTAGTTTAGGTATCGATCTCTAGAAGCAGTACCTAGAGTAGATCACCTCCCCCAGTGTATCGACCTTCAGTGTTAGCGGCTGAATAAGATCACAGCTCGTTAGGAATCGACATTCAGAAGCAGTACCTGAATAAGATCACCTAGCTTAGGTATCCACCTCTAGAAGCAGTACCTAGAGTGAACCTCCATCTTAGGTATCAACCTCTAGAAGCAGTACCTAGATAAGATCACCTACCTCAACGTTCCACCTCTAGTGATATCCTAGAGTAAATCACCACCCTCAGGAATCGACCTCTAGAAGCAGTGCCTAGATAAGATTACCTTCATCCCCCAGTGGATCTACCTCCAGTGTTAGCGGCTGGATACGATCAACCTTTACCAACCATTGCATTTGCATTTCGCGAAGGACAAAATTCGGGTCCTTCTTTCTTTTTTTACTTAATTGATCTCCGCAAAGAGTTCATGAGATGCCCTCGGCACTCACGCGCTCTATGCGAAGACACAATTAAGTAGGGGCAGCTGTAGTACCCTAATTTTGTCCTACGCATTTTAAAACAAAATCAAAAAAAATCAAAGAGGGAAAAAAAAGTCAAAAGTCAACAAAAGTCAACAGAAAAGTCAACTTTTCAAAATTGAGGACTTCGCAATGCGAAGCTCACTTCGCACTGCGAAGTCTGCGATTTTTCTGCAGATTTTTGGTTTCTTGGATTTAATTCCAGAATTTGTTGCATATCATTTCCATAATTATTTTAAGTAGCATTCATGGCTAATTGGGCCAAGCAAAGCCAGAGTTGAAGGACTTGCCATTAATGCCAAGGTTGGAAGCTTTTTCTTCCAACCTAGCATGTGACAAGCAAGTGGGCTTGCCCTTGGGCAGCTCTAGTCCCTCCCAGGTGACCAGCTAACCACCACAAGGTTGCCAGCCACCTGCTTGAGGACTTTCCTCCTGCTTGCTCCCCCAAAAACCAGTCAAACCAGCTGGATTTTTCACTTGAAAAAACCATGATTGCCTACTCTGTTTTGCAGCAACTTTTCACCCTCTCACACCAGCCATAAGTAGCCTTTTCATCCCTCAATCTCTGCACATTACAGTGCACGTTTTTATTGACCAACCATTGAGATTGCAAGGATTGATCCCCAAGCATTAGCCAATTGCAAATCAGCTTTGTTCTTCATCATTACCTTCTAGAATTAGTTGAATTGGTGGCTGAATCAAGCTGGATCTTGCCCCTTGGTACAAGGCAAGGTTGCCTCTATCCATTAGCATTTAATGCAAAGGGATTCAGCTTAATCTTGGCCACAAATCAGCTGAATTTTGGGATTGTGTAATGATGACAAAGATTTGGTTTTGGCCTATAAATAGAAGGCAATGCCCAAGGGTTCAAACACAGTTAACAACAGCATTTCAAGAGCAGAAACTCTACTCATTTTAGCCTACAAAACTCCACAAATAACCAGAAACAATCCATCCAACACAAAGCTTTCCAAAGTTCCAAAACCTTCACCAATATTCAAACCTTTTGTGAAAGCCTCTAACCAAATCAAATCAAGTGCAGCTGGAGCTTTGCTAAGGAGTTCTGTAAGTTTCTAAGCACTTATCTTGCATTTATAATTGTGTTTGCATAGCTATTTTGGTTCAAAACCATTTGATCCTAAAAAACCCCTTTTGAATTTCAAAGAAATCCCAAGGTTTTCAAAACATCAAAACTGGTTTGTCCAACCTTTTTCACCCCAAAAACTCAAAGCTTTTCACCCACCTATAAGGTCCTGAGTGTGTTCAGAAGTTGTTTCTGAACAAAGGTTCAGAAACAGCTTCTGAACCCAAAATTTCGCATGCTTCGCAGTGCGAAGTCATGGTCGCAGTGCGACCATGACAGAACTCAGAACCTGAGTTTTTGTGTCAAAACAACCAATCTTTGAGGTTCTAGCCCCAGAGCTCAGAACCTAAGAGTTTTTAAACCCATGTTCTTCAAACCATAACAAGGTTTTTGCATAATTTTGGCAAAATCACAAGTTCGTATGACCATTTTGTGGATAACTTGCAAAGCAAGTTATGTTCCCAAACTTTCAAAACCACATGAACAAACAAGCTATGTTCATCATTTCAATCCAAACTTGAACAATAAATATTGTTCATGATGTTCAAAACTCAAAGATGAACATACACCGTTTACGTTCGCATTTTCGCAAAATGAGACGAACTTGCGCGTTTTTTAGCAAATTTGCTAAACCTTCCCATTTTGGGTTTTTCAAACCATATGTTTTGTAACACCTTGGGATTTCTAAAGGATTCAACCCAAAAACATGAATGAAAAAGGGATGGTGTGACGTATGTCTCTCCATCGCCCCGATTGTACGAATGCGTGACGTATGTCTCGTCACTCGGACAATCGTCATTCCTTTTTTCAATATGTACAACCCTAACCAAACCAAATCTTGGCCCCTTGTGGTCAATCCAAACCTTTTGGTCCCCCGTTGGCCATTAGACTCAACCCCTCGACTCATTTGAGTCCACTCGGTCAATGTTCGACTCGTCCGAGTCCATTGTACCCGTTCTTGATCTCAGTGGATCAATCGAACAATCGCCCGACTCTTCGGAGTCCACTCGGTCAATGTTTGACTTATATGAGTCCATTGTACCTCTCTTGGTCCCATAGCGACCAATTTCAACCCTCTACCCTAACGGACGTACCTTTTAACAATTCTAATGCGATTCGCGAACGAACGCTTAATAAGTCTCCAAGCGCGAGCATACAAGCTACGTTTAATCGCAAGAATTTGGTTAAAACATCGTCCGTTTAAAAACAACCAACACATATACGTTTTTCTACCAAAGAACTACGTATGCTTTGAATTCTCCGACTACCGGGAGATACGTAGGAGCAAGATCGACATCTTGTCAAGCCCAATAATAAAAAACTTTTTTCTTTCTTTTATTTCGTTTGTTTTTATCTCTTTCCCCCCTTTTTATTATGTTTTTAACATAAATGAACATGCACGCAAAGTATTAAAAAACAATTCAAGCTTTAACCAAATAGAAGGTTCCCGTTGAGTACAACGGACGTGAGGGGTGCTAATACCTTCCCCTTGCGTAATCGACTCCCGAACCCGACAATGGTTGCGATGACCTAATCCTTATCCTCATCGTCAAAAGGGTTTTATTATCGTTTCCCTTTACAAACAAAAAAAAACTTAAGGGTTTATCAACGTTCCCTTTACACAAAAACTTTGGTGGCGGCTTCACAAAGGCCCTCCGAGCGTTCGAGGACGACCTCGGAGGATTTGCGCGTCTTTTTCCCTAGGAAAAAAACGAGGTGCGCACAGCTGGCGACTTCACTGGGGATGGTCCTGTTCCCACTAGCGAGTCAAGCCTAACCTATTTGGTTTTTAAGCCATTTGTTTTATTTTCTTTGCGTGCCATGCTTATTATTTTATTCATACATGTCATATTTATGCTTTATGTTTATAGTTGCTTTATTTTGCTTTATATTCATATCTATATCAAATGCGGGGGTTACTTGAGTGATGTTACTCCACATTGTTCGGGTTAATGCCGGACGTGTGAGGCTCTCTACCCGAGCTTGAGAAAAAAACTAAGTTAGAAGGAGGTTGTGTGCGGAAGCCCGCGTTGACGTATGTCCGTGAGGTAGGATGCCCAACCCCGCTTAGATGAGATTTTCACGTGGAATTAATTGAAGTCATGTCGACGTATGTCCATAGACAACCCTAATTCCATGTGAGGTCTATGACTCTAAGGACCTCTTCTTAGGAGATTTCACCTTTTAGAGCCTACATGTGAGGATGGGGGGAAGTTCCGAACCTGCATACACCAAACCCTTGCATATCATTACATTTGCATTCATAAAAACTTTTTTTTGCATAAAAAAAGAGGGGCATATTTTTGCATACTCATTGCATTTATACATTCACATGCATTTTCATTTCAGTTCTTTGGTAGTGTTTGGATGCTTTAGGTCTTGAACTACGTAAGCTTTGAATTCTCCATCCCACCAGGAGATACGTAGGAGCAAGATCATCATCTTGTCAAGCACAACAAACCAAAGCCCAATTTTCATTGGCACAACAATAATAAGCCCAAATTTTATTGATATTCCCCAGGGAGTCTCAACCCCAAACAAAAAAGTCCAATCATTATTGGCAAACCCACAAATCTTCGGGCTTAGGCTCGAACTACACCGGTTTTGATCCCATTTGGGTATGTAGGCAAAGGACCTTGTCCTTCCAAACCGACCAACCCAAAACAAACAAAACACAAATCTTCGGGCTTAGGCTCGAACTACACCGGTTTTGATCCCATTTGGGTATGTAGGCAAAGGACCTTGTCCTTCCAAACCGACCAACCCAAAACAAACAAAACACAAATCTTCGGGCTTAGGCTCGAACTACACCGGTTTTGATCCCATTTGGGTATGTAGGCAAAGGACCTTGTCCTTCCAAACCGACCAACCAAAAAACCAACGAAAAAGAGAAAGCCCAACTGTCGTGAACACAACCACAACCAAGACCGACTCTGCTCGGCACCCAACCAGCATTATTTCATCTTTATTCATGCATGCATATTTAAAACCATTCATACACATGCATTTCATTTCATAAAACATGCATCCTCAACAAGGATCCTCCAGTGAGTATCACATATTCACCAACATCCATCAACATTCAACCAGGGGCACCTATTTAGGGTAAGACCGCAGCTCGTTAGGAATCGACATTCAGAAGCAGTGCCTGAATAAGATTACCTAGCTTAGGTATCGACCTCTAGAAGCAGTACCTAGAGTAGATCACCTACATCCATGTTTCGACCTCTAGAAGCAGTACCTAGAGTAGATCACCTCCCCCAGTGCATCGACCTTCAGTGTTAGCGGCTGAATAAGATCGCAGCTCGTTAGGAATCGACATTCAGAAGCAGTACCTGAATAAGATCACCTAGCTTAGGTATCCACCTCTAGAAGCAGTACCTAGAGTGAACCTCCATCTTAGGTATCGACCTCTAGAAGCAGTACCTAGATAAGATCACCTACCTCAACGTTCCACCTCTAGTGATATCCTAGAGTAAATCACCACCCTCAGGAATCGACCTCTAGAAGCAGTGCCTAGATAAGATTACCTTCATCCCCCAGTGGATCTACCTCCAGTGTTAGCGGCTGGATACGATCAACCTTTACCAACCATTGCATTTGCATTTCGCGAAGGACAAAATTCGGGTCCTTCTTTTTCTTTTTACTTAATTGATCTTCGCAAAGAGTTCATGAGATGCCCTCGGCACTCACGCGCTCTATGCGAAGACACAATTAAGTAGGGGCAGCTGTAGTACCCTAATTTTGTCCTACGCATTTTAAAACAAAATCAAAAAAAATCAAAGAGAGAAAAAAAGTCAAAAGTCAACAAAAGTCAACAGAAAAGTCAACTTTTCAAAATTGAGGACTTCGCAATGCGAAGCTCACTTCGCACTGCGAAGTCTGCGATTTTTCTGCAGATTTTTGGTTTCTTGGATTTAATTCCAGAATTTGTTGCATATCATTTCCATAATTATTTTAAGTAGCATTCATGGCTAATTGGGCCAAGCAAAGCCAGAGTTGAAGGACTTGCCATTAATGCCAAGGTTGGAAGCTTTTTCTTCCAACCTAGCATGTGACAAGCAAGTGGGCTTGCCCTTGGGCAGCTCTAGTCCCTCCCAGGTGACCAGCTAACCACCACAAGGTTGCCAGCCACCTGCTTGAGGACTTTCCTCCTGCTTGCTCCCCCAAAAACCAGTCAAACCAGCTGGATTTTTCACTTGAAAAAACCATGATTGCCTACTCTGTTTTGCAGCAACTTTTCACCCTCTCACACCAGCCATAAGTAGCCTTTTCATCCCTCAATCTCTGCACATTAAAGTGCACGTTTTTATTGACCAACCATTGAGATTGCAAGGATTGATCCCCAAGCATTAGCCAATTGCAAATCAGCTTTGTTCTTCATCATTACCTTCTAGAATTAGTTGAATTTGTGGCTGAAATCAAGCTGGATCTTGCCCCTTGGTACAAGGCAAGGTTGCCTCTATCCATTAGCATTTAATGCAAAGGGATTCAGCTTAATCTTGGCCACAAATCAGCTGAATTTTGGGATTGTGTAATGATGACAAAGATTTGGTTTTGGCCTATAAATAGAAGGCAATGCCCAAGGATTCAAACACAGTTAACAACAGCATTTCAAGAGCAGAAACTCTACTCATTTTAGCCTACAAAACTCCACAAAATAACCAGAAACAATCCATCCAACACAAAGCTTTCCAAAGTTCCAAAACCTTCACCAATATTCAAAACCTTTGTGAAAGCCTTCAACCAAATCAAATCAAGTGCAGCTGGAGCTTTGCTAAGGAGTTCTGTAAGTTTCTAAAGCTTTATATTGCATTTACAATTGTGTTTGCATAGCTACTTTGGTTCAAAACCCTTTGGTTCTAAAAAACCCCTTTTGAATTTCAAGGAAATCCCAAGGTTTTCAAAACATCAAAACTGGTTTGTCCAGCCTTTTTCACCCCAAAAACTCAAAGTTTTTTACCCCCTATAAGGTCTTGAGTGTGTTCAGAAGTTGTTTCTGAACAAAAGTTCAGAAACAGCTTCTGAACCCAAAATTTCGCATGCTTCGCAGTGCGAAGTCATGGTCGCAGTGCGACCATGACAGAACTCAGAACCTGAGTTTTTGTGTCAAAACAACCAATTTTTGAGGTTCTAGCCCCAGAGCTCAGAACCTAAGAGTTTTTAAACCCATGTTCTTCAAACCACAACAAGGTTTTTGCATAATTTTGACAAAATCACAAGTTCGTATGACCATTTTGTGGATAACTTGCAAAGCAAGTTATGTTCCCAAACTTTCAAAACCACATGAACAAACAAGCTATGTTCATCATTTCAATTAAAACTTGAACAATAAATATTGTTCATGATGTTCAAAACTCAAAGATGAACATACACCGTTTACGTTCGCATTTTCGCAAAATGAGACGAACTTGCGCGCTTTTTAGCAAATTTGTTAAACCTTCCCATTTTGGGTTTTCAAACCATATGTTTTGTAACACCTTGGGATTTCTAAAGGATTCAACCCAAAAACATGAATGAAAAAGGGATGGTGTGACGTATGTCTCTCCATCGCCCCGATTGTACGAATGCGTGACGTATGTCTCGTCGCTCGGACAATCGTCATTCCCCTTTTTTCAATATGTACAACCCCAACCAAACCAAATCTTGGCCCCTTGTGGTCAATCCAAGCCTTTTGGTCCCCCGTTGGCCATTAGACTCAACCCCTCGACTCATTTGAGTCCACTCGGTCAATGTTCGACTCGTCCGAGTCCATTGTACCCGTTCTTGATCTCAGTGGATCAATCGAACAATCGCCCGACTCATTTGAGTCCACTCGGTCAATGTTTGACTTGTATGAGTCCATTGCACCTCCCTTGGTCCCATAGCGACCAATTTCAACCCTCTACCCTAACGGACGTACCTTTTAACAATTCTAATGCGATTCGCGAACGAACGCTTAATAAGTCTCCAAGCGCGAGCATACAAGCTACGTTTAATCGCAAGAATTTGGTTAAAACATCGTCCATTTAAAATCAACCAACACATGTACGTTTTTCTACCAAAGAACTACGTACGCTTTGAATTCTCCGACTACCGGGAGATACGTAGGAGCAAGATCGACATCTTGTCAAGCGCAATAATAAAAAACTTTTTCTTTCTTTCCTTTCGTTTGTTTTTATCTCTTTCTCCCCCCTTTTTTATTATATTTTTAACATATATGAACATGCACGCAATATTAAAAAACAATTCAAGCTTTGACCAAATAGAAGGTTCCCGTTGAGTACAACGGACGTGAGGGGTGCTAATACCTTCCCCTTGCGTAATCGGCTCCCGAACCCGACAATGGTTGCGATGACCTAATCCTTATCCTCATCGTCAAAAGGGTTTTATTATCGTTTCCCTTTACAACAAAAAAAAACTTAAGGGTTTATCAACGTTCCCTTTACACAAAAACTTTGGTGGCGGCTTCACAAAGGCCCTCCGAGCGTTCGAGGACGACCTCGGAGGATTTGCGCGTCTTTTTCCCGAGGAAAAAAACAAGGTGCGCACACTTCCTTTGAACTAACTGTTTTTGAGATTCTTTCAAAATTTGCTTCATCAAGACTCTGTTGAATCAAGAACAAAGCCTTGCAATCTTTCTTCTTCAAATCTTTGTGTGCATTCCTTTGCACTTCTGTTGCATTCACAACTAACTCACCAACTCCATTCTGCACAATTTAAAGCAAATCTTGTGCTCCAAACAGATTCTTCATCACTGCACTCTATCTTTCCCAATTGTGTGCTTCAAGAATTGGAAGATGAGTGTTGAAGCTGCTGGTACCATTCATGGTACTTCCTTCAGCGTTTCTTCTATGTACTTACGTGATTGAAGATCTTGATTACCCCTTAGAACGAAACCAAAGGCTCTAGATGCCAATTTGTTAGCGCAGCTATGAAGCTTAACTTTCTTAAGCAACTATTTGATCTTAGAGGTTTTCTGATTTTTGGTGAATTTAGAGAGAATGAGAAGAGAAGAATGAGAAAAGGAAATTGTGTTATTGATTTTTGAGAATGTACAAGTGAATTGGCTTATATACAAAAGCTATGCTAGATTGCTTGAAGCACAAGCTAAGTAACAAACTCTAACAACCTCAGACTCTGAAACTCAGAACTTTGTTAAATTCTAGGGAACTTGTAACTAATCAATAACAAACAAAAATCTAATGTGATTAACCAACTAAACATGATTATATAACTAACAAACTTGAATTAACAAACTAACATCATCCACTTATGTCATTAGGTCATCCACTTAATGTCAATATAACCAATCTTATGATCTTATGATACAATCTTATGATCTCAATTCCCATTACATATAAGCAAATATGGTACAATCTTAAGATCTCAATTCCTGTTGCAGCCGAGCAACAAAGTAAATAAACATGGAAATAAGCATTATAGGCAATTACTTGCAGAATTTAAAGTACAAAATAACATTGAGTCTTAATTATCTTTGTTCTCTATAAATAAAACCTATTCTAAAAGTATTTCATAGGCAATCGAGCCAAATTCAAAACCAAATATATTATCTTCATGAATCCAAGCCAATATGAGAGGGGCAATAATGCAAAGAAAATTACCAAACATTTTTCTAAAGGAGCTTCTTTCTCTTTCGAAAATATCATCATTGTGGACCTTGCTTACTTCCAAATTAGCTTTACTTCAGATGCCTTAACTCATTGGTCAGAATGGACATTACATTTCTATGGTAGTAACAATAACTCTAATAAGCTGAGAGAAGAAATAAGTTAGATGAAACAATTTATAAAATAGAGAAATTAGCTTTCTTTACATACAGGGAAATGAAAAACAATACTGTTGCAAAAGATTCAACAGAGAACACGCAATTCTACCTCGTATGCCAATAAACGCGTGCATATAAGGATGGCAATGAGTACCCTGTATGATACTACAGTGCTCTTCCCCATATCCGCGTCTGTAAAAAAAATACCCGTATCTGAGCTGTACCATCGTGGGCAACAATTTTAGTGCCCTTCTCCATACCCTATGTGTACCTGAGTGCCCATACCCGCACTTTAGTTATGAAAAGACTAAAAAATTCACAATTGAAATAAAACTATGGTTCAAAAGTTTTCAAATCAACTCATAAAATAGTAAGAATCGTAATATTTAGCCAAATAAAAACATACAAAATATCCCTAAAAGTTTTTACATCAATAGAAGAGAACCGTTACTCAATTAAGTAGTTTTTAGGTTTAGGTTTAGGCTTAAATAGCTAAATAAATTAATTAATTATACACCAAAAATAAATAAATTATTTATCATATTATATAAATGTGTATATGCGGGTTGCGGAGCTGGGCAGTATAGTACCCTTACCCGTGCCCACACCCATTTGAATTTGCGGGTAATTACCCGGACCCAAGCCCGAACCCATGAAAGCGGTGTTTTACCCTACCCATTGCGGGTATTTTTTGCGGGTATCCATCGAGACGGGCCCAATTGCCATCCCTTGGTACATATTCTCTTAGTCTGATTAAAAACATTAAATTATTTATTTAATTTAATTAATTAATGCTTAACAAATGTAAAATAATTAAAAGATAAGTATGGCATGGAAATATTACTATTAATAGAAACTATAAAAATAATAAAAACTCTCATTAGTTGACAAATGTCAAACTTGCCAAAGAACTAACCTTGCTTTATTATATTCTACGACAATGCATTGAATTAAGACTATTAAATTAAGAAAAATTGATTCTCTACGACCGTTACTTGGGGTATGTTTAGTTAAAACTAGACTCTAACCCGAGCGATGCACGGGTTTTGTAGAGCTTCATATATAATTATCAAATTTGCTATATTATTACTTTTATAATTATATTCAATATTATGTTATCAAACTACCTTAAAAAACAGCAAAAACAAAAGATGGACAACAATAAAAATGACAAATCAAAATAAAAAATATATATAAAAGCTTGCACCAAGAAATTGGTCTTAAATGTAAAAGCTGGAACTGTTATGTGGTAATCGAAAGAAAAATAATAATAATAATAAAAAGGATATGTTAATAACTTATATATAATGATGAATAGAGACTCCCCTTACCTTTGGTTTGCAGAATTTGATATTCCTACGGTAAAATCTCTCTCCAGGTTCTTCTCACTTGTCTCCTTGCTTCTTCTCTCCACAACCCTAGTTTTCCTTTGATCTCTAATCTTTTCTTGTTTGTTGTAACCCTAATTCTCTAATGTTCTCATTAGATTTAGTACAAAAATATCTCAAATTGAGTACCAAAATATATCATATTCAATATAAAAATAGTATATTAGATTTAATTCAAAAATATCTCAAATTGAGTACCAAAATATATCATATTCAAAATATATCATATTAGATTTTTTTTCATAAATTTCTTTCAAAAGAAAAGTTAGGGTTAGTCATTAGGGTTGTCAAGACTACCCTAATTCTCTAATGCTCTCCTCTATTTATAACCTTTTAACTGAGCTAGGTTTCTCTCATAACTATTTAACGGGTTTACTCTTCAATTTTAAAATATATTATTAAGTACAAAAATATATTAGATTTAGTACAAAAATATCTCAAATTGAGTACCAAAATATATCATATTCAATATAAAAATAGTATATTAGATTTAATTCAAAAATATCTCAAATTGAGTACCAAAATATATCATATTCAATATAAAAATAGTATATTAGATTTAATTCAAAAATATCTCAAATTGAGTACCAAAATATATCATATTCAGTATAAAAATATATTATTGAGTATTAAAATATATTTCATATCACAAACCAAAATATATTAGATTGTGCATAAAAATATTTTAGCAAAACTTGGGGACTAAGAAATCACTTTCTAACATATTCAATATAAAAATAGTATATTAGATTTAATTCAAAAATATCTCAAATTGAGTACCAAAATATATCATATTCAGTATAAAAATATATTATTGAGTATTAAAATATATTTCATATCACAAACCAAAATATATTAGATTGTGCATAAAAATATTTTAGATTTAATTAAAACACTACTTAATTCCTTCATTCAAACCCCCCTTTTTATAATTGCCGTAGATATATATAAAATAAAAGCAATTATAAGTCACAAAAACCATTAGTGATCCAGTGGTTACAGCTGTGACCTATTAGAAGTTGGTCTGTGGTTCAACTCTCAGCAAGGATTTTTTTTCATAAATTTCTTCCAAAAGAAAAGTTAGGGAGAAATGTGTCATTTTGGGTGTTAGGGTTGCATTAGGGTTAGAGATTCATGTAATCAGACTACTTAACATTTATATATAAGTGATGAGGTGATGTACTTGGTTAAATTTGTTCTTTTTACACGCAAAAAAATTGTGATTTAACATAAGATTCATAAGAAAAATTGATTCTCCACACCTGCTCCCCCTACCCCACAACTGGTCCTTTATATTCATAAGCATTTCTTACTTAGTCCATGTTTTATTGCAATATCTTCGGTACATGTCAATTAATGTGTTTCTTTTTAGCAAGTAAATTATAGAGTTGAGAAAGGCCAAATATAAATATAAATATAAATTATAGTGTGTTTCTTGTTTAACCATTAATAAAAGGTGGGTAATACAACTCATGTTGAGTTGGTCCAATCAAAACAATGTATTTATATAGCATTAAAAATAATAGAAAACAAACAAATAATTTTGATTGGTGTCAACTCAGCATGGGTTGTGTTATCCACCTTTTATTGATGGGTACCCAAGTTGTCACCTTCTTAAAAACTGCAAAAACACCATTTTTTTTGTTGTTGTTTAGGTATCCAGATGTGAGGAAAAATGGTGTTTTTTTTTTCCCGGTCCGAATTGGTTAATTCGAAGGGGTTTAGTTTTTGGCTATTACCTTTTACACCCTATGTGTTTCTCACGCGCCCTATTTTTTTCCTAAAATACCCCTCGGATTTTAAAATCCGAACACTGAAGTAGCAATAAACGTCACAAGAAAGGGGGGGTTTGAATTGTGACCCTTTTAAAATTATTTCTGAAAAACTAAACAAGTTATTATACTCAAGAAAGTTCTTGGTAAGTGTTAGTATAAGAAGATTATGGGTTTTAAGCTTGTTTTATCCTGACCAGAATGTTCTGGATCAAATATAAAATTTTTAAGTTGCTTTTAGTGAGCACCAGAATGTTCTGGAGAATGATTAATATATATAAGCAGAATGAGAAAAATGACAATTGAAATGTAAGGTACGGACCAGAATGTTCTGGAGAATGATAAAATAGTAAGGACCAGAATGTTCTGGAGAATGATTAATTATAAGAACAGAATGATAAAATAGTAAGGACCAGAATGTTCTGGAGAATGATTAATATATGAGCAGAATGATAAAACAATATTATAATTTGATTTTAAATGTGGGTTTATTTTAGGCAGATTGTTTTATCTTGGACCAGAATGTTCTGGAAGCAGTTATATGAATTAATATAACAAAACAAGTGATTAATTTAGGACCAGAGAACTCTGGATTAATTTGATTATAATTAATTAGGACCAGAATGTTCTGGAGAGATTAATAAGTAATATTATGATAGTGATAATGTGTGAACTTTGTGTAACGAAAATAATAAAGAGAAAGGAAGAGAGAAAAACACAGGAGAATTATCCTGGTTCACCAAACCCGGCTACTTCCAGTCCCCACACCTCGTGTGAGATTATCCACTATAGTATCCTGCTAACAGAAACTTCTGACTAGCACCATAGATTCTTGATCACACCAGATCAGTCCGTTACACCTTGTATTATCAACCTCAGCAGGCTTCTACAATTCTTTGCTTTCGTACAAGAAAGGTTGTTACACTTCTTTCCCAAACTATTGTTACGAATAGACTTGAGAATTACAATACACTTTGTATGAAAAGAGATGAATTTTGGATCGAATAAAATTCTCAATACATGTTTGAGATTTTACTAAAAAACTCTAAAGAGTATGATCCAAAAGAAAAAGAGAGAGCTTTGAGACTTGTTTGTGAAGAGCTTTTGTATGTAGTGATGATTTTCACTTGAGAGAATATTTGCTTTCAAAACTCTTACATTTAACTTCCAAAGCCTCTTGTATTTATAGGTGAGGAGTGTCTTGGTGACCAAGGGTGAAAATAGAGCTGTTAGACACGTTTTTCACAGCTGTCTACAGCTTCATTTGATTTCACACTTCTTCTTCAATTCGGACAGAATGTTCTGGTTGATTCAGCTTGCTTTGTGTTGCTTTTTGCGTGAAAGGATACAGCTGTAGTGAGCTGTTGTTTGCTAAGATGAAGTGACCTTGATTATGTCACTCATTTGTACTTTGATGTCCAAGTTCATTCCACATGTGCTTTAATTCATTTCATGAGATATTTATCCTTTAATGGGCTTTTCTTTCAAATGGATCGAAATGCTTAAGTTCCAAGATAACTTCTCAAGAGCTTTCTCATGTCATGCTTCTTTTTGCTGACTTTGCTCTTTTTGATGTATTTGCTTTGTGAATCCAGAATGTTCTCAGAATGTTCTCATGAAACAATTCTCACAAAACAAATTAGTAGATAACAAGATAAAATAAAATTAATATGTTTGTAATCTTTAAAACATCAAATAAGGATTTTGTCTCAACAAACACATCCAAACTAAGTTCAGATTTTATAATCCGAAATATGCTTATGTATAATCAGCAATCAGAATCTCTCAAATTTCAACAGTTTTAAATTTTGCTTTTAAAAACAATAAAAAACAAAGTAAAAAAATGATAAAAACCTATCAAATAAAATCAAAAAAATACCATAAAAAATTCTAAAAATCAGATAAAACTAATGCAATTTTTTTCGGATTTTTCTAAGAATATGAAAAATTATAAAAAATGAAAAATGGGTATAAACGATGAAATTTTGGATTTTGAGGGGCGGAGTCCCGTAAAAAGTTCCTTCTACGGGAGTCTCGATCCTTGATTTTTTTTTATTTTCTGGGGAAGTTTCAAAGCAATCTGATCAAGTAACCCGAAAACCGGATTTTTGACTAAGAACATCTAACAATGACCTAAAACATAAGGATGGGAGTTAGGAAGATTAATATTGTTCTTAAAATGGTTATTCATGTTATAAACAGACTCATAATTTATGCTGATACAATTCAGATTATATAATCCGAACTGTTTTTCCCTTGAAAAAGGGTGTTTATGGGGTTTTCGGAATATATAATCCGAAAAAAGCAAGGAACGCACCCTATTTTTTGAGGTTTTTGGATTATAAAATCTGAATTGGTGAAAAACTCATTTTTTTCACCCCATAACAAAGGAAAAACTCAGTTCAGATTATATAATCCGAACTATCTCAGCACACAGACATAAACTTTGTTTTTTGGCTGAGACACACATTTGGTAAGAATTTGATATAAACATGCATTCATGATCATATAAAATAAATACTTTAATATAAACGATAAGAAACAAAACAGTTTTTAAACATTAAATTTAAAACAGAAACCAAATGTTCAAACATAAAAATGTAGAAATTGGGGAAGTTTTTGTCTTCGTTTTATATACATAAAGGTTTAAGATTTTAGAATCCAAACTAGTTTCGTATTCTAAAATACAAAGGGCATTTTTGAAGAAAAAAATAGGGCACGCGAGAACCTCATAGAGTGGGAAAAGTAATAGCCTTAGTTTTTTCGTGAAAAAATTGAGAAAGGTAAAAGTAACTTTTATGATAGATGAGTATTTCAATTTGGGCTGTAAAGAGCTGTTTGAAATTGTAACCAAGAAATAAAGCCCAAAAAAGTAGGAACTTTCTAACTACACCCAAATGACTACACAAACCATGCCCTATTTTTTAACCATGTTCAGCTAGATCCCCTTTCCCAAATACACCTGCCTTCTTCCCCATAATATGCTAATAGATCCCATAGCGACAGTTTCCAATGTGACATGAGAGAGGCACAACACTAACTCAGTTTTTGATCATAAATACTTGCTTCCAATTAGGGGTGGGCAAAAATAACCAAAAACTAAAACGAACCGGTTAATCGAACCGAACCATACTAAAATTAACCGAACCATTATGTTGGTTATCGAACCGAACCATTATTTTGAAGACAGTTAATTAACCGAACCGAACCGTTATTAAACTTAATTAATTGTTATGAACCGAACCGAACCGAACCATTACAACTCAAATATCAATTACTTATCACTCAGTATGGATTTCAATTTCTTTTCTAAACCCTAATTCCTTTTCACATCAAAATCATGAACCCTAATTTCTTTTCAATTAATCCCTAATTTCATTTCAATTTCAATCAATTCCGTCACAGCAGAAATCCATTCCCCACCGCGATTCTCCGATTGGCCGCCGCAACGCGATTCTCAACACAGTAAGCCTTCACCTTTTCAATTTTACTACATATTCCATTGCTGTTTGTGTGATAATGATGATGATGATAGTTCCTGTTGAATATATAACACGCTACTTACTTTTTCTGCCTTCAATCTCATGTTTACGCAACACAACAAATTTGCTTCTTGTGTAATTTATAGGGTTCTCTGATTCTCTCGCATTTTAATTTTTTTAATTATTTGGGTGGGGGTTTCATTAGTTTCTTTCACATTGATTTTGAGGTACTACTGTTAGGGCATGGTTTGTGCGACTTAGGTGGAGTTTGTGTTTTTTTTTTAACATATGAGAGCATTGTGGTCTTCCACATTCAGAAACATTGTTATAAGTTTATTCAAAGATTATAGCTTATTTGACATTAAAGAGGACCTTAGCAGCCATAGTCCTAGCTCTAGCCCATTTCGAAAGAGCTGTTTCTGTTTTAACTGAATCAAAATGTGATACAGAACACCTACTAAGTGCAGCATAGTCTAAAGCCTTCCACCTGTAATAGTTAGAAGAAAAAAAAAAGAGATTCATTTGCAAAAGTTTATTAAATTCTAATAATCAATGAGTATAATTCAACATAAAATTCCTCATCCATAAGAAATAAGGATTAATATGTTTTTAATCCTTACAAAATTACGTATCTTTTAATTTTGGTATCTATAGATTTGTTTATAATTTTTAGTCCTCACCTCTTATATAAACGAGTGTTTTTAGTTCTTCACAAACAACTGCACAATCTGCCAAATTTCTTCTAGTCCTATAACTCTTATAATGTGCCTCACTTATAATAATTTGGAAGCAAGCATGAGGGTTCAATCCCATCAGACAAGACTTTGTCTCATAAACCATGCCTTAAAAACTGTCACCCTGTTTTGATTCTAACTAGTCTATTGATTTTTTGATTACACAGATGTCAGATGATATCTTAGACTTCACAGTGCCACAGGATACAAACCCCAATGCGTCGAATGAACTATCAGATGAACTTGATCATGAAAATGATCTTCAATCTAATGCTGAACATGATGTTGAATCTAATGGTAACACCCAATGGACCATTTCAAACAAGCGGTCTAGTGTGTGGGAACATTTCAAACAGTTGTCTGGTATAGGGGAAAAGGGAGAGAAAAAGGCTAAATGCAATTATTGCAGCAAGCCCATTGTGTGCAGTAATGGGACAAGTGGTATGTGGAATCATCTGCCAAGATGCTCTAAGTTTGACAATGGTGACACCCAAGGAACCCAATCAAGGAAAAGGAGAAAAATCGTTAAAAAAGGTCAAGTAGTTTCATCTCCAAGCTATTCTAAATTTGATCAAGATGCATGCCGAGCGCAATTAGTGAGAACTTTTGTGTGTGCGGAGCTCCCATTCCGCTTTGTGGAAAATGAAGAATTTAGGAAGTTGTTGATTATCTTGCAGCCCCGATTCGATATCCCCTCCCGATATACATTGAGGCGTGATATCTGGGCGCTCTACAATGAGGAATTGGGGAAATTGAAAAAATTCTTGAAGAATTGTGGTAGAGTTCGTTTGACCACTGATACATGGACATCAAATCAAAACTTAAGTTACATGAGTTTGACTGTTCATTTTATTGATAGTGAGTTGAAGATGCACAAGAAAATCATCAACTTTAGCCAAATCACGGGTCACACGGGAGACATGTTGGGTAAATATGTTGACACTTATTTAAGGACTTGGGGATTGGATGGTAAGATCTTAACGGTAACAGTTGATAATGCCAAATCAAATGAAGTTATGATTCGATACCTACATAACATGATGAGTTCATGGGACAATCATGTCTTAAATGGGGAATTTGTTCACATGCGGTGTTGTACGCATGTCTTGAACCTAATTGTGAAATCAGGTTTGAAGGAGGATAAAGGCTCCATTTCGAAGATTCGTCATGCAGTTAAATGGGTCAAATCCTCACCATCTAGATTGGAAAAGTTCATGGTATGTGCATCTAATGAGAAAATTTCATACAAAGGTGCTGTTGTACTTGACGTTGACACTCGTTGGAATTCAACATATTCAATGTTGAAGGTTGCCTTGAAGTATAGAAAGGCCTTTCACTTGTTAAGCATACGAGAAGTCGCATTTCGTCGAGAAATGATCCAGAAAACAATGCATGGAATAAACGATGAAGATTGGGACTATGTTGAATCGGTGCTTCCCTTGCTTGAGTTGTTTTATAAATCCACAATTCGTTTGTCTGGATCTTTGTATGTGACTAGTGCTTCGTATATGGCAGAGGTGTTCGCCATTGGGAAAGGGATCAACAAGCATATAGGTAGTCCCAATAAGCACATCATGGAGACAGCGAACAAGATGAAAATTAAGTTCGACAAATATTGGGGAGATCCGGACACCTTAAATATCTTGCTATTGGTTGCTTTTGTTCTTGATCCAAGGGTGAAATTGCATTTTTCAGAATTTTATATTGACCTTTTATATGCAAGCACTGGAAAGGCCAAAGATCTGAAGTCCAAATTGATGTCATCTTTTAGAAAAATTTATGTTCAATATGGTGGTATTGATTACTCCCAATCTAGTATTCTAGAAACACCATCAAAAAAGATTGAAATGAATTGAAATATAGAGGTAACAAAACGGTTAACCGTTTAAGGTTCAAACAATTACCATGAACCGTTTTATGCACATGAACAGTATTAATCATTCTAATGAAAGGAAAATATCATGCAATTGAATTAAAAAAGGACCAAAAATAATTAAATTCGCAAAAGGACTAAAAAATTCAAAATATTAAATTTGGTTCGGTTCGGTTCGGTTATTATGTTACGAAACGGTTAACCGAACCATAATTTTGGTTCAGTTTGGTTAGTTCCAAATCTTAAACGGTTCGGTTCGATTATTCCGAACCATTTCAACAATTTGGTTCGGTTCGGTTCGGTTTTTATGGTTAACCGAACCAAGCCCACCCCTACTTCCAATACATCATTCTTCTTATTATCCAACAACTAATTCATCTTTGAATAGGCGAATTAAAAAACACTCCCATATTTTGTTTTTACATAACTCAATTTATGTTATAAAATGTAAAAACACATCACTGGAGATGCTTTTAAAAAAAATGTATGTTAAATGTACTATGTTATGTGAAATGCGCGATATTTAGTATCAGACACATCTCAAATAAAATTATCTCAAGTGAATGAAATTATTAAACTATTGAAAGCTGATTTTATCCTTAAATTGTATAGAATAAACAACTCTATCCATAATGTTGTTATGGTCGGTAACCACCCTTCAATATAAGACTATAAGCTAAAGGAAATGCTAATATTACCATTATGTTTGGTACGTGTGATATCTTCAAAACTTCATCACACACGTTATTGAACACTTTATTAGCCACCAATTATTATTGTTTATTATTGTTATATTATCCTTCTTGCTTGTTCAACTACACTCATCAACTGTCTTTTGCATATGGTAACCCTTTCCCACCGACATCTACATTAAAATATTCAATACTTGTTTTTATTATGTTATCCAATTCTTTTTCAACTTAATATTGGACTGCCATGTGCCCCAAAAACTCTTGTCTCATTTTCAACCTTGACCCTTGACTCATCAACTGTTCTTAACTTATTCTAACCGCCACTAACCAACCTCAATGCCACCTGACATTGTTTTTGTTTGACAATAAATTAAAAATAAATATTTATTTGTTGCAAAATTTCAAGGGTTAAATGATGTTTTGCCCCCTGCCATTTATGCGAGTTTTGATTTAACCCCCTGTAAAATAAAAACTTTGGATTCCAACCTTGTCATTACAAAATTCTTTGATTTTCAACTCTGATGTTATCTAACTATATAAATTAGCATATATAACGCGATGACTGCATAATTAATTTAATTTTTTCTGTCCACGTTGGTAAATAACCATGTCATTATTTTTTTAATAACAAGCAAATAAAAAAAAACATGGTGAACTCGTGTTTTTTGTTGAAAGAACGGTGAACTCATGTTATCCCCTTTCTCTCTACCATTCAACATTTTTTTAGAGGAAAAAAAATCCAAAAAAAAAAAACCAATTTTTTTTTCCAGAAATAATCTCTCACTCTATATCATCCAACATTCATTTTTTAGAGAAAAATAAAATTCTAGAAATAAGCCCAATTTTTTTTCTTCAGAAATAATTCATTAATCTCTCTATCATTCAACATCTTTTTCATCAAAACCACTTTCTTTTTTCTTCTCCTTTTGATCATCTCCATTCTCCTTTCTTCTCTCGTGTGTTTCTTCTTCTTCTTCTTCTTGTTCCTCCTTCAACCTAACCTCATATAACTCCACAATTTCAACAACAAATGCCTTGAAAAACATGACCCATTATAAAACCCACAAAAAGTAATTCAACAAACTCAGATTTACATGTTTTTCCAATAAATAATTCAACAAAACCTTTTTTTCAAATTCAATTTTTTGGGTCAAATTCGACGAGGATTGTGACAAATTTATGTTTAATGTTTGAATTTTTGGGTGTGTGTTATTGAAATTTAGGTTAATTTGATGATGAAGGTGGTGAGGTTGACGATGAAGGTGAAAATGTTTATGACGAAGGTTTGATTTTAATTTTGTTTAAGGTGTTTTTCATTTTTTTGAATTTGATTTTAATATGTAATTGCTTTTTTAAAATAATTGTTAATTAATAAAAAAAGGCATGTTGAAAAAATTTAATAGAAAAGAATTAAAAAGCCAAGTCACAACATCAATCTTATACAATTATATCCTAGTCAGCGTGTCAATTTATCAATTTTGTACGGTCAGATAACATCAAGGTTGAAAATCAAAGAATCTTGTAATGACAAGGTTGGAATCTAAAGTTTTTTATTTTACAGGGGGTTAAATCAAAACTCACTCAAATAACAGGGGACAAAATATCATTTAACCCAAATTTCAACTACCACAGAATAAAAATGAACATTTATTTTGTTGCAAATCTCAACTACCACATTTATTATATTGTAGATAAGATGATGATGTGAATGATCTAAATTAAAATGCATTTATCTTTACGATTCTATTTGTTTTGCTTTCAACTACACTCATCAACTGCCTTTTGCATAAGGTAACCCTTTCCCACCGACATCTACATTAGAATATTCAATACTTGTTTTTATTATTTTTGAAGGAATACTTGTTTTTATTATGTTATCCAAATCTTTTTCAACTTAATATTGGACTGCCATGTGCCCCAAAAACTTGTGTCTCATTTTCAACCTTGACTCTTGACTCATCAACTGTTCTTAACTTATTCTAACCGTCACTAACCAACCTCAAAGCCACGTGACATTGTTTTTGTTTGACAATAAATTAAAAATAAATATTTATTTGTTGCAAAATTTCAATTACCACAAAATAAAAATGAACATTTATTTTGTTGCAAAATCTCAACTACCACATTTATTATATTGTAGACGAGATGATGATGCGAATGATCTAAATAAAAATGCATTTATATGTTTGTTTTGATTTTCCGTCTTAGCACAATATGTTTTTGATTTCTCGTCTTAGTGCGATGTTTATTTGATTGAAGTTGAAATATTAGATTTGAGCAAGTGCAAATCCGATCAATGACTTTGACGTCGTCAACGTTGCAGATCTAGAGACATGAGTATTTCAGAGACTTTAATATAGTCATATTTGTAGGCATATATACTTTGCTTTTTTATGCCATTAACATGGATGTTGTGAGTTTGTTCGCAAATTCATCCATTTTGTTTTTAACGACTTTAGATTTGTATTGTATCGATATACTCTATCAATTTGAAAAATGAATAACTTTTTTTTTGTAAAAAAAAATCGTTTGACCTTACTTATAATTTTTATCAGTTGTAGAATTCAATGCATTTTAACGGTGATATCATCCACATAACCTCTCAATTTTTAAACAATTGAAAGGATCCAAAGCCACTAAATTTATACATATTGTATCAAAATACCTATATTTTAATAATTACTTATTTGTTGACCAATATACGAAAGAAGTGAAAGGATAGTGTATCGCATTCAATCTCAATCTTCTATTTGATAAGTTAGTATGATATATTAAGACTCTATTTGGATTAACAACTTATTTTTATAGATTAAAACATAAACATTGATCATATGATTTAAAGAAAAAACTTGAGTAAAATACCTAAAATCTGATCTATCCGGTGAGGAACCGATGGAGGCAACAGTGGCGGAAAGTGCTCCGGTACAGTGGCGACGAGTCTTCGCGGTGGAACGAAAGGTGCCTGCAGGCACGTTAGCACTCTAACGATCAAGTCAGTAATGGAACTGAGAGAGAGTGCGTGAAAAGTGTGTGTAAAGTGAATCGTACCTTGAGGGTGAAGCTAACTCACTCTTATATTGGCGCTCATGGAAATAACTGCCTCCGAAATATGCGACGTGTGATTACGGGACGGTTAGAGGACACATGTGCGGTATTCGATGCACGGAGGTACCCTATAGTGCGGTGGTGTGCATCGTCGTTGGTGTGCGCCTTCAGGCGACGTGCCTTAGAGTGGTGGACGTTTGGTCCACGTGTCACTGTTTGATTGGCCTTCCGGCCGGTCCAGAATAGTTGCCCCCCAAGCCGTTGATGCCTTTATGGCACAATGACTTAACCATGTGAGGCGCTCAATTGGGGCGTCCTCGAATGTTGGCGCCCTTGAAGTTCTGGAAGAGATTCGTTGTCATTCTTCGAATGGAGATGTTGCCCTGGATAGGTGAGTGGGGGTAGGTGCATTAATTGCCCCAAACCGAAACGTTTTCGACACAATGGTTGTTCAGTTTCCCTTTCCACGTGGCAGCTTCGTGGGCTGCACGCACACCTGGAGTTGGGCTTCACGCGCGCGCTACTTGAGTATGCTTTGTCATCCGAGATTTCTTCCCAGCCGTCGGATCGAGACCTTCTGGTTCCCTTCCATCTGGGCCATTGATTCGAATATTTCGGAGCCTATATAAGGCGGTAAACTCCTCATTTCCAATCTTTAAGCTTCTGAGGCTTCTATATATCTAGAAATTCTTCTTATCACTCTTTGCTTCTGTAAATCTTCTTCTAAATACCTTGGAATTCCGTCTTGCATCCTTTCCTAATTTTCCTCGATTTCCTTAAGTGAACATTCATTTTTCTTTGGCTAAAGCTTCATGATTCTGCAGTTTTTCCAGGGCTTCTACTTTCCTTTTCCCAACAATCATCCAACCCTATAGGTATCCATCTCTCTTCTTTCTTTATCTTTGGTCATTTCCTTTACTTTTCTGAACTGAGGAAAAAAAGATGAGCGTTTATTGTGAAAACTCGGTGGATTCATCGTTCAACAATTACTCCCCTTTTAGCGATTACGAGAGTGAAATCCGGGAGTGCCGTCGTCCGATGGCCGACTCTGAGGGCAACATTCCGTATTTTAAGATGAGGGAATCCCTAACTATATTCTTAAAACGCCTGCCCTCTCATGAGGAAATCGCTTGTTGGTTAGAGAAGTGTTCTAGTGCCCGTACTCATGGTTTCATTATCTTTTCAGGAGGGACGACACTATCCTAATGGCAGAGAATTCGGAGCCTTCGAGCCTTGTGGTCGATTACGGCTGGGTCCACGAGGAGGTCTTGAAAGAGAAGACATATTATAGCTCGGAGGAGATACTCCAGGAGTTTGTTTGGGACGAGCGACTTCCCGGCGAGTTGGCTGTTGAAGGGCCCTGCGGGTTGAAGCTGGTGAACAGCCAATACAAAGGGTGCTGCTTCACCACCTGTGACAATCTTCTAAAGGAGTTGGACGTGTCCGTTCCTTACAATGGTTTTGAACTTGGAGTCCTCTATCATCTGAAGGTGGCTCCCTCTCAACTCCATCCTTTGTCCTGGGTGCTCATTAAGGTGTTCCAGTTTTGGTGTGAGTATAAGGGTTATCAACCTTCGGTGCGACTGTTCTTTACATGGTCTAAGTCCAACGGAAGTACAAAAAGGGGCCTCAAGGCTGGGTATCCCTCCACCAAAAGACGAAACTATCTGAGAACTACGTGGATTACCTGAAGGTGCGTTGAAGATCAACTTGGGGGAATTCGTATCCTCGTTCGAGTTGGAGCAAATTCAAGATCTCGCCTATCCGGACGATCCAACAAAAACGATTGGCAAGGCCCGGTATGTGGACACTAGGGTGCGTGGTGTGGCCGCCATTTGCTTTTCGCTGTCGCCTTACTTCTTTCCCTTCAATTGCTCGCCTGCTTACCGTCAGTTTTTCCTTTACGCAAAGTCCATGGTTTCTTTGGAGACGTTGAAGGCCATGAATGAGGAGATGAGCACCCCGGCTATGGCCGAAAGGGTGCGTTCCTTGGAAAAGTAACCCAATCCTCAGAAGGGCGTCATTCCTCCCGAGCTTGCCAAAGCTCTTGCTAAAAAAGGAGCGGAGTCTGCGACAACGACTGACCCTTTGGGAGCTGATAAGGGTGACGCCTCAGTCACGGTGGAGGGAAGTTCGAGGCACTCTTCGAGTGCTGGAAAGAATTCTCCCAAGAGTTCTCGACACCGTGCTAAGTCTCTTCCCGGACAGGCATCACAGCGGGAGAGGGGCCAAAAGAGGGATGCCCTTGATGGCAATGGAGGAGAGAAGGATGGCGACGGGGAGCCTTCCAAAAAGCTCAAGGGTCCTGCCAACTTGGTCAGGGTAAAAATGGTCGGCGGTAGTTCGAACGTGGTTTCTCAAGCTGCTTCGACGGCGTCCGTAGCTGGGGTTAGTGAGAGGTCCGCGTTTCGACACCCCGATATCTACAAGAGTTACCCGCCTCAGTCTCGAGAGGAATTTGTGAGTGCCCTGACATCAGAAGACCGGGCTTTCTTTGATACCTTGGACGTCTCCTCTTGGTGGAAGCTAATATCGGATGGCGCCATGAGCGCTTATAAGTTGGAGGGCTTGTGTACTCTGATAGCTGCTTATGACATCGCTCTCTGCATGGACCCGAGGCGCCGGGTAGAATTTGAAAATGGTTTCAAAGCCCTGGATGAAGCCAAAAAGTTAATAGGCGAGCTCGAGCAGGCCCAAGAGGAGACCATCAGGAAGTTGAAGGAAGACGCCATGGAGGAACTCCGACAGGTTAAGGAGGTGGCTGCCAAAGAAGCCGAGGACGCTAAGGAATCCAGGGAAAAGGTTGAACAATCTCTGGCTTCTGCAAATGACAAGGTTGTGGATCTGATTGCGAATCGTACTCACTTAGAGAAAGAGGTACAAGTAGGCGTCGCCAAGGTATCTACTCTCGAGGGCGCTAACGCTGCTAAGGATTCACAACTTAACGAAGCCCTTCGAAAGTTAGACAAAGCGGTGGACCTCGACATGCGGTTTTCGGATGAGGAATTTCAGGACGCTTTAGATCAAGTGGAGTTATTTTACCCTCCCATCGAGATTGACCGTACGAAGGTCCACATTGATCAGAACAAGCACAAGCTCCCTTCTTCACCGACGTCCTAGCTTCCTCCTTTTTTTTTGTTTTAACGATGTAACTCCGCTGCGGAGGCACCTTTTGTAATTAGATCATTTAATGAAATGGACTTCTCCTTTTGCTCATTGCTTGTTTCTTCTCTTTTTTTTAATGTTTTTGTGACGTTGTTGTAGCTTTGCCGTTATTTCCCTTCTGCGTTTGCATTTCATTTCATGTCGCGTTGGGAGTGTTTGATTGGTGTCGTGCCGACTTGGCATTTTCCTCCGCTCTATCGTTGAGTTGTCCTTTCGCTCATGGGATCCGTGCTTTGGTTCCCGCGCGCTTGTCTTTGATTGGTGCCCGGGGGAACGTGACCGACCAAGGTTCTGTCTCCCCTTTAGAGGGCGTTCGTTGGGCGAGACACTCAGCCTAGAGGGTGGCTACCCCTTAGGTGGGTCTGCAGCGGTTGTTTAGGCTGTCATTCCGCTTAAGAACAGAAGCCGGACAACCGTTTGGTCTTTGGCGGTTGATTTCTCCTGTGGACTTAGGATTTTTGGACCTGTTCAGCTAAATGATATAACAAACACATGTCTTTGTGAGCGGAAAAATGCTCAATTATTAATAATGTGAAGATGGATTTACAATGAGTCTATTTCTTTACAATGACATGGTGATGAATTTTTTTTAATACCAGAAATGAAATTCGGGAAGTTAAAGTTGAAGGTGAGAAAAACACACAAGAAGGGGGGGTTGAATTGTGTGGACTCAAAAACTTGGTTTTTTTTCTTCTCAAAACTTAAGACAAGTTCAGAACCTGGTTCTGAACCTTTTTCAAAGAGTATATGCAGCGGATTAAAAACACATAGAGAAGGAAAGAGAGGACACACAATGTTTTTATACTGGTTCCTTCCACAAGTTGGAAGTAGTCCAGTCCCCTTGTTACTAACAAGAGATTTAACTATAATCAAACTGATTACAATTGCTCAGACCACAAAGGAAAGATACTTCAATGCTCAAACACCTAGTAAGAGACTTCCAATGCTCAAGACACTAAGTCAAGAGACTTCCCTGCTCAAGACACACAGTCAAGAGACTTCTAATGCTCAAGACACTAAGTCAAGAGACTTCCCTGCTCAAGACACACAGTCAAGAGACTTCTAATGCTCAAGACACTAAGTCAAGAGACTTCCCTGCTCAAGACACACAGTCAAGAGACTTCCAATTGCTCAGACCACAAAGGAATGAGACTTCCTGATTGCTTAGCATGCAGGCTAAGACTTTGGTTCAAACTGGTTTACAAAGAAAGAAGCTTGAATTGAACACTTGATCAAATATCAGAGGTGTTCACTTAATACAACTCAATTAAGACTCTAACACTTAAGAAATTCTAAGATAAACAATTGTAAGAATTCTTAAGTTAATTTGTGACAGAAAACTAAAACAGAGTATTGCAGTTCAGGCTTTGCAGCTTGTGTTTCTGTACATAGTCTTAGCATTTTCTCTTCAAATCATCTTCCTTTTATAGAGCAGAAAATAGCTGTTGAAGATTGCCCATAAAATTAGCAAAGAGCCGTTGCAAAAGAGAGGCTATACCAGCTGAAAATTGTGTGCTAGAACTGAACAGAAAACAGGGTAGCATGCAATATTCAAATTCCTTTTCCTTAAAAGCTGGGGAATGTTTGCGTCAAGGAGACACCTTTTGCAGAGAGCTGTTCTGACATATGCATGCATTAAATGCGCACAATAACAGCTGCTTTTTTTGCCACATCAGACTTCAGAAGCTTCTCTTCATCAGAAGCTGGCTTCACGTACTGAACATCAGAAGCTGGCTTCAGTTATACGGATCAGAAGCTGGTCTCAGTTGTACGGATCAGAAGCTGGTCTTCAGAACTTGATCTTCAGAGGCTGATCAGGAGCAGCCCTTCAGAAGCTGATCAGAAGCACCACTTCAGAAGCTGATCAGTAGAACCACTTCAGAAGCTGATCAGTAGCACCTTTCAGACTTAGTTTTCCTTCAACTCTGCAACATAGCTTCTAAGCTTTCCTTTCTTGCTCTAAGCTTGTTCTTCCATAACCATTATCAATTACCAATCATTAAACACGTGGTTCTGAAATAACTTGAACAAAGCATTAGCAAATAACCAATTTTCTATTTAACACTTTTGTTATCATCAAAACCACAAAGAGAGATATGTTTATACATAATGTTTCAACAATCTCCCCCTTAATTCAGAAGAGAGTTGTTTAACACATTTTGTTCCAACAAAAGTACTTAGCTAATTTGATGTCTGGGCGCTGCCGCCTTCATGTCTTGCCTTGTGGCGGTCACTCTATTTCCGTGTTGGGTATTTTTCACTTTGGAGCACCGTCTTGTTCCACGACTCCCTTCAGTATGGAGGCGAACTCGAGTTTATGGAAAACTTTGTAGCATCTATTGGCGTTATCCAGGTCTGCGTGGATGGTGACTACTTCGTTGGCCTCATTGTGGTACTTCATTTTTAAATCGACCGTCGAGGTCACCGTGTCCAGCACGGCCAGTGTGGGGCGCCCTAATATGCAGTTGTAGACCGATGTGACAGGGACTACCAGGAAGGATGTCTCCACCGTCCGTTCTTCCGTCTCTTCACCGAAAGTCACGTTCAGGTTGACATATCGCCACAGGCGCGTGCTCGTCCCATTGAAACCTTGCAACTCAGTTATGTCGTAGGTCTTTAAGTCTTATTTCTTTAGGCCCAACTTTTCAAAAGCATCTTGATACAAGATGTCGACAGAGTTGCCTTCTTCTATCAAATATCTGGCGACGTCGTGGCCACGAATGCCAGTAATAATGACGAGCAGGAAGATTTTGTTGGAGCCTCCATTGATTTTTTTCTTCATCAGTGAACCCCAGAATGTGTTTTGCCTTGGTGTTCTTGTATACTGGTGCCGCGAGGTTCACTTCCATCAACTCTGCCACTTTTTTTGGATGTCCCCTTCAAGGCATTATGTGGGGAGGCAAATCCTCCAATGACGCCCTTCGATCCTCAGTCCATAGCACTTATCACCTTCCTGGGGGCGACCCCTCCTGCTCTGGCGAACGCCCTTTTTCAAGGATTCGCTACGGCGGGAGGATTTACGCGGGGAATCTCTCTTTCGCTTGCCATCCTTTCGATGGGTGTCCTTGGTGAAGTGGTTCAACTTCCCCATCTTGATTAATTCCTCGATCACATCTTGAAGTTGGTAGCAGTCGTCAGGGTCGTGGACATTACATTTGTGGAAACGGCAGTACTTCGATCTGTTCGTCCTCGCTGATTCCTTCAGTGCCTGTGGTGGCCTGATTCGTGCCTCTCTAAACTTCGTGTTCAGGCACTCGTGGAGGATGGTTTCTCGTGAGGAGTTCAGGCGCGTGTAGTCGGTGAAACGGGTGCGTTGGCTCTTCACCTTCTCGCCACCGCCACGCCGCTTGTCATCGCTACCCTTGCCGGACTGTTTGTTTCTCAGTGCTTCTTCGGCCAACCTCTTTTCCTCGTAGTTGATATACAGTTGAACGCGCGTCAGTAGGTCGCTCATGTCCCTTGCCTCCTTGAGGCCCAACTCTTCTTTGAACTTGCAATCGTCGCGAAGATTATTTTCAAAGATGAAGCACTTTAAGCTGTCTTGTTCACCGTGAACCTCGACGCCCGCCTGTGTGAACCGTTCAACGTACTCCCTTAAGCTCTCCTTCTTCTCCTGGACGATGGCACTGAGTGTGGCCATGGTTTTTGGTTGCTTCTGCCTCGCAGTAAAGTGAGAAGCGAACTCTTCGCACAACACCTCCCACGAGTCGATGGAGATGTCCTCTAATCCTTTGAACCATGTCATGGCGGCACCCTTCAATGTTAGGACGAACAACTTGCATTTCACCGCTCCTCGAGCCTAGTGATAGTCAAGGACGATATCTATGTGCTCCACGTGCTCGTCCGGATCCATAGTTCCATCGTATGTTTCCAGCTAGGGCGGCTTCGCGAAAACACAGAGGATATGGTATTCCTATATCTTCCTAGTGAATGGGCCTTTCTTATGGGTCATGCGCGCACTCCGGGGAATAGCTATCCCTCTTCCGGTGGCTTCGGTGCGAAGGAGAGTCCTCCCCCTTGCACCGCTCCTGAGACTTCTCGCGAGGAGGACAACGAGGAGAATGACCACTACTTCCGTTGTCCGAATCGTCTGGAGATTTTCCACAGCCTCTTTGGCGGTTTATAGGAACGGAGATGGCCTCGTTAATCACCGCCGGTGTATCGTGGCGTTGATTCCGCTGAGCGACTTTGATTTGTGTAGCAATCTCGCTCGAAATATTCTCTTGATTCTCTTCAACGCCTTTGAGCCTGTTATTCTATTTCTGGAGCAGATTTACCAGTCAAGAGTTCGTTCGTCTCTGGCGGAGGAGGATTCGGCGGAGGGAGAGGAACGTCTTCCACGCCCGGAGGAGGAAGTAGCTCCGCGTTGATCGCTGCGGAGGGAGGAACGTCGATTGTTGCATCGAGAACAACAGCGTTTGCGTTTTCTTTTTGATTCACCGGTTCAAGAACTGGAATCGTTCGATCTTGGAGGATTTGAATCACAGAACGCGATTCTCGTACGGTGGAAGAACGACTCGTGTTGGCTCGCCTACGAGTTACGACCATTTCTTCGGTGGATGGAGCGGTAACTGTCAATCGTTGCAGTGAAGGAACGTGTAACTAAAACGGTTACGGCGTAGGAGCGCATAACAGAAAACAGTTACAGTGGAGGATCGTTAGACCATGGCGGTTAGCAAACGATCCCCTCCTTCTAGCGCCAAATGATCTGTCCGGTGAGGAACCGATGGAGGCAACGGTGGCGGAAAGTGCTCTGGTACAGTGGCGACGAGTCTTCGTAGTGGAACGAAAGGAGCCTGCAGGCACGTTAGCACTCCGACGATCAAGTCAGTAATGGAACTGAGATAGATTGCGTGAAAAGTGTGTGTGAAATGAATCGTACCTTGGGGGTGAAGCTAACTCACCCTTATATAGGCGCTCGTGGAAATAACTGCATCCGGAATATGCGGCGTGTGATTAGGGGACGATTAGAGGACACGTGTGCGGTATCCGATGCACGGAGGCACGCTATAATGCGGTGGTGTGCTTGGTCGTTGGTGTGCGCCTTCAGACGACGCACCTTGGATTGGTGGACGTTTGGTCCACGTGTCACTGTTTGATTGGCCTTCCGACCGGTCCAGAACAAAATCTAATCAAATATGTGTTTTAAATAAACATTTCAATTTCTTCTAAAAACATACCTCGTAGCCAGGATTAAAAATTATGTTCGCTACATTATGTGAGTCTAACCCCTTTCACTAGAACACAACCACATTGGTTTTTTTCAATAAAATTTATTTTAAAGATTAAAAATATATAAACAATAATAATAAGGCAAAAGCAAAAGAGTTTTTTTTTTTGGATTACAAAGCAAAAGAGATTTAAAAAACAAAATCTTTTTTCATTATAGAGAAGAAGATAAAAAAAAAAACAATATCAGCTCAGCGTACCGGAAAATATTCTTTAATAAAGGAAAAAAAAAGAAAACTTACCAGAAAAAATGTACTAAGATTGCAGAGTATCTCTTTTTCTCTTTCTAAGGAAGATCAAATAATATCTTCCAATTAATACGTACTAATTAAAGTACCTCTATATACTTTGACCCAAAAAGAAAGAAAAGAAAACAAGCCAACTAGAGCAAACTACTCTTTAAGGTAGAAGGTTCCTATGGTGTCGCAGCGAAGAAGATTGACAAGCCCCTCAGACGAAGAATTATGAAGAAGAAAGTCATTATCAGAAGCAGCTCCGAGTTTTGCCATAAAATCTACACACTGGTTCCCTTCTCTAAGGGTGTGAAAAACCGTGATATTACCAAGAGTCACAGAACTTTTATGTCTATGATAAGAACCGCATAAATGTGAAACTTCTTGACAGGACCATTAATAAGATTAATGCAGACAAGAGAATCAGAGTGGCAAACAAGTTCATCAACCCTCAAATCCTTAGACACGATCAAACCGTGATAAATGGCAGTAAGTTCAGCCAGCAAAATATCAGACGAGCTAGGAATGAAACCGAAAAAGGCCGATATAAACAAACCATCAATTACGCAAAATCCCTCCAAACCCAGTTCTAACAGAAGATCCATGACAAAAAAAATACTTTGACCCAAAAAAAAACTGTATATATTTAGCAAAAAAAAAGGGCACCCGTATATAACCTAACCCAAAATCACGGAATTAGGCATAAACTGTACCCAAAATTAAGGGTGAATTATATATTCCTAAAAAAAAAGGCTGAATTATATATTTTTTATAATAAGGAAGATTATTTTAAAAACACGTTATTCTTTTTTCTCAAACGCGTTACATTTTAAATTAAATTAATAATAAATAAATTATTTTGACAAGAGATTTAATCCTAGCTATGTATGGAGGAGTATTTTTAGCGCAAAGATGGTGGTAAAACAGGGTGCAAGATGGCGAATTAGTTCGGGTGCAAATATTCCTCTGTTTGATGCACCGTGGCTTAAGGATGGGCGGTCAATTCCTCTAGTCCATTCTATGCATGCGCCCCTCTCCCATGCCAAGGTCCAGGACATTATTGACTCTGTCACAAAGGTTTGGGATTCTAATATAATCTCTAATCTCTTTGATCATAACACTACTCAAGTGATTTTGAATACTACTCTTCAACCTCTTGTTCATGAAGACAAACTCATTTGAAAGGCTGAGAAAGATGGCAATTACTCTGTTCGTAGTGCATATCGTATTTGTGTAACTGAAATTGCAGATAATTCCCACTTACATATCCCGGGTAGATGGGATTTGATTTGGAAGCTCAAGGTGCCCCCTAAGGTACGAAATCTTGTGTGGCGTGTGTGTCGGGGTTGTTTTCCAACACGTGCACGTCTTAGTAGCCGTGGAGTGCATTGTCCTATAGATTGTGTGATGTGTGGGAGTAATTATGGAGATAGCATTCATGTGTTGATAGAGTGTCCAGGTGCTACGCAAGTATGGCGTGAGGTCCACTTATGGGATACTATTGATAGAACTCTTCGCCAAAATTATAATATGGATGCTTTAATTTTTTCTCTTCTTGAGCAGCTGCCTGCGGCCCAAAAAGAACTTTTTGTAACAATTTTGTGGAGTTTGTGGAAGTGAAGGAACTTAAAATTATGGCAGCAGCAAAATGCAACAAGTAGGCAAGTCATTGAGCGTGCTAAGCAACTTGGATGAGTGGAGAACCGCGCAAGGGATGAGAGCGCACAGAGCAGATGCTTCCCTTCCACACCACCGTGATCCTATTCCTAGCACTATTGTTGAGTGGACGAAACCGGCTTATGGTAGGTATAAATGTAATATTGATGCATCATTTTCGTCTTCTTTAAATATGGTAGGTATCAGTATTTGTGTGCGAGACGATATGGGTGATTTTGTGCTCGCTAAGACAGACTGTTTTTCCCCGCTCTGTGATGTTGATGTGGGTGAGGCTGTTGCCTTTCACACGGCTTTGAAGTGGATGGCGAAGCTCCGGTATGATAATGTAGACTTCGCTCTTGACTCGAAAACAGTTGTTGATCATTTCATGGCTACCGTCGAGAATAATAGTGAGCTAGGTTGTATTATTCATGCTTGTAAAGACTTATTTACTCTTAATTTTCAGAACTCTCATGTCGAGTTCAATAGGAGGCAAACTAATGGGGTCGCTCATGAATTAGCACGGGTAGCCCCATCTCATGCTAGCCCCCATGTTTATGCTGATGTTCCGTCATATATTCGCGATTTGATATTTAATGAAAAACAATGATTTTATTTCCTCAAAAAAAAAAAACAACACGACCAACCAAAGTTCCAATCACAAAAAAGAGATGTACCAACATTTTATATTAGACATCACATTTCAAACAAGAATTTTTTTTGAATGAAAATATATGCAAAGGTTGGGTTCGAACCTCGAATTGCCCACTAATTTATTTAAAAAAAAATAAGATTTCTAACCACTAAAATAATTGACAAAAAAAAGAGTTTAAAAGTCTAACAACGGAAAAAGCTTATTAGAAACAAAAAAAACAAATAAAAAGAACCCTTCAATATCCAAAGTTTTATTGGATACTTTGCATCAGTACGAGATCATTTTTTTAATATTTAACTATTTTAAAAAAACTCTTTTGAAAAAAATAAAAAAAACTATTTTAAAGAACTTTTTCAAAAAAAATCTCCTACAAAGTCATGATCCCTGTTTATTCGAATCATTGACATCATCAAACTTTTTTTGGGAATGCATCAAAATATTTTTATATGAACAAAAAAAATGGTTAAGAAATAGAAAACAGACACACACACCACCAATTAAAAATCACGACAAAATAAAAAATATATAATCTCAAAACCAACCTTCGCCACACCTTCCTTTGGGTCCCATTATGCACGACAAATCATATTCACATCTCTATAAATTCACATCAATTTCTTGCCTTATTGATCCATCATCAAAACCATATCACAAAACAAAACAAGTTTTAATTCACTTCATCAAATATACAAAAACATACCAAACCAAATCTCCTCATATTCATTCATAGCACAATTTTAGCACACGAATTCCCATTATTTTCTCATTCTATTTTTCATTCAATATTCTCACAATTATTACATTCTCTCACTCACCACAAAAGTCTATATATACACAAACACTAACACCATTTTTCTCTCACGTTAACATTACACACATCATTCCAATTTTCTCAATTAGCAACCCTAGCCTCAAAGCAATGTCTCCTCCAAACCCTACCCTAAACTCAACCAAAAACAACACCGACAACATCATCACCACCACCAAACATGTTAACCCTTGTCCTAATTCTCCCTTCAACTTCACCCTGGCTGACTCAACCCTAAAAGTCAACGGCCATGTTATCCTCTCTGATGTCCCCAAAAACATCACCACAACCACCACTCCGTCCACCGCCATCACCGCAACCAACGGTTGCTTCCTCGGTTTCAAAGCCAACGAAGCCAAAAGCCGCCATGTTGCACCCATTGGAAAACTCAAAAACATCAACTTTACTAGCATATTTCGGTTCAAAGTTTGGTGGACCACTCTTTGGACCGGTTCAAATGGCAAAGACCTAGAGATTGAGACCCAATTCCTCATGCTCCAGAACTCGGATCCAAATCCGGGTTCAAATCTAAATTCTGGTCGACCCTATGTTCTATTACTTCCAATAATAGAAGGGTCATTCCGTGCTTCTTTACAACCCGGTGAAGACGACAATGTTGCTGTCTGTGTCGAGAGTAGTTCAACTTTAGTAACTGACTCTCGATACAACGCTGTTGTTTACCTTCACGCGGGTAATGATCCATTTAAGCTTGTGAAAGAAGCAATGAAAACTGTGAGGGCCCACTTAGGAACTTTTAAGCTTCTAGAAGAAAAAACTGTTCCAGGAATAGTGGAGAAATTTGGATGGTGTACATGGGATGCATTTTATCTTAAGGTACATCCTCAAGGAGTTTGGGAAGGTGTTAAGGATTTAACTGATGGTGGTTGTCCACCTGGCTTTGTTTTGATTGATGATGGATGGCAATCTATAGCCCATGATGAGGATCCAGTTGATACAAATGATGGGATTAATCGAACGGCTGCAGGTGAACAAATGCCATGTAGGTTAATAAAATTTGAAGAGAATTATAAGTTTAAGGATTATAAAAAAGGTTTAGGATTAGGTGGATTTGTTAAGGAATTGAAAAAAGGTTTTGAGAGTGTTGAATATGTGTATGTGTGGCATGCTTTGTGTGGTTATTGGGGTGGGATAAGACCTAATGTTGAGGGTTTACCTGAAGCTATTGTGGAGAAGCCTAAGTTGACCGTTGGATTAGAGACTACCATGGAGGATTTGGCTGTTGATAAGATTGTTAATAATGGTGTTGGGTTAGTTCCTCCTCATTTGGTTCATCAAATGTATGAAGGTATTCACTCTCTTTTGGAAGACTCTGGAATTGATGGGGTCAAGGTTGATGTCATCCATGTAAGTTCCTCTCTTTTTAAATCCACAACCACACATTTTTTTATTTTATGTTTAGTCATATTTTTTATTTTCATATTCAGAAGCATGATCGAGTATTTGGTCTATATGTATCTATTATGAATTGATTTTCTTTTTGTTGTCCCAACTTTTAACAAATATAGGAGACAAATTATGTTTTGTTCGAATTCTTTTTCTGTAAAAAGTATAGGTAAATATATGAGCTTTTTGACCAAATCAATTTCAAGTCATTTCATAACTAATCAAATGTTTAATACATGTTGGAAGTTTATTGAAAAAAAAAAAAAATGAAAACTAGCTAAAGACATAATCCGAGTAAGAAATACAAAAGATGTGACCGGCTGTTAAACCTTAAACGACCTTACAGACTTATCATCTAACAAACTTAACATAAGAGTTTATAAAAAAAATTAGTAAAAGCTAAGATGCCTACTCTCACTCTTTCATATTTAACTGAATGATAAAATAAGGTGTTGAGAAATGTTTTTGACTTCCATCTTACGCAAACTTAATATATTTTTTTAAATTTTTTTTGTTCTGTCGGTATGTGTAGAAAAAATGATAGGTCAAGCTGTCTCTATAACCTTTTGTTACAAAAAGGGGAGATATTGTTAATGTGTTTTTGACTTTTATTTAAAGTTACTTTTTACCTAATTATTTTGACACTTTGGTCGGCACGTTATCTGTTCCTTTTAAAATTAAGAAGTGTAGTACTTTTCCCTTATTTGTGTTGATTTGTCTCTTTTTCTTTATCACACATTAATCTAGTATTAACATCTACTTAATTTAGAACCATTCAAATGAAAACTGTCATGTCATAACATGCTTTGTTTTTTATTCTTCTACAATGGATTTACATTAACAATTTAATTAATTAAGTATTTATTTAGTAACATTTTTTGGGATTGGGTGGCTCAACTTGTTTGAGCTAAGGCTTTGTTTGGATTGATGAAAACGAACGGAGCGGAGCGGAATGGAATAAAATGGAATGGAGATCACATTCCATTGTTTGGATATTTTATGACGGAATGGAACAAAGTTTCCATTCCATTGTTTGGGAAGGGGACGGAATGGAATGAATTATAATTTTTTATTCCAGTTTTACCCTTTTTTGAGGGAACACTATTATGTAAAATGTATTATATACTTTATTAAAATTGTATAGCTTAAAATTATTCAAGCATGGAAGCAACCTTGACCTGATGTTTTAAAAGAAATCCATAAAAATGACATAGATATACCATTATGCATACCAACCATATAATCTTAACAATTATCTTCCAAGACCAGAATTGGCAGAGCATGACAATTGTGTTGCAAGTGCCACATGTAATTAATCATGCAACCCAAATGCAATGAAAATAATAAAAGAAAAAATGGGTGATGAAATGAGTTAAATAGAGACAAAAGGAAAACACAAGATAACAATCAAATATGTTACTTTTTTTTTATATTGAAACTTTTCAGTAAAACAGAATAAAAATATGGAAGAAAATATATATCTGTTGGTGGAGAAAAAAAAGGAATGAGGTGTAAGTGTTGGAATAAGATGGAATAGATACCATTGGGTTCCATTCCATTCCATCATGTTTTTTACAATCCAAACAATGGAACATAAGTTTATTCCATTCCATTCCATCCCATTCCATCTCATCCCACCAATCCAAACATAGCCTAAGAGATTAAACAATTTGAAAAGATAAAAGTTCAGGGTTCAAGTTTTGATAATAAGAAAACTAACATAACAATTGATATATTAACATTTGTCATTAAAAAAAAGTAACATTTTCAAAAAATATATATAATAATTATAAACTATTTTGAGAAATTTAATGAAATAAGATGATCAAACATCATAACTTATTTGTATATGTATCAAAATAGTAAAGTGACTATTCATGAGATATATTCAATTCAAATAAGTTTCAACATTTTTCTTAGTTTCTACATATTAGTTTTGACATATATGAATGTTTAATTTGTAATCAGTTGCTAGAGATGGTGTGTGAGAAGCATGGTGGAAGAGTTGATTTGGCCAAAGCATACTACAAAGCTCTCTCAACTTCAGTGAAAAAACATTTCAATGGTAATGGTGTCATTGCTAGCATGGAACATTGCAATGATTTCATGTTGCTTGGAACTGAAGCCATATCCCTTGGTCGTGTTGGTATGTCACATAAACCAATTCTCTAACCTTAACTAGTAGTAATAAACATGTTCTTTCGCACGTGACACTTTTGTTTTTTTACTTTGTTATGAGAGATTCTATTTAAGAAATTCAGTTTGCAATTTCAATCAAATACATTGTTTGTGTAATATTTTTATACTATCAATCATTCATAATCATTAGATCATTAAAAACATATCCGATTTCAACTCTTTCAAATATGTGCTAGCAACATATGATATAAAAATATGAATGATTTTGATTAAACTCTTCCAAATATGTGCTAGCAACGTATGATAAAAAATTATTTAGTCAATTGAATTTTCCTTGGATTGAAAAACAGGTGATGATTTCTGGTGCACTGACCCTTATGGTGATCCAAATGGTACATATTGGCTACAAGGATGTCACATGGTGCATTGTGCATACAATAGCTTATGGATGGGAAATTTCATCCAACCAGATTGGGATATGTTTCAATCTACACACCCTTGTGCTGCTTTTCATGCAGCTTCTAGAGCCATATCTGGTGGTCCAATTTACATAAGTGACACTGTTGGAAATCACAATTTTGACCTTCTCAAGAAACTAGCTTTGCCTGATGGTACCATCCTTAGATGTGAAACCTATGCTCTCCCAACCAAGGACTGTCTCTTTGCTGATCCTTTACATGATGGCAAAACAATGCTCAAAATTTGGAACCTCAACAAGGTAAGCCTTCTCTCCTCACTTTCATAACATATATTTTGAATTTGAGATGATCAGAAATTTCCAATCATATCATTATTGGCGTGTAGAAATTATGTATCCAGATCCTCTACAAAGGACTTTAAGGTGAAGTGGGTTGTAGAACGTTAGTTTAATTGAGCGAAATAAAATTTCGCTCTCTTAACAGCCTACAACTGGCTTCACAATAAAGTCGGTTGTAGAAGATCCAACTTGAGAAATTGAATTTATATCCTTTGTAATCTTCCCGACTCTCCAACGAAATCCAAGTTATTGGATTAATCTAGTGGTTGAGAAATCAACACTTCTGGTAATTATAGGTTAATCCAATGACTTGATCAAGCTGGAGGGACTAGAGACGGTCCAATTCCGTAGAATAGCTGTGATAGCACAGTAGAATTTGAAGAAATTAGTATTGTTCCGCAATACACTAATAAGTATCAAGTGTAATCAAATAACAGCTACATTCGCGCTATAACACTGCAGCATAGCGAAATTTGAATAAACCATTATTTTCTGCGATTCACGGTTGATAAGACTTTTTTTTATAATAGTACACTGGAGTTCTTGGTGTGTTTAACTGCCAAGGAGGAGGATGGTTTCGCGAGATAAGATCAAACAAATGTGCTTCTGAATTTTCACATTTGGTATCAACTAAGATCAACGTCAAAGACATTGAATGGAACAGTGGAAAGAATCCAATTCCCATTGAAGGAGTTCAAGTTTTTGCTTTGTATTTCAGCCAAGCCAAGAAGCTCAAACTTTTCTCTCCATCTGACACTGAAGAAATCTCTTTGGAGCCATTCAACTTTGAGCTTATTACTGTTTCTCCAGTCACTTTATTTCCTAAAAAGTCCTTGAAGTTTGCTCCTATTGGTTTGGTTAACATGCTAAACAATGGTGGGGCAATTCAGTCATTTGAATATGTTGAGGCTCAAGATTTGGTTCAAGTTGGAGTTAGAGGTGCTGGTGAGATGAGGGTCTATGCTTCAGAGAAACCAAGGGCTTGTGGAATTGATGGCAAAGAAGTTGATTTTGAATATAAAGAGTGCATGGTTGTGATTCAAGTACCATGGCCTAGTTCTTCAAAATGGTCCTTTGTTCAGTATATATTCTGAGCATAGGATGAGATTATTGAAACTTTAAACTTATGATTTTGTTTTTTCAATTTGAAGTTTTTATATTGAACAATGTTCAAGTTAAGGGGCTTTTTATTTATCCCTTATTTGGATTTGGATAGTTTTGCCTTTAGTTTTTACCTTCTGTGGTGAAGGAAGTAACTCAGGGATTTTAACTACTATGTCATTCTGAAAGTTTCTATCTCTATTATTATCTAATAAATGACATTTTCTTTATCTCCATTTCTTTCTTTTGTGTTGGATTTGAATTTGAATGTCATTTATTCTTTTAAGTGTGTGGTTTTTTTTTTTTTCTTCAACCGAGTACTTATTTTTTTTTTTTGAGGAAAAGCAAGTACTTATTTTTTGTGCTTATAATCTTCCAACAAATAGCTCATTCATTATTTTATGTGCATACTTGATAATAATGGTCTCATCAAATAAGTAATGGATATGCAAAGTATAATTTGGTTAAATCAATTGGATATTGCCCGAGTTTGTATCCTGATATATATGGACCCAGCTCTAAATCTTAAAGCCCTCATCATGATTATCTGTTCTAGAAAATGAATCAATTCTGTGAGAAAAGGATAGTTAAGAGAAGGAAAAACGCTAACAAGTGTCCTAAAAATACTTATTAACAAGTTTAAAGAGTTATGTCGCGTCGAATTTCGGATGTCAAGCTATTGACTAGCATTGAATCACTGAATTTAAATCACGACTGAACTTTTAATTTTTCGGGGAAAAAGGAAAAAAGTTCGAAATTACCTTGAAAGAGATTTTAGGTTCGAAAGTCGATTATGCGAGGGGAAGGTATTAGCACCCCTCACATCCGTTGTACTCAACGGGAACCTCTTAGTAGGCTTAAGCTAAAAATGTTTTTTGACGTTTTGCTTGCATGCTTAATCATATATATATGTAAAGGAAAAAGAAAATATAATGTGAGGTGAAGAAAGAGATAAAAACAAATGAAATAGAAAAAAGAAAAAAAGATTTTTTGATAATGGGCTTGACAAGATGTCGATCTTGCTCCTACGTATCTCCCGGTAGTCGGAGAATTCAAAGCGTACGTAGTTCTCGAAAAAAAAGTGTGAAAACGCACAAAGGCGTAAAAGCTTTAAATGATGAAGGAGACAAGCGCACATTAAGGCGATAAACTCGCACAAGGCGTAAAAAGACGAACGCACATTAAGGCGATAAACTCGCACAAGGCGTAAAAAGACGAACGCACAGTAAGGCGATAAACTCGCACAAGGCGTAAAAAGACGAACGCACATTAAGGCGATAAACTCGCACAAGGCGTAAAAGTTGAAAGAAAACGTGCAAAGGCACGACAAGTTCGGATTGACCACAAGGGCCAAAATGACAAACGCACGAAGGCGTACAATGTTTGAATTGACCGCGGGGGCCAAGAAAAGTTTAAAATGGTCACGGGGGACCAAGAAAAGTTGGATTGGTCACGAGGGACCAAGAAAGGTTCAAATTGGTCGCGAGGGACCAAGAAAGGTTCAATTTGGTCGCGAGGGACCAAGAAATGTTAAAATTGGTCGCGAGGGACCAAGAAATGTTAAAATTGGTCGCGAGGGACCAAGAAAGGTTCAATTTGGTCGCGAGGGACCAAGAAATGTTAAAATTGGTCGCGAGGGACCAAGAAATGTTAAAATTGGTCGCGAGGGACCAAGAAATGTTAAAATTGGTCGCGAGGGACCAAGAAAGGTTCAATTTGGTCGCGAGGGACCAAGAAATGTTAAAATTGGTCGCGAGGGACCAAGAAATGTTAAAATTGGTCGCGAGGGACCAAGAAATGTTAAAATTGGTCGCGAGGGACCAAGAAAGGTTCAATTTGGTCGCGAGGGACCAAGAAATGTTAAAATTGGTCGCGAGGGACCAAGAAATGTTAAAATTGGTCGCGAGGGACCAAGAAAGGTTCAAATTGGTCGCGAGGGACCAAGAAAGGTTCAATTTGGTCGCGAGGGACCAAGAAATGTTAAAATTGGTCGCGAGGGACCAAGAAATGTTAAAATTGGTCGCGAGGGACCAAGAAAGGTTCAAATTGGTCGCGAGGGACCAAGAAAGGTTCAATTTGGTCGCGAGGGACCAAGAAATGTTAAAATTGGTCGCGAGGGACCAAGAAAGGTTCAAATGCGTTGGACGCGTTGATAATAGAATGACGATTGTCCGAGCAACGAGACATACGTCAAGCATTCGTACAACCGGGGAAAGGAGAGACATACGTCAAACCACCCTTTTTCATTCATGTTTTGTTTGAACTTGAGAAAACGTATTTTTTGGGGGAGCTAGAAAAGAATGACGATCGTCTAAGCAACGAGACATACGTCAAGTGTTTATCCGATCGGGGAAAGGAGAGACATACGTCAAACCACCCTTTTTCATTCAAGTTTCGCTCGAATTTTAAGAAAATGTATTAACTAAAAAAAACGCTCGTTTTTAGAACTCAAAATAAAAGAAAAGAAATTGTTCAAATTAGTTGTTGCAACCAAAATGAACAAGTTTGTTGTTCAAGTTATTGAAACAAGAAAGAAAATGTTTTTGTTGTTTTCAATGATTTTTGTTTGATTGGTTTGGAAGGACAAGGTCCTTTGCCTACATACCCAAATGGGATCAAAACCGATGTAGTTCGGACTAGAAAAGCCGAGATGTTTAGTTATGTTAATTTTAAAATTTGAAAATGTTTGTGAAAGATAAAATGAGCCAAAGTGGCGAGTGAATGAAGTTTGATTGATTTTAATTGCAAAAATAAAGTTTAATATGATTAAGATTGATTGAAGTTTGATTAGAAAGTTGCTTGGTTTGAAATCCAAGGCTTTGTTAAATGAAGAATATTTTTGATGAAGTTTTTGAATATTTGAAATGTTTTTGATTTTTTATGATTTTTTCTTGGAGTTAAAAAGAAATTAAGTGCGATAAAATAAACTAAACGCGAGAGAAATAAATAAATAAACGATTGTTGGATCAAAATAAAAAGATTTTTGTGATTATGGATTAAACTATGAAAAAATAAAAAAGGTAATGCATATTTATATATATGTTCCCAAATGTATATAAAAATGACATGAAGAAAAAGATGCAAAGTAAAATGAACAAAATAGAAATAAAAAATGCATGAGACAATATGATAGGTAAATAAATAAATGAGATGTTAAAAAACAATAAAACAATAAAAGGAAATAATAATAAAAAGAAAAAAAATAAAATTTGCAAAGAAAATAAAAGAAATAAAATTGGAGAGGTGTAAAAACTAAAACTGGGGGGTGTTAGAAGTAACAAAATATTCAGATTGAAAGAAAAAGGCCCAAAATGTATTGGGCCTGCGTAAATTGATCTGGGCCGTCTGATTAATCAGACGGCCCTGATCTGATCACAGAGGGGAAAGGCCTAAGCTGTCTGATCTAGAATCAGAGGTTCAGGAGGGCGTGGGTGTACGCTAACGCGTACACCCTCACACACAGAATCAGGGAGGGGTATTTAAACCTCCTCCCTTCACAAAAATTTTCATTCTCTCATTTCCTTCTCTCTCTTACCCGCCCTCTCTCTCTAGTTCTCCTCTCTCTCACTTCTCTCATCCCTCTCTTCTTCCTCTTGGCCGCCGGTGAGCTTCCGGCGTGGTGGCCGCCGGCCTAGGTGGCGGCGCCACCGCGCCGGAGAGCAAAAACTCTCCCTTTTTAAAAAAAAACTCATTTTTCCTACATCCTTTTCCTCCCTCATCTCAAATCCGAAATTATTTTTCCCAAATCTTCTCTCAAAAACCCTAGATCTAGGGTTATTTTAAAAAACAAAACTCACCCTTTTTTTCTTGTTTGATGTACGGTTGTGGTTCTTGTTGTTCTTTGTGGTGCGTGTGTGGTCTTGTACGTGTTAGGCTAGGTTGTTTGCGGCTGGGTGTTGTGGTTATGCTGAGTTGTTTGCGTGTTTGGGTCGTGGGGGTGTGTATGAAAGCTTGGCTGGGTTGTGTTGTTGTTCGTGGGTCGTGTGGCTGGGACGGTTTGGCTTTGTGTTGTGGTGTTTATTTGCCTTGCTGTGTTGTGGTGTTTATGTGTTGGGGGGGGGGGGGGGGGGGGGGGGGGCGTGAGTTTTGTTTTGGTGTGATGAGTGGTATGTTGAGTTAGTGTTGTTGTGTTGGGTGTTATTTTTGATGCTTGCGTCTTTGTGTTGGGGTAGGTTTGTGTTGTGGCCGAAAAACTTAGGGGGAAAAGAGTTGAAACTTTGTGTTGTTTTTGTTTACTGTAAAAAAATGTTTTGGTTCAAAATTTCTTCTTCTCAAAATTTCTTCTCCCTTTTTTTTCTTGTGTTTGAGTCCTGTTAAATAGAGGGATTTTGAGCTGCTTGTCATAGATTAGAGGATAAACTTGCAAGTTGTTCTGCAGATTTTGGGATAAGATTTCTGGATTGTGATGATGATTTTGGATAGGATTTGGGATGAACAATGATGAAAATCTGGTGGAAGGGAGGCGCCCCTGCAGCATGTGTTGACTGTTGACTATTGACTTTGGACCAAAAATAGAAAAATAAAAATAATAATAATAGTAATAAATAATAATAATGACAATAGTAAAAATAAATAAATGGTAATAATGGTAAATACAAAAAATGAGATTAATGACAATAAAAGACAAAAATTGAAATTAAAAGTAAAACTAAAAAAATATAAAAAACAAAATAAATAAACGAGACAAAAAATTGACATGAGGTATTTTAAAATACCTCCCTGCCGAAATTTCGTCTGAAACGACGAAAATTCTCGGCTTTTTAAAAAAATGAATAAAACGAGACAATGAGTAAAATGAGACGAAAATGGGTCAAAAAATGGGGTATGACAGATGCCCCTATTTAAGTTTCTTCGTTATGGAGATTAAAAAGTGAAATTTTGATTCGACGGGTCGAAGAAACTTAAATACAGAGTACACCATTTTTTGACAAATTTTGACAGCAAAATGTTATTGATGCGATGCCATGTATGCAATGTTATGAATGCTTGCGATGCAAGTATGAATGCAAGACGGCAAAGATGACCTGATTGGGGATAAACAGAGACAAAGGGATACCCGGGTTCGTTAAAGAAACGGGATCCAACTCTATTGGGGATAGTGTTCCACTGGGGAAAAAGGTTAGCCGTTTGGGTTATTGCCGAACTGTTCACTGGGGAGAGTGGGCAATTAACCACGGGAACCAAAAAGGGTAAAATGTCAGCTGTTCGGATTGTTGCCGAACTGCCACTGACGACAAGGATTGAATGTCAACTGTTCGGGTTGAATTCCGAACTGCCATTGACGACAAGGAAATAAATGTCACGTCAACTGTCCGGGTTGTTTACCGAACTGTTCATTGACGATAAAAAGAAAAGTCAACTGTTCGGGTTGGTTACCGAACTGTACATTGACGACAGGAAATAAAAACATGTCAACTGTCCGGATTGGTTACCGAACCTTACATTGACGACAGGAGATAAAAAACATGTCAACTGTCCGGATTGGCTACCGAACCTTACATTGACGACAGGAAATAAAAACATGTCAATACATTGACGACAGGAAATAAAAGACATGTCAACTGTCCGGATTGGTTACCGAACCGTACATTGACGACAGGAAATAAAAGACATGTCAACTGTCCGGATTGGTTACCGAACCGTACATTGACGACAGGAAATAAAAGACATGTCAACTGTCCGGATTGGTTACCGAACCGTTCATTGACAACAAAAAGAAAAAGACATGTCAACTGTCCGGATTGGTTACCGAACCGTTCATTGACAATAGGAAATAAAAGACATGTCAACTGTCCGGATTGGTTACCGAACCGTTCATTGACAACAAAAAGAAAAAGACATGTCAACTGTCCGGATTGGTTACCGAACCGTTCATTGACAACAGGAAATAAAAAACATGTCAACTGTCCGGATTGGTTACCGAACCGTTCATTGACGATAAAAAGGAAAGACATGTCAACTGTCTGGGTTGGTTACCGAACCGTTCATTGACGACAGTGAGGATGCGGCTGACAAGCCGTTCCTTACAGAATTGCCCCTTCAATTGGGGAAAAGGGATGCACAAGCTGTTCGTTAAAGAACTTGTCACTTGGCACGACACTGGGGAATATGCACAAGCTGTTCGTTTGAACTGCCACTTGGCGTAAAAGGGTGACATCACTTGACCAAACGGACTGGGGATGACACTTGGGGAATATTTACTGGTGACTATGATGGGATGCCGAGCAAAGTCGGGCTTTGGTTATGATTTGGTATTTGTGAGTGTGAATGATGACTCACTGGGGAATGCCAATAAAATTGGGCTTTATCTTGTAACATCACTGGAGGATGACATTGGAGAAAAAGAAAAATGCAGATTGTTTATGATAAATTGGTAAGAAACGTGGTGGTTAAAGCAACCATGTACAGATGATATTGTGGTATGTTGTATGTGTGAATGCATATATGCATGAATGCGTATATGCATGAATGCGTGATTATATGATTTGTATGATTGTACAAATGTACAAATGCATGAATGCATGAATGTATGAATGTACTAATGCAGGACTCCCACTGAGGATGTTGTGTGAGAGATTGGCTTGCACTGGGGATACCCTAAATGCTGTTAAGGAATTGCCCCTTGGTACAAGAATATAATGAAAGATTGCACAAGCTGTTCGTTAAAGAACTGCCGCTTGGCTTACAAGAAGGTGACATCAACAGATCAGACACGTTGGGGATGACACTCGACTGTTTTGATTTATTGCATGACCGACAACTTGGTGAAACAAGATTTAGACCGGTAAAATGAAAAGTGGACCGACGTCGCATTGCAAACACTCGGTAATCTTTGCCGGGGATGATGTCGCAGGGAACACCTCCAAAATGTTGACGGGGTGAAACCGTAACCGTTGACGAGGAACACATACCTCATGGGGAAATTATTACCTCACTGGGGAATCGTGCTAATCCGCTGGGGAAAAGAACTGGTGATTCCGCCGGGAATGCTTATGTTTTGTTTGGATGCCGAGCGAGGTCGGGCTTTGGTTGTATTTGGATGCCGAGCGAGGTCGGGCTTTGATTGGGGGGCCGAGCGAGGTCGGGCTTTGATTTGAATTGGATGCCGAGCAAGGTCGGGCTTTGGTTGTGTTTGGATGCCGAGCAAGGTCGGGCTTTGATTAAGTGGTGCCAATGATGATTGGGCTTTTGGGGTTGAGACTCCACTGGGGGATGCCAATAAAATTGGGCTTTGTTTGTGATTTCGCTGGGGATATAAGGATCATTTTGGAAGCATGATCGATATCCAGCCTTAGATGCCAATGGTGGTTGGGCTTTTGTGAGTAGGTGCCAATGACAATTGGGCTTTTGATTGTTTTGGATAAAGGTTGACTTCCTGGGGAGTTTGTTAATCCACCGGGGATTGTGCTAATCCGCCGGGGAGAAGAACTGATGATTCCGCCGGGAATGCTACCTTCTTTGTTTTTCCTGAATTGTCCTTTCGGGCTTTCGATTCACTGGGGATATTCCCTTTTGATTTACTGAGGATTTCGTTGGGGAATCCCTTGAAAGAAGTCCAATGTGGGATAAACATATGTCATGTTTAACACTGGGGATAATGATTGGATGCCGAGCAAAGTCGGGCTTTTTGTAATGTGGGTGCCGAGCGAGGTCGGGCTTTTTGTGATGTGGGTGCCGAGCGAGGTCGGGCTTTTTGTGATGTGTGTGCCGAGCGAGGTCGGGCTTTGATTGTAATGGGAGTGCCGAGCGAGGTCGGGCTTTTTGTAATGTGGGTGCCGAGCGAGGTCGGGCTTTGATGATTGGTTGCCGAGCGAGGTCGGGCTTTGGTTGTTGGTTGCCGAGCGAAGTCGGGCTTTTATGTGTTGGATGCCGAGCAAGGTCGGGCTTTTATGTTGGTTGCCGAGCGAAGTCGGGCTTTTATGTGTTGGATGCCGAGCAAGGTCGGGCTTTTATGTTGGTTGCCGAGCGAAGTCGGGCTTTTATGTGTTGGATGCCGAGCAAGGTCGGGCTTTTATGTTGGTTGCCGAGCGAAGTCGGGCTTTTATGTGTTGGATGCCGAGCAAGGTCGGGCTTTTATGTTGGATGCCGAGCAAGGTCGGGCTTTTATTATGTTTTGTGAGTGAGAATGCCAATGAAAATTGGGCTTCACTTGTGATTGTGTTTGTAAGGGCCAATGAAAATTGGGCTTCACTTGTGATTGTGTTTGTAAGGGCCAATGAAAATTGGGCTTTTTTGTAGGAGATTGAGGAATGTCAATGACGACTGGGCCTTTTGTGAATTGTGAGGGAGTGCCAAGCATGGTTGGGCTTTGGTTTGATATTGTGGATGCCAATGAGAATTGGGCTTTTGTTGGTAATGAGGATTGGTCGGAAATTCCCGAATGCATGATTCCTATGAGATTTGCACATGCAATTTTGATGTTCCCATTAATCCCAGATTGCACTAAAAATTTGAAACAAATACCAAACACAAAATTTATATCGTACAGCTCAAGTTAAAAATATGTTTATCAATGAACCAACCTATCACTCATTTAAGTTAAACAAATTGAATATTAATTGTGGGGGTATTGAACACTCATCCGGCAAGTTTGCTAACATTCCGATCGAGTTATGCGTCCATCTAATCATCGTTTCTAAAAGCACGAAAGCATTGATCACAAGGTCTTCGAGGGTTGTAATTTGGCTTGGTTACAAAAGAAATGTCATATGTGGGGAAATTGAATTCAAATGGCCAAGCAAGAGGAACATTCTTTCTAAATTACACCATTCCTCCTTTATTCAATCACAACTCTTGGTGATTTACAAATGTTTTTCTTTGATCCTCGACAACTTTTTGATTTAGAGATTTTCTCTTTTTCTCTTTTTTCTCTTTCTTTTCTTTCCTTTTTTTTGTTCTTGTTGTCAAGATCAATTTACAAAATTCACCATTTCTTGACATTCACCACCTCCTTTTTTTCCAACTTTATCAAAGATGATACCCTAATTGAATGTTCCTTCCTCTTTCGGCAAAGGACAATAATCATGAAGGTTAAGGGTTCAAAAATGAAAGTAAAAATATCAGAATTCAATAATGATTTAACTATGAACTGAATTTTTTTACAAACTCCGGCAATTTCATTAAGCAATTGAGCTTATGAGAATTGGCAGTCCATAGTTAATGATTCTGATTCATTAGGCTCAAAGGGGTTAACAAATACTCACTCCTCACAGGGTGGGCTATTTGTGGTCAAGTGTTTTCACTCATTTTCAAAAAATGCCTTGATCCTATCAATGCTTTCGTACAATCTAAAACAACGCTTAGATTTAACATAACAAAATCGAGTTTAGACAAAAAATGCCGGTCTCCTGCATATATATAATGATTTTGAGGATTCCTCACATTTTGGCTGGTTCTAAATGGTTCACCGAATAAACATATTAAAACGCAAGTTGCATGATATAACTTTTGTACTAAGTACGTATTCTCCTTTCAAGTTTAATCATGGAAAAAAACAGGAAACATGTATCTTAGCTTTGCGCAAATTAATCAAATTTTATCATTACCATGCATTTGTGGTTGAATCATTGGATCAATCCATATGATGTGATTGGTTGCCGATCAAGGTCGGGCTTTGATTGTGGATTGTGCCAATGATGATTGGACTTTGGTTGGAAATTATATTTGTGAAGTCGCCACTGAAAATTGGACCTTTGTAGGAGATTGAGGAATGCCAATGACGACTGGGTTTTTTGTGAATTGGGGGAAAAGGCCACAGTAGCCTGGGGGAAGGTAACCTCGGGTTGAGGTACCGGAATCTTTTGATGAGTAGTGGGAATATGGATGAATTCCTCACCAAAGTCAAACGGCATGCCCCATGTACAAACGGGGGGATAGTTGCCCCTTGTTATATGTGCGGTTTGCTTCGGGACGTCGAGCCACTTTCCTTAATGGGATGACACGTAGTGTTGCGAATGAATTGCGAACACCGACGACTCAATTCGGATTGTAAGAAATCCTTAGGGTAAAAAGGGAAAGGAGTTTTGGACTCGAAGATGGACGTATGCATGATAATGAATGATGTATGTAAATGCATGAAAAAAATTTTGTTTTGCTTTACAAGGAAATTAAAAGTGCAATTAATTTCCTATAAAACAAAGTGATATGCGAAAATTATTTTCACGCATGTAAATGTATGCATATGCATGACATGTATGTTCAAAATTTCCCCCATCCTCACGTGTAGGCTCTAAAGATGAGATTTTCTAAAAAGGTCCCTAGAGATCACGGACCTCACAAGGAACTATTGTCGTCAATTGCAAATGCTCGCAAGACCTCAATATATTCCAAGTGAAATCTACTCTAGGCGGGGTTTTCGCATCTTCCCTTCAAGACATACGTCAAGTGGGCCTCCGCTACGCAACCCCATCCTATCTTAATTTTTCTCAAAGCTCGGGAATAGAGCCTCACACGTCCGGCATTAACCCGAACAATGTGGAATAACACCGCTCAAGTAACCCCACAACATATATAATATGAATATAAAGCAATATGAAACATATACATATAAAGCGAGAAAAAATAAACAAATAATGATAATAAGGCATAAGCGTGCAAGCAAAATAAAACATTCTAGCCTAAAAGCCGACTAAGATAGGCTTGACTTGTTTATGCACAAACAAAGTGTTTTATGCATCATAGTCCCCAGTGAAGTCGCCATTTTTGTAAAAAATGGTGACGAACGCAAAATATAAAGCAATATGGAATACATAAATATAAAGTAAGGGAATAAAAGCATATAAAGACAAAAATAAAAGCATGCAAGCAAAAAGATAAAACATTTAGCTTAAAAGCTAACTAAGATAGGCTCGACTCACTAGTGAGGAAAAAATCCTCGATACATCCCCAGTGAAGTCGCCATTTTTGTCGCGTCGAATTTCGGATGTCAAGCTATTGACTAGCATTGAATCACTGAATTTAAATCACGACTGAACTTTTAATTTTTCGGGGAAAAAGGAAAAAAGTTCGAAATTACCTTGAAAGAGATTTTAGGTTCGAAAGTCGATTATGCGAGGGGAAGGTATTAGCACCCCTCACATCCGTTGTACTCAACGGGAACCTCTTAGTAGGCTTAAGCTAAAAATGTTTTTTGACGTTTTGCTTGCATGCTTAATCATATATATATGTAAAGGAAAAAGAAAATATAATGTGAGGTGAAGAAAGAGATAAAAACAAATGAAATAGAAAAAAGAAAAAAAGATTTTTTGATAATGGGCTTGACAAGATGTCGATCTTGCTCCTACGTATCTCCCGGTAGTCGGAGAATTCAAAGCGTACGTAGTTCTCGAAAAAAAAGTGTGAAAACGCACAAAGGCGTAAAAGCTTTAAATGATGAAGGAGACAAGCGCACATTAAGGCGATAAACTCGCACAAGGCGTAAAAAGACGAACGCACATTAAGGCGATAAACTCGCACAAGGCGTAAAAAGACGAACGCACAGTAAGGCGATAAACTCGCACAAGGCGTAAAAAGACGAACGCACATTAAGGCGATAAACTCGCACAAGGCGTAAAAGTTGAAAGAAAACGTGCAAAGGCACGACAAGTTCGGATTGACCACAAGGGCCAAAATGACAAACGCACGAAGGCGTACAATGTTTGAATTGACCGCGGGGGCCAAGAAAAGTTTAAAATGGTCACGGGGGACCAAGAAAAGTTGGATTGGTCACGAGGGACCAAGAAAGGTTCAAATTGGTCGCGAGGGACCAAGAAAGGTTCAATTTGGTCGCGAGGGACCAAGAAATGTTAAAATTGGTCGCGAGGGACCAAGAAATGTTAAAATTGGTCGCGAGGGACCAAGAAAGGTTCAATTTGGTCGCGAGGGACCAAGAAATGTTAAAATTGGTCGCGAGGGACCAAGAAATGTTAAAATTGGTCGCGAGGGACCAAGAAATGTTAAAATTGGTCGCGAGGGACCAAGAAAGGTTCAATTTGGTCGCGAGGGACCAAGAAATGTTAAAATTGGTCGCGAGGGACCAAGAAATGTTAAAATTGGTCGCGAGGGACCAAGAAATGTTAAAATTGGTCGCGAGGGACCAAGAAAGGTTCAATTTGGTCGCGAGGGACCAAGAAATGTTAAAATTGGTCGCGAGGGACCAAGAAATGTTAAAATTGGTCGCGAGGGACCAAGAAAGGTTCAAATTGGTCGCGAGGGACCAAGAAAGGTTCAATTTGGTCGCGAGGGACCAAGAAATGTTAAAATTGGTCGCGAGGGACCAAGAAAGGTTCAAATGCGTTGGACGCGTTGAAAATAGAATGACGATTGTCCGAGCAACGAGACATACGTCAAGCATTCGTACAACCGGGGAAAGGAGAGACATACGTCAAACCACCCTTTTTCATTCATGTTTTGTTTGAACTTGAGAAAACGTATTTTTTGGGGGAGCTAGAAAAGAATGACGATCGTCTAAGCAACGAGACATACGTCAAGTGTTTATCCGATCGGGGAAAGGAGAGACATACGTCAAACCACCCTTTTTCATTCAAGTTTCGCTCGAATTTTAAGAAAATGTATTAACTAAAAAAAACGCTCGTTTTTAGAACTCAAAATAAAAGAAAAGAAATTGTTCAAATTAGTTGTTGCAACCAAAATGAACAAGTTTGTTGTTCAAGTTATTGAAACAAGAAAGAAAATGTTTTTGTTGTTTTCAATGATTTTTGTTTGATTGGTTTGGAAGGACAAGGTCCTTTGCCTACATACCTGTAACACCCATATAGAGATTGCCTAGGATCTCTTACGAGTATTAAAATTTCGTACCGGATACATTAAATACAATACAGAAAGATTGATAATATTTATACAAAACATGAGTTTGTCTTACAACTTGTTATCCGATACAAACATTTCCATAATATACATCATAATACAACAGTCTTATACATCTATCCATAATAACAAAGCATAAGCAGCACGATCAATCCATAGCCTTCTCTTTACCTTTGCGTCGTGCTACCTGCGAAGAACCTGCACCAGAAGGAAAGGGATGAGACATAACGTCTCAGTGAGCTCCTACCCTACCTACTGTTTGGCAACCTCAGGGAACCTAGGGTCGCCGTGCCTACCTCGGCGATCTTGGGAATACCTATTATCGCCAAGTCTTGACTTTCATCGCGATCAAGGGAAACCTAGGATCGCATCATTGTCTCTTCTCATGTATTTCATATTCTATTCTTAAACTTGACTTATACGGAGTGATCTTGGGGACAACCTATGATCACATCTCATTACTAAGAAATAACATCATCTCTCGTATTACATATAACACATACGTATTCATAATCGTCTTACGTATCATTAGGTTAGCAGTTAGCGTTGAACATACATAACATTATCTTGGTTCGTTTTACGGAGTGCATCTGGGTGGAGTAACCCCGAAGTACATCTCCCATCATACCGGTGAAATTCCTATCATATCAGGCTAACACCGGACTCCTCTTATCTTTGTGTAGGCAACCCTCTCGGTGAAGCCCCATCCGGCATAATCCGGAGCCTGCTGGACACATCTTAACTTTACATGTGGACGACCCTCTCGGAGAAGTCCCATCCGGCGAATCCCGGAGCCTGATGGACATGCTTAAATCTTTTAACTTACGTGTGGATAGCCCTTTCGGAGAAATCCCATCCGGCGTAACCCGGAGTCTGATGAACACGTGATCGTGATCGTATAACTTATTCATATCGTATCCTTATGGCATAAACTTAACTTGTTCTTATTCTTGAGTAATCTTTCATCAATGCTTAACCTATAAAAGGGTTCTAAGCTTTGAATATGTAACGTTCGTGTGCTCATCGTTCTCATGAGTCAATTCTTAAAAGTGGGGAAACAAGTTCCCTAATTTACTGGGTATCTTAGGTATACTCTACCCTTTGTCTTAATCATTTTCCTTGATTCTTAATGAGGTTAATCCTCAACATTATGTGATGTTTCTAACCCCACACTCATGCTAATACGAGGTATACTATGATCTATTCTTCCATTTTAAAATGTACAAAAGCATACTGGCGCTGTGCGGATGATTTCTGGCCAGGAAAACAAGTTTCAAAAAAAGAGGTTCCTTGCTGGAACCATCGTGGCACGCCAGCCACCCATCGTGGCACGATGGCTGCCTGATCAGGATGATCATGGCACGATGAAAGCCATCGTGGCACGATGAATCCAGGGGTTGCAGCCCCTGTAGCTGTTCCAGAAAGTTCAAAAACGAGTTTTTAAGTTCCACACAGTTCAGCAAGCATTTGTACATCAAAATCTAAGGTTTTCAACATATAAAACCATAGTATAACAAGTATTAACATTAGGGTAACTAACTATTACAAATCTAGGCAAAATCATTCATATATTCCTTTCCTCATAAACCTTAAAAATTTACCCCTAAATGGGTATAAAACTTAATGGAGCTCACCTTAGTTCACTATTGGTGCTGGTTATCTTGATTAGCAAAGCCCTAAATCTCTCCAACTTTAACTCTTCCTTTGTTCTTCCTTGTTCCTCTTTTCTTTCTCTTGTTCTAGCTTCTTACTCAAGCTTCCTTTGCAAGTGTTTTCTCACTAGGATTTTGGTTGAAGTTTGGATGAAGGATAGAGAGTGAGGGAGGGCGTGAGAGTATGAAGAGAAGGGGAAGGAAATTCTGAAAATGGAATGGAATGAAGAAATGAAAAGGATCATGGATAAATATCTAGTTCCAAATTTCAAATAAATCTCCCTCTTTGCCTTATTTACAAAATTGCCATCTCTCTTAATTTCTTGATTTTCTTACTTGCTTCTCAAGCTTCTAACATAGATGAATGCTACATCTAAGTGGGATATTACAATCTACCCCCCTTAAAGAAATTTCGTCCTCGAAATTTAGAATTTACCTGAAAATAAATGAGGATAGTGCTCTTGCATTTCTGACTCTAGCTCCCACGTCGCTTCGCCGTCGGGAGAACCTTTCCATACAACCTTGACAATAGGAATCTCTTTGTTCCTCAAAGACTTAATATCACGATCAATTATTTGATCTGGTTCCGGTTGAAAAGTTAGGTCCGATCTCAAATCAATACTGTCCAGTTCCACTGGTTGGAAAGGATCGGGAATAAACTTCCTCAGTTGCGAGACATGAAATACATCGTGTAATCCTGACATAGCCGGTGGCAGCGCTAACTGATAAGCTGCTGGTCCGACACGTCGAAGTATTTGGAATGGTCCAACATACCTCGGACAAAGTTTCTTAGTCCTGAACGCTCCTCTTAACCCCAACTTGGGTGTAACTTTAAGGAAGACATGATCTCCTTCTTCAAACTCTAAGGGTCTTCGTCGTTTATCCGCATAACTTTTCTGACGACTTTGAGCCGTTCTCATTTTATCCTGAATTGACTTAATCTTTAAGGTCGTCTCTTGTATTATCTCAGGTCCCAATATACTTTTATCTCCAACTTCAGCCCAACAAAGCGGGGTTCTACATTTCCTACCATATAGTGCTTCATATGGTGCCATTCCAATGCTAGAATGGTAACTGTTATTGTAAGAAAATTCTATCAGTGGTAGGTGATCGTTCCAACTTCCTCCATCTTCTAGGATACACGCACGTAACATATCCTCTAACGTCTGAATAGTTCTTTCGGATTGTCCATCTGTCTGAGGATGATGGGACGTGCTCATCTTCAATCTGGTTCCCAAAGCTTTCTGAAAAGCCTTCCAAAAATGGGATGTGAAAATGGGATCTCTATCTGACACAATGCTAGCTGGCACACCATGGAGTTTCACAATCTCCGAAATGAACAACTCGGCATACTGAGAGGCTCGGTAAGTAGTCTTAACCGGCAAGAAATGAGCTGACTTAGTTAACCGGTCCACTATCACCCAAATGGAATCATGTCCTCGTTGTGTTCGAGGTAATCCAGTCACAAAATCCATGGTTATATCTTCCCATTTCTATTGTGGAATTTCCAAAGGTACTAACATTCCTGCAGGCCTTTGATGCTCAATCTTCACCTGCTGACAAACAATGCATCGCGACACAAATTCCGCAACATCTCTTTTCATACTAGGCCACCAATAATCTCTCTTCAAATCTTGATACATCTTGGTGGTACCAGGATGAATACTAAAACTGCTCTTGTGCGCTTCTTCTAAAATCAACCTTTTTAATTCCACATCATTCGTAACGTAAACCCTTCCTTCAAACAATAGTATACCCTCTGGTGCCCATGAAAACCCTGCTTGGCCAACTTTCCTCTGAAGGTCTACATCCACAGATTGAGCTTATGCAATCCTAAACCGTAGATCGCACAAAATATCCATCTTATTCAACAAGACGCCACCTTCTAATTCTGTAACATGTAAATTAAGATCTCTGAATCTCTCATACAACCCACATGTACGCATCATTACTTCAGCTTTAACTAAAGCTTTTCTACTCAAGGCATCAGCTACCACATTTGCTTTTCCTGGATGGTACTTCAGATCGAAATCAAAGTCCTTCAAGTACTCCATCCATCGTCTTTGTCTCATATTCAAATCTCGTTGATCAAACAAGTACTTCAAACTCTTATGATCGCTAAACAAATCAAATTGTGCTCCATACAGATGATGTCTCCATATCTTCAATGCAAAAATTATGGCTGCTAGCTCGAGGTCATGAGTGGGGTAATTCTCTTCATGAGTCTTGAGCTGTCTGGACGCATATGCTATGACATTTTCCCCTTGCATAAGAACACTTCCCAGTCCCTTGGAAGATGCATCGCAGAAAACGGTGTATCTCTTTTCAGGATCTGGTATGGCCAACACTGGCGCTTTAGTCAACTTTCTTTTCAGAACTCTAAAGCTTTCCTCACATTCTTCGTCCCAGACAAAAGGTACATCCTTTCTGGTAAGTCGTGACAAAGGTAAGGCAATCTGAGAAAATTTCATAATAAACCTTCGATAATATCCGGCCAAGCCTAGAAAGCTCCTGACCTCTGCTACATTCTGGGGTCTTTCCCAACTTAGTACAGCTTCAACTTTGGATGGATCAACGGCTACTCCTCCTTGAGAAATAACGTGACCCAGAAACTTAATCTCAGATAGCCAGAACTCACACTTGCTAAACTTAGCATACAGCTGCTTGTCTCTGAGGACATCCAAAACAATTCTCAAATGTTGAGCATGTTCCTGAGGATCCTTAGAATAAATCAGGATGTCATCTATAAAAATCACCACAAACTGATCAAGGTAAGGCTGAAAAATTCGGTTCATATAGTCCATAAAGACTGCTGGAGCATTAGTTACACCGAAAGGCATAACCAAAAATTCATAGTGTCCGTAACGCGTTCGAAACGCCGTCTTAGACACATCTGAAGACTTAATGCGGATTTGATGGTAACCTGACCGAAGATCAATTTTAGAAAACACAGTTGCTCCCTTGAGCTGATCTAAGAGATCATCAATCCTTGGAAGAGGATACTTGTTCTTGATAGTCACTTTATTAAGTTGGCGGTAGTCTATACACAGCCTCATACTTCCATCCTTTTTCTTGACTAACAAAACTGGAGCACCCCAAGGTGACACACTGGGTCTAATGAAATGCTTCTGAATCAATTCTTCTAGCTGAGATTTCAGTTCCTTAAGTTCCGTAGGCGACATTCTATACGGTGCCACAGATACCGGCTCCGCTCCTGGAATTAAATCAATTGAGAACTCCACCTCACGCTCTGGAGGCAAACTATTCACTTCTAAAGGGAAAACATCTAAATACTCATTTACAACAGGAATATCACTGGGACTCAACTCTGATTCTGAAGCCACAGTGAGCATGACATAAAATCCTTTATCTTGTGCACAAATAAACTGGATTAACTGATGGGTGCGGTTAATCAATTCAGATAAAGCCACACCTTCCGTCGTATCATTGGTCGGCATATAAATACTCTTTTCTGAACATCCAATATACACATGATTAGCAGAGAGCCAATCCATGCCTAATATCACGTCAAGTTGTTCCATTGGGAGACAAACCAGATCAACATAATAAGTCTTACTAGACACAGTGATAGGACAGTTTTCACAAACATATTTCGCTTCAATTCCGCCCTCAGTAGCGGTAGTTACTAACATTGGAGGATTCAACGGAGACAAAGGTAATTGAAGCGTCTCCACACATTTATATGAAATAAAAGAGCATGAAGCGCCACAATCAAAAAGAACTTTTACTGGGTATGAGCCAAGATAACACATACCGGCAATCAGGTCTTCATTTGCCAAGGCCTTTGCATCATCAAGGGAATACACCCTTCCTTTGCTTGTAGTAGTTCCTTCAGTTCCACTTCTATTTCTCCGTTCTGGACAATTTGCAATAATATGCCCCGGCTTCTTACATCCATAACAAATACCTGTACCCTTCATGCATTCGCCATAATGTGACTTCCCACAATTGTTGCATATAGCACCCGCCTTCGGTGAATACGTCTGTTTACCCCTTTGAGGTGATCCCTTCGGTTTCAACTTATCATGATACTTATCCTGCATCCTGCTCTTCCTTCTTTCAAAAGCCACTGATCTTTCCTTTGAGGTTTTTGCAAGTCCTGCCTCGACTACCAAGCTATCATGTACCAATTCATCGTAACTTGCCGTTCTTTGGAGACTCACAGCAGTGTCAATCTCGCCTCTTAAGCCTCGTTTATACTGATTCATTTTCCACACTTCATTGTCAGCATACTCGTTGTGTGTAGAATAATAGGACAGCTCCTCAAACTTCTTAGTAAATTCTGCAACTGACATTCCTCCTTGCTTCAACTCTAAGAATTCTTGCTCCTTCTTTACCTTGTAAGACAAAGGTAAATACTTTTCCAGCATTACTCCTTTAAAGTTCTCCCAATTCACTTCTACACCATTGGCTTCCATCCTGCGCTGAGCAGATTCCCACCAGTCTTCTGCTGCGCCTCTGAGTTGGTTTGTTGCATAGACCACTTTGTCTTCTTCCGAACAATCAGCCATTCTAAAGATCTTCTCCATCTGTTTAATCCACTTCCTGGCTTCTTGTGGTTCACCTTCTCCGTTAAACTCCGGAGGGTGATGTCTGTTATACTCCCGGAACACGGGATTACCAATTACTGGAGGAGGTGGTGGTTGTGGATGGAAACCTTGCCCTTGCTGCATCATTTCCATCCATTGCTGCTGAGATTGGGCCTGTTGCTGGGATTGCTGTTGCATCATCAGCATCATTTGCTGATACTGTAATGCATTCTGAGCTTGTTGCTCTTGGTATTGCTGCTGCCAGGCCTGTTGTTGTTGCATCATCTGTTCCCATGAATTCAAACTGGGTCCTCCACTTTCATCGCTAGCTTGATTGGTACGAGGTCTACCTCTTCTTCTCCCAGACATCTTATCCTAGCTGTCACATACAAGTCAAAGTGATCAGTTTTAACTGAACATAACATCTAGAATAATGTCCTGGATCCAAGAGGTCCACAAACTTGGATTGTACTTTAATGACCCAAGGCACGGTCTGAATCGACCTGCTCTGATACCAAATTGTAACACCCATATAGAGATTGCCTAGGATCTCTTACGAGTATTAAAATTTCGTACCGGATACATTAAATACAATACAGAAAGATTGATAATATTTATACAAAACATGAGTTTGTCTTACAACTTGTTATCCGATACAAACATTTCCATAATATACATCATAATACAACAGTCTTATACATCTATCCATAATAACAAAGCATAAGCAGCACGATCAATCCATAGCCTTCTCTTTACCTTTGCGTCGTGCTACCTGCGAAGAACCTGCACCAGAAGGAAAGGGATGAGACATAACGTCTCAGTGAGCTCCTACCCTACCTACTGTTTGGCAACCTCAGGGAACCTAGGGTCGCCGTGCCTACCTCGGCGATCTTGGGAATACCTATTATCGCCAAGTCTTGACTTTCATCGCGATCAAGGGAAACCTAGGATCGCATCATTGTCTCTTCTCATGTATTTCATATTCTATTCTTAAACTTGACTTATACGGAGTGATCTTGGGGACAACCTATGATCACATCTCATTACTAAGAAATAACATCATCTCTCGTATTACATATAACACATACGTATTCATAATCGTCTTACGTATCATTAGGTTAGCAGTTAGCGTTGAACATACATAACATTATCTTGGTTCGTTTTACGGAGTGCATCCGGGTGGAGTAACCCCGAAGTACATCTCCCATCATACCGGTGAAATTCCTATCATATCAGGCTAACACCGGACTCCTCTTATCTTTGTGTAGGCAACCCTCTCGGTGAAGCCCCATCCGGCATAATCCGGAGCCTGCTGGACACATCTTAACTTTACATGTGGACGACCCTCTCGGAGAAGTCCCATCCGGCGAATCCCGGAGCCTGATGGACATGCTTAAATCTTTTAACTTACGTGTGGATAGCCCTTTCGGAGAAATCCCATCCGGCGTAACCCGGAGTCTGATGAACACGTGATCGTGATCGTATAACTTATTCATATCGTATCCTTATGGCATAAACTTAACTTGTTCTTATTCTTGAGTAATCTTTCATCAATGCTTAACCTATAAAAGGGTTCTAAGCTTTGAATATGTAACGTTCGTGTGCTCATCGTTCTCATGAGTCAATTCTTAAAAGTGGGGAAACAAGTTCCCTAATTTACTGGGTATCTTAGGTATACTCTACCCTTTGTCTTAATCATTTTCCTTGATTCTTAATGAGGTTAATCCTCAACATTATGTGATGTTTCTAACCCCACACTCATGCTAATACGAGGTATACTATGATCTATTCTTCCATTTTAAAATGTACAAAAGCATACTGGCGCTGTGCGGATGATTTCTGGCCAGGAAAACAAGTTTCAAAAAAAGAGGTTCCTTGCTGGAACCATCGTGGCACGCCAGCCACCCATCGTGGCACGATGGCTGCCTGATCAGGATGATCATGGCACGATGAAAGCCATCGTGGCACGATGAATCCAGGGGTTGCAGCCCCTGTAGCTGTTCCAGAAAGTTCAAAAACGAGTTTTTAAGTTCCACACAGTTCAGCAAGCATTTGTACATCAAAATCTAAGGTTTTCAACATATAAAACCATAGTATAACAAGTATTAACATTAGGGTAACTAACTATTACAAATCTAGGCAAAATCATTCATATATTCCTTTCCTCATAAACCTTAAAAATTTACCCCTAAATGGGTATAAAACTTAATGGAGCTCACCTTAGTTCACTATTGGTGCTGGTTAGCTTGATTAGCAAAGCCCTAAATCTCTCCAACTTTAACTCTTCCTTTGTTCTTCCTTGTTCCTCTTTTCTTTCTCTTGTTCTAGCTTCTTACTCAAGCTTCCTTTGCAAGTGTTTTCTCACTAGGATTTTGGTTGAAGTTTGGATGAAGGATAGAGAGTGAGGGAGGGCGTGAGAGTATGAAGAGAAGGGGAAGGAAATTCTGAAAATGGAATGGAATGAAGAAATGAAAAGGATCATGGATAAATATCTAGTTCCAAATTTCAAATAAATCTCCCTCTTTGCCTTATTTACAAAATTGCCATCTCTCTTAATTTCTTGATTTTCTTACTTGCTTCTCAAGCTTCTAACATAGATGAATGCTACATCTAAGTGGGATATTACAATACCCAAATGGGATCAAAACCGATGTAGTTCGGACTAGAAAAGCCGAGATGTTTAGTTATGTTAATTTTAAAATTTGAAAATGTTTGTGAAAGATAAAATGAGCCAAAGTGGCGAGTGAATGAAGTTTGATTGATTTTAATTGCAAAAATAAAGTTTAATATGATTAAGATTGATTGAAGTTTGATTAGAAAGTTGCTTGGTTTGAAATCCAAGGTTTTGTTAAATGAAGAATATTTTTGATGAAGTTTTTGAATATTTGAAATGTTTTTGATTTTTTATGATTTTTTCTTGGAGTTAAAAAGAAATTAAGTGCGATAAAATAAACTAAACGCGAGAGAAATAAATAAATAAACGATTGTTGGATCAAAATAAAAAGATTTTTGTGATTATGGATTAAACTATGAAAAAATAAAAAAGGTAATGCATATTTATATATATGTTCCCAAATGTATATAAAAATGACATGAAGAAAAAGATGCAAAGTAAAATGAACAAAATAGAAATAAAAAATGCATGAGACAATATGATAGGTAAATAAATAAATGAGATGTTAAAAAACAATAAAACAATAAAAGGAAATAATAATAAAAAGAAAAAAAATAAAATTTGCAAAGAAAATAAAAGAAATAAAATTGGAGAGGTGTAAAAACTAAAACTGGGGGGTGTTAGAAGTAACAAAATATTCAGATTGAAAGAAAAAGGCCCAAAATGTATTGGGCCTGCGTAAATTGATCTGGGCCGTCTGATTAATCAGACGGCCCTGATCTGATCACAGAGGGGAAAGGCCTAAGCTGTCTGATCTAGAATCAGAGGTTCAGGAGGGCGTGGGTGTACGCTAACGCGTACACCCTCACACACAGAATCAGGGAGGGGTATTTAAACCTCCTCCCTTCACAAAAATTTTCATTCTCTCATTTCCTTCTCTCTCTTACCCGCCCTCTCTCTCTAGTTCTCCTCTCTCTCACTTCTCTCATCCCTCTCTTCTTCCTCTTGGCCGCCGGTGAGCTTCCGGCGTGGTGGCCGCCGGCCTAGGTGGCGGCGCCACCGCGCCGGAGAGCAAAAACTCTCCCTTTTTAAAAAAAAACTCATTTTTCCTACATCCTTTTCCTCCCTCATCTCAAATCCGAAATTATTTTTCCCAAATCTTCTCTCAAAAACCCTAGATCTAGGGTTATTTTAAAAAACAAAACTCACCCTTTTTTTCTTGTTTGATGTACGGTTGTGGTTCTTGTTGTTCTTTGTGGTGCGTGTGTGGTCTTGTACGTGTTAGGCTAGGTTGTTTGCGGCTGGGTGTTGTGGTTATGCTGAGTTGTTTGCGTGTTTGGGTCGTGGGGGTGTGTATGAAAGCTTGGCTGGGTTGTGTTGTTGTTCGTGGGTCGTGTGGCTGGGACGGTTTGGCTTTGTGTTGTGGTGTTTATTTGCCTTGCTGTGTTGTGGTGTTTATGTGTTAGGGGGGGGGGGGGCGTGAGTTTTGTTTTGGTGTGATGAGTGGTATGTTGAGTTAGTGTTGTTGTGTTGGGTGTTATTTTTGATGCTTGCGTCTTTGTGTTGGGGTAGGTTTGTGTTGTGGCCGAAAAACTTAGGGGGAAAAGAGTTGAAACTTTGTGTTGTTTTTGTTTACTGTAAAAAAATGTTTTGGTTCAAAATTTCTTCTTCTCAAAATTTCTTCTCCCTTTTTTTTCTTGTGTTTGAGTCCTGTTAAATAGAGGGATTTTGAGCTGCTTGTCATAGATTAGAGGATAAACTTGCAAGTTGTTCTGCAGATTTTGGGATAAGATTTCTGGATTGTGATGATGATTTTGGATAGGATTTGGGATGAACAATGATGAAAATCTGGTGGAAGGGAGGCGCCCCTGCAGCATGTGTTGACTGTTGACTATTGACTTTGGACCAAAAATAGAAAAATAAAAATAATAATAATAGTAATAAATAATAATAATGACAATAGTAAAAATAAATAAATGGTAATAATGGTAAATACAAAAAATGAGATTAATGACAATAAAGGACAAAAATTGAAATTAAAAGTAAAACTAAAAAAATATAAAAAACAAAATAAATAAACGAGACAAAAAATTGACATGAGGTATTTTAAAATACCTCCCTGCCGAAATTTCGTCTGAAACGACGAAAATTCTCGGCTTTTTAAAAAAATGAATAAAACGAGACAATGAGTAAAATGAGACGAAAATGGGTCAAAAAATGGGGTATGACAAGTTACTTATAAATTATTTCTATTTTTAAATCCTTAACTAGTGCTTAAAGACCCTTAAATAAAAACATGACTAACATAATAACGTACTGTGGTAAAATTAAAAGCAATCCAAAATGATTATTTTTGTTGAAAAATATTTGGTAACATCAATATAATATGAAAGCTTAATTGCAGTTTTGGCCCACTAAGTATCACAAACTTACGATTTTGGCCCTCTATAAAAAACAATAACAAATCAGCCCCTTAAGTTTACCCCTTTTGCACTTTTGACCCCCTGGTCCAATTTTGACCCAATCAACGCACACGTGGCACCTCACTTAAGTGAATAGGATGCCAAGTGTGTAATTTTGAATTAAAAAAACAAAAAAGAAAATAAAAAAGGAATGGCACGTACGTTTCACAGAATCAATCTTCATTTCCTTCCTCCAATATTTAAGTGTCTTCTTCAACATCTCAAATGCTTCATCCACCTTAAACTCTCTAGCCCTCAACAACTTCAACAAAACCACATCAATTCCCACAAAGACAAATCCTTTTCCTCCACCTCTTCAACCCTTTTCTCCTCTTCTTCCTTCACAACTTTCTCACTGTCTTCACCAATGTATCAACCATTAGATTGAACATGCTGTTGCTTTTGCAGCTGAGGATCCTATCCATCCCAACCACCAATAGACAAATAATAGAACACCAGATCAATTTAATCCTCAATTCAACCCTTAATTCCAGATTCGTTTGTAAAACCCAAAAAAAAAAAATTAAAACAAAAACCTCAAATCCATTTCATTCTCTTCATCATGTTTTCAAACCCAACCCTTCACTGCATCATTGATCCATGTGTTTCACTCTTCTTTTCAAACCCAACATTCCACTCACCATTTTCAAATCCAACCTATCTCACCTTCAGACCTTCAAACACAGATCTTCTCATCTTCAGATCCAAATGAAATTGCCGAAGAAGCTCGTAAACATAGTGTTAGAAAAACAGTAGGAAAATGGAAAAAAAAAAAAAAAAGACTCATTTTCGATTATCGTATAAATAAGCAATTAAATTGATCAAAACGACAATTGGAAGCTGAAAATATTGAAGCGGGTATGGTTGTAAATTGCTACCAAACTGCAATTTTGAAGCCACCCTTTGTTCTAGTTCTGCAAATTGAGAAATTGAGGAGAATAGATATATGATTAGAGAATGTGTGGTTCAAAAGGGTGCATGTAAAAAATTGTTGATCTGGAATAATTGTAATTGATACCCATAAGTTGCCACTTAGGCGTTGACTTAGTTCAGCAATGACGTGGTGGCATCCTAGTAGGTGCCACATACGCGTTGACTTAGTAAAAAATAACGAATACGAATATTGCAAAGAGGCTAACTTATGGGGGACTAAATTTGTCATTTTTTTTAATAAGGGGACAAAATTGCAACATTTCAAAAATTAGGGGTCCAAATATAGAGTTAAGCCTAGATATTTTGTACCAATAGCATGCTTATAAAAAAATATTTTACAAACTACTAAGTCACTACTAATTGCAATTCTGAATAACAGCCCCATATCTCTTCATTTTCTTTTACGTTGTTTCTCTTCTTCACTAACCTTTTCATCGTTGTACACCTCATTAGTGACAACAATTCCTCCTTCGATGTCGTTGCCATCGTTAACATCGTCGTTTTTCTTCTTATTGCATGTCATGTTCTAAATAATTGAAGAATGAATAAATTCAGTTGAGATTGTGGTTCTTGTTGGGGATGTTGACATTAAGGAAAATAAAGGCACCATTGGGATGATTGAGTCCCAGGACCCTTGTGTTAATTAAATAGTTAAAAAAGGAAAACATCAAAGACACTTGTTAAGAAGTTTAAAGAGAAAATTTTGTCTTTAAAATTGTGTATTCAACACAATAAAAGTTTAAAAAGTAACTCTTTCTACTTAAAACTTATAAATTATTTACATTTTTAAATTCTTAACTAATGTCCTAAAGACACTTAAAAAAACATGACTAACATAGTAATGGTAATGTAGTATCGTAAAGTTAAAAGCAATCCAAAATGATTATTTTTGTTGCAAAATATTTATCACTTGAATACAATTATACAAATGTTTGTTAACATTGATATAATATGAACCCTTAAAAAAATATCAATATAATATGAAGTAAACCTTGTAGACTTAAAGTGGTCGTGGGTTCAATATATCATGGTCTAAGGAAGATTTAGTCATTCCTATGTGAAAATAGATATTTTGTACCAAATTGACACGTCAGAAAAATATGCCACATGAAAATGGGTCCAATGACCAAATTAATAAAAACAACATTCATAATTTATAAATGTTAGTACAATAAAAAGAATGAAAGACGAACACGTGAATATCCGACATGTCCGCATTTTTCCGCTAGTTTTGAAGTAAAGAATTATTGTTTAAATCATTATATATATATATATATATATATATATATAGAAAATTATATATTTTTTTTGAAGTAGAAAATTATATATTTTATTATATTTTCGGAAATGATTTTTTTTTGCTCATGATGATGCTTTTAAATTCACCCCCAAAATCGCTGGTCCTTATTTTAAAGAATATGTAATATTAATTATTTTATATGGTATCTACTAACGATATATAAAAATCAAAGTCCATCAAAATTTCATAATCGTTCTTATTAAAACTCATGATCTCCTTAATTTTATGTACATAATGGTCATTTTGCAAAATTTAATTTATTTGTTTTTTAAAAAATTAATTACGGATAATGGTCATATCTACTAACAATATCTACTAACAATATATAAAAATCGAAGTCCGTCAAAATTTCGTAATCATCCTTATTAAAACTCATAATATTTTATTATCGTCTAGCAAACATTGAGTGATGTTTTAGTTATAAAATAAAAATTTATTTAATGGAAACACTACATTGATGTTTATATATTGAAAATAATCATGAGTTTCCAATAATTTATCATATCGACTTTCTTGTATATAAAATTTGTTTCTGCATGTATAAATATTTAAAATCTGCAACAGGAACGGTGCAAACATTGAACAATGTTTTGCATATAAAATAAAAATATAATTAATAGAAACAATGTATTTATGTTGATATTTTCAAAATTTTATCATAACGGCTATCACATATCGGTAAATAAAAATTTTCTTTTGCATATATAAACATATAAAATCCTCAACTATTGCGGTTTAAATATTTAGCGGTGTTTAAAATATAAATTAAAAATTTATTTAAAAGACACACTATATTAATGTTGATATTTTGTAAATAGTCATGAGTTTCCAAAATTTTATCTTATCGTCTTTCTCATATATGTATATAAATATGTTTCTGCAGATATAAACATTTAAAATCTGCAACGGGAGCGGTGCAAACATTGAACAATATTTTGCTTATAAAATAAAAATTTAATTAATAGAAACACCACATTAATGTTGATATTTTGAAAACAGTCACGAGTTTTCAAAATTTTATCATATCGACTATCACATATCGATATATAAAAACTTTCTTCTGCATATATAAACATAAAAAATCATCAATGAGTGTGGTTTAAATATTTAACGGTGTTTTAAATATAAAATAAAAATTAATTTAATGGACACACTACATTAATGTTGATATTTTGAAAATAGTCACGTGTTTCCAAAATTTTCTCATATCGACTTTCTCATGTATGTATATAAAAATTTGTTTATGCAGATATAAGTACATAAAATTTACAACGGGTGCGGTGCAAACATTGAACACTCTTTTGCATATAAAATAAAAAGTTATTTAATAGAAACACTACATTAATTTAGATTTTGAAAATAATCATGAGTTTTCAAAATCTTATCATATCGACTTTCTCATATATGTATATAAAAATTTGTTTATGCATATATAAGTACATAAAATCTGCAACGGGTGCGGTGTAAACATTGGACTGTGTTTTTCTTATAAAATAAAAAATTTAATTAATAGAAACACTACATTATTGTTGATATTTTGAAAATAGTCACGAGTTTTCAAAATTTTATCATATCGACTATCACATATCGATACATAAAAATTTTCTTCTCCATTTATAAACATATAAAATCATCAATGAGTACGGTTTAAATATTTAAGGGTGTTTTAAATATATAATAAAAATTAATTTAATGGACACACTACATTAATGTTGATATTTTGAAAATAGTCACGAGTTTTCAAAATTTTATCATATCGACTTTCTCATATATATATATATATATATAAATTTGTTTATGCATATATAAGTACATAAAATCTGTAACGGGTGTGGTGCAAACATTGAACACTCTTTTGCATATAAAATAAAAAGTTATTAATAGAAACATTACACCAATACTCATAATTTTCATTTAATATCTATAAACATTCTACAATATTAACAATCTAATTTTTTTATATAATTATTTAAATGTTACGTGATCCGTGCGAAAACACGGGTCTTTTACTAGTTCATGTACAAAAGTATTTCCTTCGTGGTTTTTTTGACAAGAGTATTTCCTTCGTGGTTGTTTCCCTTGAATCAAGAAAATTTACTTTTATCATAAAAAAAATAAAATTTTACTTTAATTGTATTTTTTCGCTTTTATTAATATATAAGAGTATTTAAAATAACAATAATTTTTTTAAATAAGCAAAATTAGCCCACCTAAATTGTCATCGGAGAGAATTAAACGTGAGATTTTGAGGTCCAAGCCAACACGATCAGGCAAACCCAACTGGGTTACAATAATTTTTAATGACTTCCTCCCCTAAAAAAAAGCATTTAATGACTTCCTATCAATATTTTCCTTTAATGACTTGATAAAAAAAATAAATTTTAATCCTTCAAAAAAAATAAATTTTAATGATTTGAAAACAATTAATTCCTTTTGTTTTGAAAAATTTTCGGATCTAAAAGATAGTATTAAATGCTACACGTTTTTGTTGTTTCTAAAATACTATATCTTATTAGTTATTGATTTGAATAAAATTACTAACATTAATTATTTATGTGATCTTCGGTTTCTTAAAAGAAATAAATACATGAGGAGTACGGAGAATTTGGTATTTATAATTTTTAAAAACAAACAATGTTGTTGAGTATTTACAAAATTTACAACGAAAATAATGTTTTCTATTTGCTGCTGCCTGCTATTAGACTACTATATTTGATTAAAAGGTTAAATTAAAATCATATCAAGTTTAAAATTAGAATTAATTTTATTTATTTATTTAGATTAAAAGCTAATAATAATAATAAAATTTAAATGAAATATAAAAAGTTACCCATGTTATATAAAGTATTGGTTTGATAATGTTCTACATTTTCTAACATAAAAATATTATATTCCATTTTGACTTGGTAAAAAAAAGTTATACATAGTTTTGTTTATAAAAAAGTAACTTTTTTTATTAGGAAAAGTGTTAGAAATCAAGTGTGAGTAATTATGTACCATATCGGTTAAAAATGGAGGAAACCTTGATATATAAGACATGGAACATATATACCTAATATCTTAAGGTCTTGAGTCTCTTGGTCGTTCTGAACGTTTAACCCATTGTCGCTCTTGGGCTGTCCAGATTCCCCAATAAAAAGGATTTTTTTTGAAGAGTTATTAGGAAAAAGATTTGAATCTACATAATTAATTACATCCAATTTTTTCGAAATACGTGGTGAAGATTTCCATCTTTATACATAATCAAATTCCTATATAAAAAAAGTGTAGGGTTTTATTATCAAGGTTATATTACATTACACACAAGACGTGACACAAACTTGTCTTTAGGGCCATAAGGATTTCTCTTCTCCACAAACATATTCTTGTCAACTTCACTTCTGCATCTCCTTCGGTTTCACTTCTGGTAAATTTGAAGATTTTTTTCTTTTCTTTTCAATTGTTATTTGCATTAATAATCCTTTTGTTAGTTTTTGGTTTCCCTTGTTAATATTAGGTAGGGATAAAGTAGTTTTCTCGTCCCTACTTTATCCCTATAAAAAAGAGACTCATTTTCATCTAAATTTTAATCTCTGCTGTTAGATCAAATAAATATATTTTCAATGATTTCATGCATGTTTAGGGTATTAAAAAAGCACAAAATGTTTTATTTTTGATGGGGACCAAAAAAAACTAAACTTATATATATAATTTTGTAGAAACAAAAACATATTTTATTCTTATTACTATTATTTAGCAATCAAACATGCTCCTTTTTCGTTGATATTAGTGTAGCAAGGGTTGTTTGTGTAGGCTGTGTGAACACGGCCGTTCCTATGAAATAGGAGGCTCGTCTCTTACAGTAAAATAGACCCAGTAAAATAAAAACGCAATTTTTTAAAACTTTCTAATCCTAAGAGGCATTTAGGAGGCATAGAGGAAGACTGAAAAAAAAATGTAGAACCTGAAATTTATGAGGCATATATTAACATATACCAATATTAGTCAACATTCAACGTTAAGCATATAACAAAAATTAACGATTATATTTTTCAACATTCAACATATAACAAAAATTTCGACATTCAACATATATTAGAACCATATATTTGCAACATTCAACAAAATTAGCAATTATACACTGAGATTTTAAAAAGTAATTACTAATAAGTATTAAGCAACGTATAACAAAATTTGTGTAGTTAAGCTTCATTGAAAAATCAGAATCAGAAGAACTTCTGAACATGAAACGAAATAAAAAATATTAAGCGAAAGCGAGGTGTTGAGTGAGAAGAAGAAACTCAAACGCGTACTGAACAAAGAAAAAGAATGAACATATGTTTTTATTTTTATTTGAGTGGGGTGTAGGTATTAGACTATTTTTTTTAGGCCCATATATTTTGGAGGCTCGGCTTGATTGAACTGTTTGCACTCCCCCAAGACCGGGCCTATGTGATGGTGTTTACCTTGGTTTGGTTTGTCTTGTTGTACTCCTACCCCTTAATACAAGAGTGTAACATTTGACTTGTTACTAGCTACATCTTGTACTCTAGTTCCTTTTTTTGTTACAACTTGTACTCTAGTTTATGTATTATAAAATATTTTGCCATTTTAGAAAGAGCCTTTTTTTTGTGTTTTTTCTTCCGTCTTAAGATAATATTGTATAAAAAAAGTTTAATATTTTCGAGAATAATTATTTGTTAAACTTTACATGAACAATTTTTAGTGGCAATTTACTTTTTGGACTCTGGATTATGAATGGAATTGGATGGTTAAAAACTAAAACAATAAAATATATATACATATAGCAGTAGATTTTTTTTTTTAATATCTGACAATGTAGTACTCAATATGTGTATCTTTTTGTCTCTTCAAAATTAGTTTCAAGTGAAGGAGCAACACTGATCACAACACTAAATAAAAAGATTTGGATACACACATCAAAATACATATTATTTGGTCATTTCAAAAATATACATTATTCATTTTTTTCCTCCTCAATTTTTTTTTATTTTTTTTCTTCTTTCAGTTATGTTTGTGTACCCAAATATATTGTATTTAGGCTTGTGACCAAACAAGTATTTCTACAAAAATTCCAATTGAAGTAGGCTTATAATACTTTTAAAGTTTCATTGTTGATGGTAGGTTGTGTAACTAAATACATGGTTTATCTTTCACTGTGTTTTATTGTTTTCCAAAATTAGAGGATTTGTAATTATAGGAGTCTAGTTTTTTTTGTCAAGTAGTCTAGTGACTAGACTCAACACTATAAGCGTGAAGAAGTGAAGAATCTAGGGTTCGATTCCCTGCATATCAATATTTATGAAATTATCAATCGAACTGCACTTACAAAACTATAAGAGTCCAGTTTTAGATAGAAGTAAAGTTCTCAATATATTTAGATGTATTGACTGAAATATTTTTACATTAAATGTGATAAGAGTGTAATAAATAAAGGAAAATGCTAACATATGTGCCCCATGACATATGTTAAGAAACTACGTATAGTAATTTTATTTCAAAAATCCCATATTTAAGTTCTTAAAAGTACAATTGTTCAATTTTTACTTTTGAGTTCTTTAACATGTACAGTTAGATCACAAGTTAGCACTACTCAAAAGTAAATTAGCATTTTCTAGTCATTAATATCTCTTTCATTTCCTTGTGAATCAAGCAATAAAAAAGTTATTTTCCCTTCTATTGAAAGAAATAAGATTTGGGTGTGTGGAGATTTTTCAATTTTGCATTGATTCAATAGAAATATGTTACTTTTAATTCATTAGGCACATATATTTAATCTCCTTGTTTCTTCAAAGTTTGAACCAATAAAACCTGATCAACCATTATCCGGTATTGCTAATGTGTATAGTCAAGTAATCAATGAACTTCTATTGCATGAAGAGTATAGGATTATTAATAATTATCTTGATGCTTTTATTTAAAAGCAATTATTTGTTTGTGGAAGCAATTGGATTCACAAGTTTCTTGAGCTTGATGGAGAAAGAAGAATCTGAAACATTTGGCAGACACTCCAAATTTATGGTGTCTCAAGATGTCAGTAATGTAAATCATGTTATGACTGACTATCTTAACTAATTTCTCTATGTGCATTTTGTTTATAGTTATAGCTAATAAGCTCTATTTTATGTTAGATTTTTCTTTCTAACAGCAAATTCCAAACAATCCTATGCTACCACATTGCACTGCAAATACGCAGGCGCAAGATTTTTTCTGCCATGAACCAATTTGTGACAGTCCTTTCTTGTACCATGATCATCACAAGTGGCAAAATCAGGTAGTGATATACATATTTCTGCATCGTATAGTCGTTGCTTTCTTAGATTGTGACAAAATCTGCATCAGTTTCACATTCTTTGTTGTTTGGCCCAGGCAAACAATGCACTACGATATGATGTTGTACATGAACCTGCAAAAATTTCCAATCAACCTCTGGTAGCTGAGGTGATCCTAAAACCTTTCTGTAAATAGATTAATTGTACTACATTAATTTAGGTTTTCTATCATAATTTATATGGAGTTCTAGTTTATAGATAGTATATATTTAGTGGAATTTTGGCGCATTTCTTTAGGTGCGAGGTTAGGGTCACCATAATTTTTTTTTACTAAGATAACTTATAAAATCTCTTACAGGCCAAAGAAATATATATAAAATCTGGTTTGAGTCTTTATGATAAACCCACACATATTTGATGGAGTTGTGCTTTTGTATCTTACATCTTATAATTCAGAACATGTATGATTTGGATATTTTCCAATCGGTTTACACTACCTTGTGGTAAAACATAACTTTACTTAGAAATATAAACCACCGACACAAACATGTACGCGACATTGATATGTATACACTGCTAGTAATTTGAGAAAATGGAAGAGATTGACTGTAACGCCACATGTCAGTTTCTTATGAGTCTCAAATTGCGACAAAATGTTGGACACTCAAACACGCCTTCAGAAGTGACGGTGTAACATAGATTTAGAAAGACGGAGGCGGCGAAAATAAAGTTACACACATGAGATGTATAAAGATTTAAATTGTTGATTTCCATCTTGAATCTTGCAAGATACGCTTAACTTTGTTATCTACAGTAGTCCTATAAAAATATCTATATCATCCACTTTGTTAGAAGTTACATTTTCAACTTGTAATTTTTTTTTTTGTTTCAGTTTGCATTGTTAGAATATAAGCTAGATTAGTTACTTAGCTTTATATTACAGCTATTAACAGCTGTCATTATGACACATGGCCCTAAGTCCAAAGGACTATAAATACTTGTATTCCCTCTCATTTTATACTTGAATAACATAATACAAATTCAGTCACAAATCTACTTTGTCTCTCATGTTCTCTCTCATCTCTTTGAAGCTTTTCTAACTATTTCAATGGCGTCTTGCTTCTAACATGGTATCTAGAGCTTCTTGATCCAGAGCCATGGAAGCAACATCCAAAACCTTCAAACAAGTTTTATCGATGAAGCTTGATGATACGAACTACCTTCAATAGAAGCAACAGGTTGAAGGTGTTCTTCGCGAAACGAAGATGGTGAAATATGCGATTTCACCTCAGATTCCACCTGTGTATCTCACAGATGCAACACGCGAAGCAGGAACAAAGAATCCTGCTTACACTGAATGAGAAGAGCAAGATTCTTTGCTCTGTACTTGGATTCTTTGAACGATTTCGCCTTCGCTGCTTTCGCGATTCGTTCTTCTTCGCCATTCGTGGCAGGTTTGGGATGAGATTCACAGTTATTGCTTCACACAGATGAAAACGCGTTCGCGTCAACTTCGAACTGAACTTAGATCCATTACGAAAGGTTCACGCACTGTCGTTGAATTCATTGCTCGAATTCGCACAATTTTAGAGTCTCTTGCTTCAATTGGAGATCCAGAACCTCACAGGGACCTAATTGAAGTAGTTTTGAAGCACTTCCTGAAGATTTTAACCCTATCGTTGCTAGCGTGAATGCGAAATCTGAGGTTGGTTCTTTAGATGAACTTGAATCTCAGCTTCTTACACAAAAATCTCGTAATGAGAAATTCAAGAAAGTTGCTGTTACTGAACTAGTTTCAGTTAATCTTACTGAAACTGCAAATCCAGAATCTCAATCGCATGGTTCTAACTCTCAGAACCAGAACTATGTTGGTGGTAATGGAAACAATCAATTTCCTAATTCCAACCCTAATTTTGGAGGAAGAAATGGCCAATTCAAAGGACGTGGTGGTCGTTTTGGTGGAAGATTCAAAGGACGTGGTGGCCGTTTTGGTGGTAGACCCTATGTTTAGTGCCAAATATGCTCAAAATCTGGTCATGATGCAAGCTATTGTCACTTTCATTTCACTGCTCCACAATATGATTACTACATTCCCTATGACTCATCAGGAGGATATGGTGCACCTCCAAATGTGTGGATGCAGCACATGTCTCGTCCTCAGCATTCTGGACAATTTCTCAGAACACCTACACAACCTCAAGTTGGGAATCAGAGAGGTCAACCAGCACAGGCTTTCTTAACTGGCTCAGACTCACAGAACTCCTTCAACAATGTCTGGTAGCCTGACTTAGGAGCTACTCACCATGTCACCTCTGATGCATCCAATCTCATGGATTCCATGTCTCTCTCAGGTTCTGATCAGGTCCATATTGGAAATGGACAAGGTTTGGCTGTTACCTCTGTTGGTTCCTTGCATTTTACCTCTCCTTTACATCCTCAAACAACTCTAAAACTCAATAATCTCCTTCTGAGTTTCATCCTAATCATTGTTTTTTCAAATCCCACGATTCTTCTAAGGTGCTTTTAAGAAGTATTCTTGGACATGATGGTCTCTATCAATTTGAGCATACCAACTCATTCAAGACCACTGCTCCTGTCTCTCCACCCTCTAGTGTCAATACTATCTGTAATAAAGTTCAAGCACAGGCTGCTAACTCTGCTTTTCCTCATTTAGGTCCCTCTGCTAGCTTGAGTTTCAATAATTTTCAATGTAATAATGTTGAACATTTACCTAGTAGTTCAGCAAATAGTTATGTTAAGTTTTTTCCTTCCATGTATAGTCTCTTTTCCTTCCATGTTCAGCAAAAAGAATTCAATGTCTTACTTAAGAATCAGGCCTGGTCCCTTGTTTCTCTTCCTGCAAACAGACAGGCCATTGGATGTAAATGAGTATTCAGGGTTAAAGAAAATCCAGATGGGAGTGTAAATTGTTGGAACAAAATGTATGAACAAGTCTCTTTTGAGTTTTGATGATAACAAAGTGTTAAAAAGAACATTGAATATGCTAATGCTTGCTCTAAGTGTGCAGGACCATATACTGAAAGTTATGTATCTAACAGTGGTTCTGAAAGATCAAGTTAAGAGCAGAAGGAAAATATTGAAGCTTGTGTTGCAAGTCTGAAGACAATTAGCATCTGAAGCACAGCGTCTGAAGGTCAGCGTCTGATGAACAGTGCGTCTGAAGACCAGCTTCTGAAGATGTGTGTCTGATGAATAGTGTCTGAAGACCATCTTCTGAAGAACTGCGTCTGAAGAACAGACTGGGAGTCTGAGTCTGAAGGAAACGCAGAGTCAACAACTGTCACTGTCAACGGTATAGTACGACAAAAATCTCAGAGTCAGAACCGCCCTCTGCAACCTTGTCTCCTTGGAAGAAACACTCACCCTGTTTTAAGGAAACAATTCAAATTGTTATTCCTTTGTTCCTCTGTTTCGCATACCATATCAGGAAGGAATTAAAACGGTGGATGAAGCTTTAACATTCAAACGACTCTAATTGATGACATGGCCTCTTCTCAAACGGCTCTTTGTTCCTCTATAAAGGATTGAAGATTTGAAGAAGAAAATAAGACTCTGAAAAACAATACTCTGTTTTCTGAACGCATAAACTCTGCCAAATTTGAAAGTCATCAAATAATTTAGAAATTCTTACAAGCTTTCTTATCTTAGAATTTCTTAAGTATAGAGTCTGAATCTGTGTTGTATTTTGTGAACACCACTGATAGTATATCAAGTGTTCAACTCAAACATATTCTTGTGTAAATTTGTTTGATTCAAAGTTTCTCGCCTGTGTGCTTGAGCAATCAGAAGTCTCTTACTTTGTGTTTGAGCATAGAAAATCTCTTACTTTGTGTTTGAGCATAGGAAGTCTCTTACTTTGTGTTTGAGTAATTGGAAGTCTGTTACTTTGTGTTTGAGCATACGAAGTCTCTTGCTTTGTGCTTGAGCAATTGTAATCTTTGTGATTATAGTGAAAAATCTCTTGTAAGTGACAATGGGACTGAACTACTTCCGGGTTGTGGAAGGAACCAAGATAATTGCTTGTGTCCTTCTCTCTCTCTCATTTACTTTATATCCGCTGCAAAACAACTCTGAAAATAGCTTCAGAATCTGATCAATATCAGACTCTGAACTAACCTAAGTTTTTGAGAAAGAAAAAGGCCAACACAATTCAACCCCCCTTCTTGTGTTTTTCTTACCTTCATAAATAAGGACAAGGCACGCCTGGTGGCTAAAGGTTTTCATCAACAAGCTGGATTTGACTTATGCCTTCCTAAATGGTTTACACCTGATGGGAGTGAGGACAGTTCTGACACTTGCAGTAACATATAATTGGCCTCTTCAGTAACTGGATGTGAATAATGCCTTCCTAAATGGTTTACTTACTGAAGAAGTCTATATGGTGCAGCCTCCTGATTTTGAATCTTCTGACAAGAACCTTGTCTGCAAGCTACACAAGGCCCTCTATGGATTAAAACAGGCTCCTAGAGCATGGTTTGAGAGATTGAAAACAACCTTACTTAGTTTTCGGTTCAAATCAAGCAGGTGTGATCCTTCTATGTTCACTCTTCACACTCAGACATTATCATCACTGGAAACTCAAAACTGGCCATTCACAATTTAGTTCATCAGCTCAACTCTGAATTTTCTCTCAAAGACTTGGGCAAACTGGATTATTTTCCTGGTATATAGGTGCATCACTCATCATCTGGTTCCTTACTTCTCTCTTAAACCAAATACATCAAGGATCTTCTACAGAAGGCTAATATGCTTAGTGCTAATAGCATGGCCTCACCCATGACATCTAGTACAAAACTGTCCAAATTTGGTTCCAGTAATGTCTCAGATCCTACATTTTTCAGGTCTATTGTTGGTGCCTTACAGTATGCCACCATAACAAGACCTGAAATATCCTACTCTGTGAATAAAGTCTGTCAATTCTTGTCAGAACCTCTAGAAGATCACTGGAAGGCAGTCAAGAGGATACTCAGATACCTACAAAGTACTTTACATCACGGGTTGCTCCTTACCCCTTCCAGTTCTACTGATCCTATAATAATCACTGGCTTTTGTGATGCTGATTGGGCTTCAAACCCAGATGACAGAAGAAGCACATCTGAAGCCTGCATCTTTCCCAATCTGGTTTCTTGGTGGGCAAAGAAACAAACACTAGTGGCCAGATCCAGTGCAGAGGCTGAATATAGAAGCCTTGCACAAGCTTCTGCTGAAATTATTTGGATCCAGTCACTTTTCAAGGAACTACAAATTAAGAGCAAAGTTCCTCGTATCTTTTGTGATAACCTCAGTGCTGTTTCTCTTGCTCACAACCCAGTCCTCCACTCAAGGACAAAGCATATGGAATTGGATATTTTCCTTTTTAGAGAAAAGGTTATAAGAAAGGAACCGAATGTCTCTCATGTGCCTGCTCAAGACCAGTGGGCAGATGTCTTGACTAAGCCACTGCCCACTGCCAGATTTCTCTATCTTAGGAACAAACTGAGAGTTTGTGACACCCTCAGTTTGAAGGGGGACTGTTAGAATATAAGCTAGATTAGTTACTTAGCTTTATATTACAACTATTAACAACTGTCATTATGACACCTGTCCCTAAGTCCAAAGGACTATAAATACTTGTATTCCGTCTCATTTCATACTTGAATAACATAATACAAATTCAATTACAGATCTGCTTTCTCTCTCCTATTCTCTCTCTTCTCTTTGAAGCTTTTCTAACTGTTTCAATGACGTCTTCCTTCTAACATGCATATTTTTTTTTCTTCTTTCTACACTTAATTCCTTTCATTTATGAGCCTTTCATGTGAAATGCTACCTCCATTTTACGATCTAACAACATTCAAGTATTTCCTATTTATTTTGACAGGAAGCTGATGTTAAAGGAAAACAAAGAAAAGGACAGTCCAACAAGGAACCAGCTAGGAGATCAGCGTTACCAAAACAGGTACACACTAGACCATGATTTGTGCAATACAACAGATTTTTGTTGTCTTGTTACAAATATTTATCCTCACAATTTCATAATATATTGAAATGTTTATGAATTCGACAATGGTTGAATATGATTAAAAGTGTAACAAAAGTTACTGGTTCATTTCTATTTTTGATCAGTTTCATGTTTCTATTTTTCTTTGCTTTTTTTGCTTGACTTGTCCTCAACATGCTTTCATTTTTGTGGCAGGATTTTCCTTCAAGTAAGAAGGAGAAACCTATCATGGTTATTAAAGAAGGTAATATTATGGATTTATCTTTTGATTTACTGATAAATAAAAATCCATGTTTTATGATCTAAAATTTGAATGCTCAGATAGGTACTAGTACCAAAAATTGTATTGTAGTTCATGTGACTAACAAAGTCTTGCATCTTGTTTCCTTGTAGAATATCCATCTGATGATGAAGCTCAACGCAAGATTCTGGTACTAAATTTTTTTATTGGTTTTAATAGGTAGCATGTTTGAAAAGGTTTTATTTTTGGATTAGGTAAAGCACAAGAACAATCAATTTTTAACTAAGATAACTTGTTACCAGCTTGCCTTCTATTCATGTGTAAGTAGTAAATACTTAAAAAAAAAGAGAAAAAGTAGTAAATTCTTGACCCAAAAAAAAACATAACTTATAAAATCTCTAACAGATAAAAAAGAAACTTATAAATCATTTTGATGAACGCACACATATCTGATGTAGTTGTGCTTTTGTATCTTACATTTTACAGTATTTGATGCTAATAATCAATTGTATATTCCATATTAATATATGATAAGAAAGCAACATAATGTGACATTTTACACCGGTAATAATTTGAGAAAATATAAAGGATTGAATGTAACAACACATGTCAGTTTTGTACTTATCTCAAACACCGACAAATGTTGCACACTAAGAAACGCCTTCAGAAATGATGGTGTAAAATAGATTTAGAAAAACGGAGGTGGAAAAAATAAAACTTTATACTATATAAAGATACACACATGAGATGCCCCACCGAAACATTGTATATAAAAATTTAAAATTGTTGTTTTTCCATCTTGAATCTTGCTAGATATTCTTGAGTTTGTTGGCTACGATAGTTACACCATCTACCCAGGGCCGTTCCTAACATTTTATGGGCCTTAGGCCAAGTTTGAGGAAATGGCCCCCTTATATAATATATCATAATTTTTTTTTTTTTTATAAATGATGAATGGGATATGCATTAGTCATGACAGTCCCCATAATACATGTTTTAAAATACCAACTATGCTGACACTCCAAAACCTCGTGTGCCAAATGCATCTCATCCTATATATGATTAATAAAAAAGAATAACAAAACAAAAAACTATTGGGTTGGCCGAACCAAACACAATAAAGCTAAGCAAAACGATAGTTAACATACCAAGTTTTATATAAGTTTCATTATCTGATTTGATAATTCAATTGGTTTACTACCTCTAAAATTTCTCAAAGAGTTTCATTATTATTCCAGTAACATGAAAACCTTTAATCATTTTTCAATAGAATATGATATGTTATTTATTAAAAATCACAACAAGACCAAATTTGGTGTCCCAAACATGAAACTTTCATGATATAAGTCATATTATATTATGAAATATAAATACAAATTCAGGTTATCTTCAATCTGAAACACCAAAAAACATCCTCAAAATAAAAAACAAATTTGGTCTTTGGAAAGGAGTAGATATTTTGCGTTTTACGTGTTGCTTCTAAGTTTTTGCGATTTGGCTAATGAAACAATGGAGTGAAAATGAAAATGTTGGGTTTGGGGTGTGAAAATGAAATGCTGCTGGGTTGTAAAAGAAAAGAGTGAAATGGCTGATAGGCCGACGTCTGGTAAATGTTTGGGCCCTCTTTGCGGTTATTGCTATTCAAACCCCCTTTAAACCCAATATTACTATTTACACCCCCTCAGTAAAAAAATTGGGCCCTAGGCCGCCGCACTCCCGTCATATGCCTTGGGCCGGCCCTGCATTTACCTAGTCCTATAAACATATCCATATTGTTAAAGAGTTCTACATTAGATACGAGATGACTTGAACATGTGTTTATAGGTGGTGACAATACTCACTCACAAGCCGATTTTGTATATTAGGTTTGCAGTATCAGACCACCCACCATTTATATCTACGCACCAATGTTGGGCGTGAGGGGAGTGTGTTAAAGAGTTTCACATTAAATACGAGATGACTTGAACATGTGTTTATAAACGGAGACAATCCTCACTCACAGACCGGTTTGTGGGATTGTGTTAGGACGAACCACAAATTCTTAAGTTACATGTTTCAGTTTGCATTTTTTCATTCTTTCTACGCTTAGTTCCTGTCATTGTCATTTATGAGCATTTCATGTGAAATGCTACCTCCATTTTACATTCTTGTATTTCCTATTTATTTTGACAGGAAGTTGAAAAAAAACAAAGAAAAAGACAGTCCAACAAGGAATCAGCTAGGAGAGCCAGGTTACGGAAACAGGTACATACTAGACCATGATTTGTGCAATGCAACCGATTTTTGTTGTCTTGTTACAAATATTTATCCTCATAATTTCATAATACATTGAAATGTTTATGAACTTGACAATGGTGGAATATGATTAAAAATCTAAGAAAAGTTGTTGGTTCATTTCCATTTTGGATCTCATCTTTTAGTCCTAAACTGTATTTATCAACTCCTTATTATAACTTTATTTAATAAATTATTAAATGTTATAATGATCTAATTAAATTATTTGCTTTTTCACGTGACTTTATGTCCTCAACATGCATTCCAATGACACTTACAAATACAAAATGAACCCCATGAGATCTTAGTTTCTTTCACTCATGGTCATTTCTAAGATTTTTGAGGTCTTGGACGAATCAATAAAGTTGTGCCCTATTAATTATTTGAATCTTTCTTCTTGCATTGTTTGTTGCAAAAGATTCTTTCATAATCAAGGTTTTCTAAATATATTTTTTTAACAGAATTAATCAAAACAAGCTAAAAAAATATCTCTTTAATAATAACTACTATAAGTAAAAATAATAATTTTTGTGCCCAAAAAATATGTCCTCCGGCCATCCCAAGAGCCACCCCCACATCCACTTATGACCAATCTCATATTAATAATCTAATACTTCAAAAAAAACATTAGGTTATAAGTTTCCTTATTATGAATTTAAGTTGCATTCTCGACAGCCTTTCCTTTTACATGGAACATGATTGTACGTAGATACATGATAATGATTATACATGGTAGGGCTTTATAATAATCTAAATTTTATTTGTGCTTCTTCTTGACTGTTTTTACATCATCTCTTGTGAATTTTGACCTTCTTCACCAATTTCTTGAACTTTATATTTCATTTGATATTCTCATTATTTGTACCTTGGTAGGAAGAACATGAAGATATATCAAAAAGGATAGAAATTCTTAAGAATGAAAATTCTGCCGCAACAAAAACGCTCGTTACATATTCTGAGGAATGTCTGAAGCTCACCAAAGAAAACAATTCCCTTGAGGTCCATCATTTTAAGAATACTTGTTTGGTTTGAGAAAATATTTTCTATTTTCACTTTTAATTACAATAATGTCTTCCTTTTTTCTAATATTTGCATGAGAAACAATAGTGATATACATGAAGGTAGCCAAGTTCAATTTCTTAGATGAAAATTACTATTTATTCAAAGCTTTTGATGTTAGTTTATAAAGAAGTTAATTATGAATTTATGATTATTGTATTGTGTTTCTCAATGCTCTCTTTTCCAAGGTTGCTACTAATTTGTGTGTGATTTGTTGGTGGAACAGAAAGAGCTGATTGAGATGTATGGAGCAGAATCAATTGCAGATCTATTGGCCATGAAGCCTAATTAACATTGTTTCTGGTGGATTAACAATAAATGATGGTGTAATTTGAGTTTTGTTTCCCATGTACCCTCTTACATCTAACACTATTGGACTTAATGCGTTAATATAAATTTTAGGTGACCAAGAACGATATACTCTAATAGGATCATATAGATGAAATTTCTTCTGATAGGTAAAATAAACTTTAGAGCTTGATTGAGAGAAAAATTCCGTAGAGTTTATCTTTGATTAATTAATAAGAGATGTGAATCGTGTACATGATCTTCCTATTTATATAATTGAGAAACTAATTTTTAACTAATTCCTAATTACTAAAACTATCACAATTTCTATATTCTAATAGTTAAGCAAAACTAATTTTCCATAATTTGATTGTTGTTTTACATTTCCATTGAAACATTAAATAAAATTTTCACATTATTTGATAATCATATTTACGTCAACTTATGTCACACATGAGTTGAGTTTACATACATCGCACTCCCACATGAACTCCTATTTAGAAAATATAGTCAAACAAAATTGAAATGAAAATGAAAGGAAATGTAAGAGAAAAGGTGAGTGAGGTTTTGAAATGTTAAATGTCGTTAAGGATAATTTCTTCAATATAAAGAGCTTTTCAAAATCTAACAAAGGGTGTAATGTAGGTTGAAACTGTGAAGTGAAACTATAAGCAGGTGATATATTTTTTACTTTGAGGATTTTTGTTTGGTACAATTAGGGAAAAAATATATATATTTTTTGGTAGACAAGTGATATGATCATAACTGTTAGAATTTCACATACACAAATGACATAACAATTTATGGGCTAACAATTTCGATAATTTGTGTCAGTTGAGTTTGGATATATGGACCGAGAAAAATATTTAACACATCACAATCAATAGTTTCGGCTCTTTAGAAAGGTGGCTAAGAAAATCTTAAGTTTAATAAAAGGTAAATAAAGTTAAAGTAAGAACTATTATATCTAGAACAATTTATCCTTTGTAAAACTCATTAACCATTCAATTTAATTGCTTATTTATGTCATAATCAAGTATATAAATGATTTTAGAAATGATTATAATAAAAATAATTTTTCCATGCATAAGTGGAAAAAGAGAGAAAGATTTTTGTATTGTATAATATTATTTTGGATTAGAAGGTGTAAGAAGGAAAGTAAAGTAGTAAGCAAACGCGCGTTTGTTAAAAGAGCTTTTTCAGTTCTATTTACATTCCACGTTTTAAGCAGAAACAACACACACAAACATAAAATTCCTCAAACAATTCTCAGAAGCTTTTCATTGATCAATGAATACGACATCGTTTATGGACAAACAAATAATGGATCTCAGCCATGGAGGATCATCTTCCACCACCACCACCAACAACAACAACAACGATTTCATCGACCTCATCAAGAATCGTGAACAACACGAAGAAGAAGAAGAAGAAGATGATGATGATGATGATTCGGTAATTCATCACAAAAATTGTGGAGGAATCAAAACCGATGATATTGTTCCTAGCTACGATTTTCAACCCATTCGTTCACTTCCTGATAATTCTTCTTCATCGTTTTCCAGACCTTGGAATTCTGATTCCAATTCCAAAGTACTTCTTACTTTAAACCCTAATTTTCATTTTTTTTAAATTTGGATTTTAATTATTAATTAATAATGTTATTATGTTGTGTTTTGTGCTTGAATTGAATTTGTGTGATTGATTAATTATGGTTAATTTTTAGTCCAAAAAAAAAAATGGTTATTTTAAGAAAATTAGGTTAATTTGATTGATTTTTTTTTTGTCTTGTTGTGAAAATTAGTTTTTATTTTATTTTATTTTGCGAGTTTAGATGAATGGTTTAACTTTTTTTGATTTGATTACTATGTAAGGCTTTGTTTAGATAAAGAACTTAATTTGGAGTTTATAGCTTACGTAAGTGCTTGTGATTGAACATTATGACACAATTTAATCCATGTAGCCGACTTTACTTAGTGGGATATGGCTTGGTTGTTGTTGTTGTTGTATATCATTAGTGCTTATATGTAAACTACTATTTCTATAACAAAAGATAAAATAAAGTTAGATTGTTTTTGTATAAGCTATCTTGGAGAACTTAAGTTGTTTTCATATGTTCCCCCAAACAGTCACAAAACTTTTGTCAGTAGCCAGTGCTTAGTAGATAAGCTCAAACAAGCCAATCCAAACAGGCCCTAAGTATATAAGCTTATAAGAGATTTTTATTTTTATTTTACAAGTGAAAACTATTAGCTTATTATAATTGAGAAACTCCGAATAAATTGTGGTCGGCAGAGATGGTTAGACCTTCTGCGCACAATAGCTGGGGTGTGGGCTATAATCTAGAATTCCGCAATTGATAGTTTATATGCAAATTCTATTATAAATCATCAATGAGGTTCGTGGTTCTGTCTGACCTGGCATTGCATGAGCGTGTCTCCCCTAATCTAAAAATTTGTCGACCAAAAAAAAAAAGAGAAACTCGTGGAGGTGCAAAGGTAATCTAAATTGGCCATTAGTTGAGTAGTTTAAAGGAGATGCACTTAAACTAGTTTCACACTTACATCTGATCCAATGAGAGTCCACTATTTTGTCCCGGCGTTCCACTCTTGTGAGTGTATTTTGAAATTGATGGTATGAAGCGGCAAAATAGCGAGTTCTTCTTGAATATAAGTGTAAAACCAGTGTTGTCAAATAGTTGATATAGTGGCGCTATAGCATAGTAGGGTTTTAACAAACTGCTATTGTTATGTGATACACAATTTAGTACACAGTATTGTTAAATAGCGCTTGTAGCAGTGCTGTAGCATTGTAACATAGCAGAATTTGAACCAACTGCTATTTTCCGCGTTTTATGATTGACAACAATTTGTAAACCTAATTTACACAGTACATGCCCCAGTAATTCTTAGAAGATTAGAATATAAATAGATTGTTAAGTTTTGTTTGGTATAATTGGCTTTGAGGTTGTCTCTCTGTGTGACTTGTTATTTGCTGATTGTTATCCCACCTTGCTTGAAGTTAGTGCTTAATGGAGGAGGTATATGCATGCTTTTTTGTTGTTCTTAGGATAATGCTAGGGAGGGTGAGGCTCATTGGGGGTAATGACTAAGCAAATAAAGAAAGTGTTTGTTGTATTTAAAAGGCTTCGAACATTTAATGCTTCTGAAAATATGGGTCTTACTTACATAAGGGCATCTTTTAGGAGTTTAAGAAATGAAAAGTGTCTGATAAAAGGCAAGTTCTAACACTGTCAAGATCAGTATTCTCAATGATTCTGCCTAGGATTAGTTGGGGGTCGCAAGATAGTAAAACATACGATTGTAACATATATACGAATACCTATAAATGACAACATCAAAGTTTACTTGAAACTGAAATTTCATTACCATAGCATCTGAAACAACTCATAATTAGTCATATACATAACTTAAGGTGTGCTAAAGTTCAAACATAACACAGCCAGAAGTCCACAAAAGAAATACTACCTCTACCTTCAGCCCCACTAGAACCTTGCACAGAAGCCATCTTTCAATGATACAAAGTAAAGGCAGCACAGAAGACATGAACAGAGAGGATCGAGAGAGACGGAAAAGGTTCAAACTACGAATAGGGAAAGATGCGAACTTCTGAATGGAGAAGGTCGAGAGAGATGAAAACTTCAAGGTGTCGAGCGGGATGGGTTTCTGAAGTACAGAAAAGGCCAAACAACACGATATAGGGGAACAAGGTCGCGAAACCTGACCAAAAAATAATCTCTCAGAATTGATTTTGATTGAATGATCTCACCATTTTTTTGCGTGTTCTTGCTCACAATTACACTGTGATGTCACATAATTGTGATCTTGCATGCGATTTGACTCGTTCAAGGGTGTCAAGACTGTAAGATCGCGATCTTACAATTTAGATCACAATCTATACAACAATGGTTAAGGACTCAATAGAAAATTTTACTGAAAACTGCAGATTTAGTAACTATTGATTGCTAATAAAAACTTTCTATTTCTTGATTTGTTAACTTGAACGATTTGAAAATTACAACATTTTGTACCTTGGTAACTTAAAAGAAATTATTTTTCATCTAAATATCTCTTTTGTAATCCTTAACAAGTGTCTAAAGTCACTTGTTAGCATTAGTGAAATCCTCTTTAATATTATGCAAAGTTGAATAAGTGCATAGTAAAAAGTTCATAAAGAAAATAAAAGATAAGTTTGTGAGATCTGGAAGTTTCAGCATTGAATGTTAGGATGTGCTTCAGTTTCAGAGTTAGCTGATTACTATTATCTTAGTTATTTGTTTATGGCTTACTTCTTGAATTGAACTTTTTCTATCAATGTGGAGTTTGAATTGACATATTACTTTGGCTTTGCTTTGGGGTTTCAATGTTTCATGTATTAGACTAATCTGGTGATCATATGTAGCGTTGTGTAATACATAGGAGGCATTAATAATATATCGCACCATCTTGGTTTAGGGTTTTCTTCTTCATAAATATTAAGTTTTCATCCTTATTTTGTGCAGAACTACGGTTCTTTGGATTCTTTTGAACCTGCAAAGGTGACTGTAGAAAAGAACCAGAGCGCTGTTGATGCTTCAATTTTGTTAGAGATTGATCGAACAATGAAGAAACATATGGACAATTTGCATCATGTTCTAGAAGGTGTTAGTGCGCGGTTAACCCAAGTAGAAACCAGAACTCACCATCTTGAGAGTTCTATGGATGATTTGAAGGTATCTGTTGGAAATAATCATGGAATCACTGATGGGAAATTGAGGCTGTTGGAGAATATTCTTTCTGAGGTATGTTATCAATCATGCGCCCTCCTGCCCCAACTTCTAACCTTAATTGCTGGAAACATTTGGTATATCAAATTAATTCTTTTTGTTGATGCAAATATTGGTTGTGTCTGCATGTATGCTCTCGTGTAAAATTGCCATAACTTTCGCACTATGGCACCCATTTATGCATGTTGGCTGGGAAAGTGGTGGTCATGGGGACCTAGGGGATATTACGGTTGTATATATAATTATATAGTTGGAGTGTCTTCTCTTCCATCTGTGATGATGCCTTTCTTTTGCAGTTTGGGTAACTATACTTGGTCACATATGTTTTGATACCATGCTAAAAATCAACTATAACTAAAGCTTTAGGTATTAGGACAACACACAAATTATTTTCTATACTTCTCTATCATATACTACTATACTAGATTAGTGGGTTTTGAACTATTAATTGAGTTGTCACTTTAGTTAACTCTGGGGGTGCTTTAGTAATTTATTATGTTTGTCACTAGTTGGGGTTCTCTATAAAATTGCCATAACTTTCGCACTATGGCACCCATTTATGCATGTTGGCTGGGAAAGTGGTGGTCATGGGGACCTAGGGGATATTACGGTTGTATATATAATTATATAGTTGGAGTGTCTTCTCTTCCATCTGTGATGATGCCTTTCTTTTGCAGTTTGGGTAACTATACTTGGTCACATATGTTTTGATACCATGCTAAAAATCAACTATAACTAAAGCTTTAGGTATTAGGACAACACACAAATTATTTTCTATACTTCTCTATCATATACTACTATACTAGATTAGTGGGTTTTGAACTATTAATTGAGTTGTCACTTTAGTTAACTCTGGGGGTGCTTTAGTAATTTATTATGTTTGTCACTAGTTGGGGTTCTCTATAAAATTGCCATAACTTTCGCACTATGGCACCCATTTATGCATGTTGGCTGGGAAAGTGGTGGTCATGGGGACCTAGGGGATATTAAGGTTGTATATATAATTATATAGTTGGAGTGTCTTCTCTTCCATCTGTGATGATGCCTTTCTTTTACAATGTTTTTCCCCACACAATTTAGCCTCACAGGTTATGATATTATGATGTGAGTTATGTTTCTGCTGCAAGTCTATCGCTTACAACTCATATGGCAAACATGTGTTTGTGCACTTTTGACGCATAATATTGAAAATTTTGCGAATGTGGTTGGTTTACCACTCTTACATTATTGTTTTCATCATTAAAGGTTAACCATAAGTATCTATTTGTAAGCTACATGATTGGACTTGATACTTACTATTTTAAATTTCTTTAATCAGGAATCAAATTATTAAGATGTGTTGAACTGGATTAGCTAATTCAGAGTTACATTTGTTTTAAAATTGAGACATAGACAATACAACAATTTGATTTAGAAACCCTAAGAAAAAGCAATAAAGGGTGCATTATTTAATCGTCAGCCTAAAAGGAACACATTCCATTGTCTTGTAAGGTCAACACTTGAAACTGCTCAGCAGTTATCCTAAATGAATGAAGAAAAAGACAAAGGAAAACAAATTATTTGGATGATGGCCATGGAGAACTTTATGCATATGCTACCTGTGAGAAACAATAACGCTAATTTTAATATATTTGGGTTTTTACATGCTACTATTGGTGTATAATTGCGACTCGGACTTTATCTATAAGCTTTGGTTCATATTATTACAGTTTATTCTCATTCTGGTCTTTCTTTTACTCTTGTTTGACATAAACATCTACAGGTGCAAACAGGGGTGCACGATATCAAGGACAAACAAGATATAATGCAAGCTCAGCTACAACTGGCAAAACTACAAGTGTCTAAGACGACAGAGCAACAATCAGAAACTCAAACCCGTGCCACATCAGATCCTGTGCAGCAAACTTCATCTGTATCTGCATCTGCTCCCCTGCAAACTCAACAATATCTTCCTTCGTCTTTTAATCTTCCACAATCAATCCCCGTGGTTTCTCCCCCTAATGCACCTCCTCAACCTCCTCCTCAACAAAGTTTGCCACCTCCAGCTCAACTTCCAAATCAATACTCTCAGATCCCAACCCCAACTGTTCCTCAGAGAGATCCATACTTGCCACCACCTGTTCAATCTCAGGAAATCCCAAATCAGCAATACCAACTTCCTTTAACTCAGCAGCCACATCCTCAACCAGGGGCACCTCCGCATCAACAATATCAGCAGACCCCTCATCCTCAATACTCTCAGCCACCACCTCATCTACCTCCACAACAGCCACCACATTCATCCGGAAATCCACCTCAACTGCAATCTTCCATGGGTCACCATCTAGAGGAACCACCTTATGTTCCTTCTCAGACTTATCCTCCCAATCTCCGCCAGCCACCATCTCAGCCACCCAGCGGACCTCCTCCACCTTCCCAGCAATTCTATGGAACACCGCCACAAGGATATGAACCACCATCGAGTAGACCTGGTGCGAGTTACTCTTCTGGATATGGTACATTATCTGGGCCTGCTGAGCCATATCGATATGGCGGGCCACCTCAATATGGTAGTAAACAGTCACAACTACCTAACACTTCGGTGGCTTCCAGTGGTGGAAATGGTTACCCACAGCTCCCAACTGCCCGTGTACTCCCACAAGCAATACCTACTGCATCTGCAGTAAGTGGTGGTTCAGGTTCTCCTGGAGCTGGTAACAGGGTTTCTGTTGATGATATAGTTGATAAAGTTGCCACTATGGGATTCCCTAGAGATCATGTGAGGGCAACGGTTCGGAAGCTGACAGAGAATGGTCAATCAGTTGACCTAAATACAGTGCTGGATAAGCTTATGAATGAAGGTGGTGGTGATATGCAGCAACAAAGAGGTTGGTTTGGTCGGTAACACGGCATTACTCAATTGAACTTTGTATAGAAGTATCACTTCTTTCGCTATGAAGGTTTATGGGAAGGGGGACTATCTCTTGGTTTCTATGAAGGTTTATGAGGAAGGGAAACTTGGTTGTTGGATTGTGCTAATTGAATATTTTGACTCTCCTTTTTTTCTACCATTTGTTCTTATTTCTTTGATAGTTGAAACTGTAATGTTTTCTTGTGGGTCCAATTAATGACTATCTTGATCTTGTGCTGTATATTTTCAATAAATAAAAGTGGATTTGGTAAGTAACTGAACTTTTCAAATTTCTGCCACACAACTAACTGTTAACAGATTTGGTGGTTAGTTTCCATGTTATCTTTGATTTGAGTTGATCCATGATGAGGTTGGTTTTGTGGTTATATATAATCAAGTAAAATCAGATGTATTTTAATGCTGCATCTAATTATGTAATGGACTATGCTAGATATAATTTTGCCTTTTAATCAGGATGGCTTACCAACATTTATTATTATGTAGAAATAAAAATAACCCTTTGTTTTTTAACATAAGAGTATCCCCTCGTTTTCTACAAATTATAGTATAATTGAAAATCATATGTTTGCTATGGGATGTCTTTCTTTTTTTGGATAAAGAAGTTCAAGTAAGTTAGGTACTAGGAGATAAGGAGTTTACCAAGATCATAGCAATTTTAAGGTTCTGATAACACTGACAGAAGTATTTATAGATTACTCACAAACAGGGTACGTTCATGGCTTCAAGCTACTAATTACAAGTTATGGAATATGTACCAAACTTGGTGATAAAACTGAAACTTAATTCATGCAGAAATGCATAAGTGAATTGAATTTCAAGTTCAATGATTATATAGACATTTTTTTTGTGATATAGGTGCTGAAGTTGAGTTTTATAGCAAAACAAATATAGTCTTCTATATAGTTAGCTGAGTTTCAACTAATATATGAATTTAGTTGGCTGAGTTTGAACTAAGTGAAGGGGTTGCTTTTCATTGCTATGATTGTGATTTGACTATGAAGAATGTATGATTAAGTGTCTAAATAGTATGTGATCGCTATTATTATTTCCTATGTGATGCTCAATTATCAATCTTGATTGCGTTAGTTATGTATTAATTAGAAATAAATTATTTCGAGAATACTCATGCAGCCAAACATTTTTTACAACCACAAATTTTCCACATGAATAATACATATCAGGTAAATTTATGTTATTAGATTGTGTATATTATGTTGTTTCCTCCTCAGTCCTCTCTACTTTTGTCTCTTGTCCCTGCTTTCTTGTCGCCAATTCATTCGTCCAATAGTTACTTTGAGTACGTCATGGTTTTTCATACATATTAGCAACATAAGCATCCATTCAAATAACACCTACAAACCATTTTTGAACCTAATACCCTACAACAAGGCATCGTATAAATAATTAAATACTGGTCTCAAATATAAGCAAATATTTCTTTTTCAGATTCATTGAATAATTGACGTATCTAATTTATAATAGAGATCAAATACATCAGTTATTCAATAAATCTAAAAATGCTTATATTTGATGAAGTGAATATGATCCACAAAATAACCTTTCAACGTTAAATGTTATGTATCTCCATATTCCTCTCAACTATTTTTGAGAAGTGTAAGAACATGTCAAAGAACATGGTCTCTTTTTGAATATCGTTGAGTTTATTGGATCAATTATGAGTTTTTTTTTAAAGAAATTATGAGTTTTTTTATAAGTCAATTAAGATGAGTAGATGGTTAAATTAGTAACCTATTTCTACTAGTAAAATATAAATACAATGAAAAAAATAGATGGACAATTCATGTCTCTTTTTGCATGTAATAATAATGTAAATTATTAGTAAAGCACGAGTTTGAGTGTTACATATTACTGTAATGAAGTTCATCCCCTCGAGCTTTTGCTATCCAACCCCTCAGCATGCTCCTCCTTCAATTTCCATGTCTATTTACTTTTGCTTCATCAGAAATCTATCATGCCATTCAGCATCTAGAATATTGTTATTACGAATAGAAAATGAGATTCCAACCACCAAATGTTAGATAAGTGGGGCCTAAACATGTATTTATAAGTAGCGATTTTATAATGATAAGTTAAACCTAATATAAAAACTTAATTCAATGTTAAACATAGAAAATATTAATTTACAAGAAATTACCCTCAAGCATGATTGACTTGTTTTTTTGAAGGAAAATTATCCATACACTTAAATCATCATTATATATAGTGTAGAAATAGAAATACACGCATTATCAAATTTCTATATTATCGAAGTATTTATATAAATGTTAAATAATAAATTTTACACTTAAGAACTTTTCTTGAAGATGCATGCTCTCAACCAGAAACAAAAATATTCTTGCCCATCCATTAGTCCCCACTCGATTTCACATTCATTCATCCTTCCCCTATTTGTGTATGTCTTATTAGCCAGGTTCACCATGCATGGGTATATTAACTCCCATCATTTTTAACCCAAAAGAAAAACAAATAACTAAAAGCTCATCCATTGCTCACGATAATATTGATGATTTCATCTTTCTTGTTTGTCCTATATGAATTCTTTGTCCAGAATCTTACTTTTACGTACGGAGACTTGGAATGGATTTAAGGCAGATGTAATACTACTATGTTTATGTACACGCCACATCAAGAAGATTAATTTATATTTTTTAAAGCGAAAATAATAGTATCAAAATAGTTGAATAAAAAATACAAAATTATGGAGGGGCAAGACCAAAATTCATGTAAAAAGTCGAGTGTATGTAAAATACGTTTTTTATATATTCAATCTCATGTGATACTTTTAAGTGTTAGATCTAGTTTGTGTGAAATCATAATCACCGTTTACTTAAGATTTAGTGTCATTTTCTGGAGAGGTGCTTCAAATACATCAATTGTGTCGCACTCTATTTCAACATAACAATGCTTACTCAAAATGTATATATTGTTCTTAATAATATCACTTTACTTGTTGCGATTCTTATCTCCATTGACAATATGAAGTTCAATATTTACCTTTGCATTTTAAGTTTCAAACACTATACTTGAACTATCATTTTAATAAGGCAAATCTAGATGGAGGATTTCATCTGCAAAGTGAAGTCCTTGATGTTTTGGGTTATTAGTGAGGGTTTGTTGTAGCATTTTCCAATACTTAGGTCAATATTGTTTAATAACATAGACTCCCTACGGTCCTTTTTGTTAGCGCAGCACCAATTACTTGCATTACAAGTAATTGTTCTAGAGAGAAATAGTTGAGAAGAGAGAGAGAGAGAGAGAGAACTATGTGATTGTAAACCTCTTGTTTCATTAGCAATGAATTTTTGTTGTTACATCATATTTATATACAATCATTAGGCTTTACTTGTAGTTATTTCAAAACTAACTAACTTGCTAAAATTTAGCTAACAAACAGTTTTTGCTAATCCTTATCTCAACTAACTTTGATTTTATCTTAGCTAATTTGAATTAAAACCAACACTTTTTATAAGAAACAAAACACATAAATTACCAAGACCAAGTAAACACCTTGAATATAATTATTATTCATTTAATACTCATAAATTTAAATTTATTCACCGAATATCCCTATATTAATTACTCTTGATTACACCAACTTACTTACTTTTAATATTCTCTCTCATAATACATAAGGGTACAAATGAAAATTAACATCTAATACATTTGAAAATTGGTGAATATTTCTTATAAAAAGGCAAAAAAAATTGACATTTTTGTTAATTATAACACTACTAGGAAAAGCAAAATTAGCAAGGGAAATTAGTGACAGAAAAAATAAAATCCCTCACAAATTTCTTGGTCACAAAATTTAGTGACGGGATTAGTGAGGGATTTCATGTTTTCCCTCACTAATTTTTGTTTTTTTAGTAGTGTAAAAAAGACCAGAGGGAGTATTGTTTTAACTGAAACATGTTACTCAAAATTCAATGTTTCTTGTATAAAATGTAACAAGAGAGAAGATGTGATAGAGAAACAGAGAAATATGAGAGAGAATAGACAAGTGTGAGAGGAAGGGGAGAGAATGAGCGAAGAGATAAGAGAGAAATATACGACAGGGAGATAGAGAGTAAGATTTATGAGAGAGGAGAGAAAGAGAGAGAGAGAGAGATGAAATGAGAGATATACTAGCTTTTGAGTAAAAAATAAAAATGGTATTTTAGATAGCCTGTATCTGAGATAAAAAATTGTCTCATGGTTCAGTGATGGACAAAAATTCATGATTTTGTCTAGTCGTTTGCCCCTTGTTTTATTCAATTTCATGACCAATTTCTAAATCACACATGATACAATTTAAGTTGTCATGTTGAGTCCTTTATTTATTTTTTTGGCAAATTAAACACACATTTGACATGTATGTTTTGTTTCCCTTATGAGGTACCATTATTTTTGTAACTTGAGCTTACATCTATTTTAGTAGAGAAATATTTTGACCATAACTCAAAACATGTATTAAAGTTAATATTCTTTAAGTAGATTCTTATTGTCACCAAGTGTGTGAGATTGTTAGATTAATTATTTAATTAGTCAATTATGAATTGACAATAACCAATCATTAGGAATTATCATTAATATAAATTATAGTTTATTGTTATTAAGCACCAACCAATTGATGAGTTATTTATTTGGGTTTGTTTCTAAGTCAATCGTGATGTGGTGAACCATTATGTTAAGCTTAACGAGAGATCGTTGTACTAAATTGTATAGCTATTTAGTCGTTGTTTCACTAGAAAGTTAACACTGCAGAAAACATATATTGTAATAGAGCACTGCTAAATGCAGCGAAAGAAAGTTTCAAGAATATCTCACAAACAGTTATATATATATAGCTTACAAAAAGGTTTCAATCATATTTTCATCTTTTTGTTTTTGTTTTTGATAGACAGACATTTTTTTTTATCAAATAAGAAATTGTATAAAAACACCATGAGAGGCTTGAACCGTAGTACAAGAAGTTACATGAAAACAATCCTTTGATAAGGAACACGACTCCTATCTCTATCTAAAAGAGGAGAAATAAAACTTGGAGGACTATCCCACCACTGAGAGGAAAAGGGAGCCAGGCTTTGCCCATTGCGAGCCAACGCGTTAGCAAATTAGTTGCCTTCGCGAAAAATGTGAGAGCAGGTGCAGGAGATATCTTTGGCTCTAGTCATACAATTTTTCCAACGGTTGGCAAAACTCCAGGGAACAAAACCATGCCCATGAAAGGCCTGAACAACCACAAGGGAGTCACTTTCCACCCAAATACTACTCCACTGATTCTCTATAGCCTTATTAATCGCAAACAAAAAGGCGCAAAACTCAGCCAACAAGGGGGAAGCTGGACCAATATTGTGGGTGAAACCACCCAAAAAATGAAATTGGCTATCCCGGAAAACAACACCAAAAGAGGCACTAGAACCCACAACAGAGCCATCAACATTGATTTTGATAACATTATTGAGGGGGGGAGTCCAATGGACCTCTAACGAGGCGGTAGCTTTAGCAACACAGAGAGACAAGTGAAAAAGCTGAGAGATTTTAAAATCAGTAATAGTATTACGACCAGTGCCAGTGGCTAAAGAATGGCTAGTTTTCACCTCAGCTATAACCTTATGAATCAGGTTGTGGATAGGAGATGTCGTCCCGTCAAAGTATCTGGAATTCCTTTCCAGCCAAATACACCAGATGATGTGAATCACAGCTGAGAGAAGAACTTCCTGAGACATCTTGATCCCCAAAATCGAGCAGCCCATGATGACAGAATACCAGCTGGAAGTGTCTAGAGGAAGATCCACACCCTGCACCAGCCATTGCCAGATAGTCCGAGTCACGACGCAATCAAAAAAGAGATGCTTGGTAGTTTCCTCATGCTTGTGGCAGGAACAACAAATGGAAACAATAGAAAAGCCTCGCTTACGCAAATTCTCATCAGTATGAAGTCTATTATGCGCCAATCTTCAAAGGATAAAAGATCTAGAAGGTGGAATGAACTTGTGCCATAAGGACTTGCACCAATCAACCTGAGGCCCAACCCCACGCAAATGAGAATACGCCAATTTGCTGGTGAGGACACCATTGACCGCATTAGACCAATTGAGCACATCTGGGCCAGGCTCAAGAGGAATAGGCATGTTGAGAATAGTCTGAGCTAGAAGGGGAGCCTTTAAAATCAGATAGTCCGGAATGTTCCAATTATTATGAACAATGTAGTCTTGGACATTCATCATAAGAGAGGAGTGAAACTGTTCAAGAATGTTAAGGATGCTAACAATAGGTTTGTCCAACCATCTGTCCAGCCAGAAGTGAATGGATTTGTCGGTGCCAATGGTCCAGGTAGAATTTTGCATCACAGTATGAATCTGGTCTTTGATGCCGGACCACACAGAGGAAGAAATGTCGTAAGTGAGGGGTTTGCCATGCCGAAGGAACCTAGCTCTGCTCATATTAGCCCATTGATCATCAGATGCAAGAAGCTTCCAGCATAAAAAAAGCATAGCGGCTTTGTTAACCATAGCCGGATTCTTGACACCGAGACCACCTTCATCCTTTGGTTTACAAATAGTGCTCCAAGACACAGTGAACAACTTCTTTTGGGAGATAACACCGCTCCAAATAAAGTTCTTAATCAATTTAATAAGTTGCTTGATTAAACTTGTGGGCCAGAGATAGATTTGAAAAGAGTAAACCAACATACTACTAATAACAGAATTGACAAGTTGAACACGACCCATAATGGATAGCACAAGACCCTTCCAGCTAGCCAACTTAACCTTAATCCTGTCAACAATGGAACGAAAGTATATGGCCTTTGGCTTACCGCGAAAGAGAAGGACCCCCAAATAGAGAAAGGTATGGCTCCATGCGAGAACCCAGTGATGCTGGAAATAGTGTGAAGTCTGGAGATAGGAATAGAGCCAGAATAAAATTTACTCTTAGAAGCATTAATAAGTTGCCCATAAAATTCCCCATAAACTTTGAACGGATCCATGATAGCCTTGGTATTTGCAACAGTGCATTTGCAAAAGATGATGATGTCATCAGCATACAAACAATGACTAGGAACCACAGTGTTCCAACAAGCGCGCATCAGATATAGCTTCTGCTATATGATCAATTTTTTAAGACCCCTACTCAAAACTTCTTCAGCCAAACAGAACATAATAGGTGAAAGAGGATCACCTTGTCTAACCCCCTTGCAACAAGAAAAGAACCCTGTAGACTTGTCATTGATAGAGACTGAAAGCCTAGCAGAGAATAAGATAGTGTGAATCCAAGAACAAAGACATGAACTGAAGCCAAAATTGCTGAGCACTTGCAAAAGAAAAGCCCAATCCAAGGTGTAAAAAGCCTTCCTAATATCAATTTTTAAAGCCAGATTCCCACCATGTGTTTTCTGACCAAGAAGATTCACTGCTTCAGATGCTATTAAGATACAGTCTTGAATGTTTCTACCTGGGATGAAACCTCTCTGATACTTAGAAACAATCTTGGAAGCTACTTTGCTAATTCTATCTGCTAACACTTTGGTAATAATTTTGAATTTGAAGTTTGCAAGCGTAATAGGCCGAAAATTCTCAAGCCTATCAGCTCCAGGAACCTTTGGGATGAGCACCATGAGGTTGGAATTCAAGTTAGGGAGGAGGTAATTATTAGTGAAAAAATATTGTGTGGATTTGGTAATGTCAGATTGAATAATGTTCCAAAAGTGTTGGTAAAAGTGCCCAGGGTGACCATCAAGGCCAGGGGTAGCATCACCACAGAGATAAAAAACAGCGCGCTTAATTTCCTCCATAAGAGGAAGGGAAGTAAGCAAAGTATTGTCTTCAGCTAAAACCAGGGGAGGGATGAGCTGAAGAGGCAAGTCATTGGGGAAGCAAGCATTAGGTGTGGCAAATATCTGCGTGAAGTACTGAAGAGCATGACTTTCTATACCCATAGGAGAATTGTAAATAGCGTCACCATCTTTTAAAAGACACAACATATTTTGTTTCTCTCTGATTTTGACAGCTTTGTGAAAGAAAGCTGTGTTACGGTCACCGTCAACAAATCTGGCATGTTTTGCTTTTTGCTTCCAATAGTTGCTCTCAAGTTGAAGAGCGGCAGTGTAATTATTCAAACAGGTGACCTCTTCAGCTGCCCGTTGAGGGCTGAAACCGAGCTGATCAATGCTGAGTTGAACTGCTAAAAGTTTCCCATGACTGATGCTCACTTGCTGGTGAATGTCTCCAAAAACATGCTTATTCCAGGCCTTCAAAGCAGGTTTCAAAAGCTTGAGCTTTTGGTGCATAATGAACATGGGGTTACTTGTAACATTTGTTCTCCAGACACTAGCAACCAGAGTTGCGCAACTAGCATTAGAAGTCCAGACTTTGAAAAACTTGAACCTAGGAATGATCCCAGCAAAAGGAAGCTTGTGGAACTCAAGGAGGAGAGGTACATGATCAGAGCAGGTTCTAAGAAGCGTATTACAGCTGGAATGGCTCCAGAAATTAAGATGGTCCTCATTACATATGACTCTATCAAGCCTTTGCGCAATGAAAGACGAACCAGATCTGAGATTGTTCCAAGTGTATTTGGCTCCTTTGGTATCCAAATGTATAAGACCATTAGCATTAGTCCAAAGAAGGAAATCATCACAAGCTGCGGAAATAGGCTGCCTACCCCCATAGACAGACATATTTTCATCTTTTATTAAAATAAGAAAGGGATGAATAAATAAGCCTTTGCTACCGTCTCACACAAGTTTCTATTTCCAACTTCTTGAGCTTCTATGGAAGGAGATAAGAACTAATTGTTATACTTTGTACTGTAAAACAGACCTCGTGTAAATGATGGAGATAAGAACTAATTGGTTGAACAAGTAAAACATAAAAAGAGGAAAATGAGAGCGCGGATTCTCAAAGAAGAACAAGATGATATTGAGATAGAATTTTGGAAGAAAAATGAAGAAATCGCAGAGAGAAAATTAGGGGTATTTGTTGGGGTAGAAGATGAAAGGATGTTGAGAAAAAATAGGTAAACTGAATTAATCTACTAACAATATATAAAATTTGAAGTACAGCAAAATTTCATAATCGTCCTTATTAAAACTCATGATCTCCTTAATTTTATGTGCATAATGGTCATTGTACAAAATTTAATTTATTTGTTTTTTAAAAATTAATTACGGATAATGCTTATCACAACTGTAACCAATTTCCACGGATAACTATGAAACTAATTTATTTTTTAAAAAAATTAATTACGGATAATGGTCATATCTACTAATATTTACTAATCTACTAACAATATATAAAAATATACAACAAAATTTCATAACCGTCCTTATTAAAACTCATAATCTCCTTAATTTTATGTGCATAATTGTCATTTTGCAAAATTTAATTTATTTGTTTTTTAAAAAATTAATTACGGAGAATGTTCATCACAAGTGTAAGCAATTTCCACAGATAACTTTAAAACTAATTTATTTGTTTATTTGTTTTTAAAAAAATTAATTACGGAGAATGTTCATCACAAGTGTAAGCAATTTCCATAGATAACTATAAAACTAATTTATTTGTTTTTTAAAAAATTAATTACGGATAATGTTCATATCTACTAACATCTGCTAACAATGTATAAAAATCAAAGTACAACAAAATTTCATAATCGTCCTTATTAAAACTCATGATCTCTTTAATGTTGATATTTTGAAAATAGTCACGAGTTTTCAAAATGTTATCATATCGACTATCACATATCGGTAAAAAAAATTCTTCTGCATATATAAGCATATAAAATCCTGAACGAGTGCAGTTTAAATATTTAACGTTGTTTTAAATATAACATAAAAATATATTCAATAAACACACTACATTAATGTTGATTTTTTTAAAATAGTCATGAGTTTCCAAAATTTTATCACATTGACTTTCTCATATATATATATATATATATATATATATATATATATATATATATATATATATATATATATATATATTTGTTTATGCAAATATAAACATTTAAAATCTGCAATGGGAGCGGTGCAAACATTGAACTGTGTTTTGCATATAAAATAAAATTTATTTAATAGACACACTACATTAATGTTGATATTTTGAAAATAGTCATGAGTTTTCAAAGTTTTCAAAGTTTTATCATATCGACTTTCTCATATATGTATATAAAATTCTTTTCTGCAGATATAAACATTTAAAATCTGCAATGGGAGCGTGATAAGTGCCAGAAAGTGATTAAAATGCTCATTTAATTTAGGCATTTATGTTACTTGTTTTACAAGTTACCATAGGATAAGCTCTTAATTTATATTTAAATATCAAACTTGTGATCCTATGCCTTACCCCATCTAATATTTCAGGAATTTCATGCTTGAACCTGAGCTGAGCAAAGAATTATGAAGAAATGATCAAAGCTCATCGCTACAAGCGCACGGTCCATCGCTACAAGCGAGGATAGGCAGGGAATTTCAGAGCTTCATCGCTTCAAGCGCCAGATGCCTCGCTACAAGCGAGCTTAGGCAGGGAATTTGGAGAGTTCATCGCTACAAGCGATGGACCGGTCGCTTCAAGCGACCAAGGGCGGTTTAATGCTCCATGCTAACGTGGAACATTCCCATTGGCCAGACATCTGCCATCGCTACAAGCGACCAGCTCATCGCTTGTAGCGAGCGTGCAAAATTTCAGTTTTATAAAAGCATTTTTAGCTCACTTTTCAAATATAACTGGATCATTGACTACTTCCATTTAGGGATTGCTTTTTAATTCAGTTTAGTAATAGTTTAGGACTTAGTTTTTAGGGCTAGAAGCTATGATCTTCAACGATCAAAAGTAATTGGATTGTGTAATCAACCAAAGGCTTTGGGAAATCAAGACTTGGGTTATGATCTTCATCTTTTCTTTTAACTTTTGTATAGTTGTCATGAAAATGAACAACTAACTTCCCTTTGTTGGGATTGGAGGTATTCTTTCTAGCTTTGATGTAATACATGATTATGTGAATATATGATTTTAGCAATTTATGTTTATGAAGTTATTCTTGCTTTTCACTCTCATGCTTGATTCAATTGTTATTGACAAATACTTTTGAATCTATGTTTAGAATAATCTTCTATCAAAATAAGAAAATCTAGAAATGGATTTGGGTTTTGATAATCGCACAAAGTTTCGGATCGTAATGCTTTCGGATCGTTTGATTGATTGGGAAATCGTCGATTAAACGATACGATCGATCTCACGATGTCATTTGGGAAATCAATGACGTTGTCGAGGGATACGTGATATTTTCGCTAAAACGCTAAAATTCATATGCATGATTTATAGATTATATTCAATGCAAGATTGATGAACTCCTATTCCAACGCTTTTATTCCCTATTACTTGTCGTTTTAATTCTGCTTTTACATTACTTTAGTTTATGCAACCAAGTCACGAAACCCTTAACTCAAAACAATACCGATTGTTGAACGGTTCGAAGTAGCGCACCTAATCCCTGAGGAGACGATAATTGAAAATACTTACTTTTGTTACTCAACTAACAGAGCGATGCAAACATTGAACATCGTTTTGCATATAAAATAAAATTTAATCAATAGAAACACTGCATTAATGTTGATATTTTGAAAATAGTCACGAGTTTTCAAAATTTTATCATATCGACTATCACATATTGACACATACAAATTTTCTTATGCATATATAAGCATATAAATTCTTCAACGAGTGCGATTTAAATATTTAACGGTGTTTTAAATATAAAATAAAAATTTATTTAATAGACATAATACATTAATGTTGGTATTTTGAAAATAGTGATGTGTTTCCAAAATTTTATCACATTGACTTTCTCATATATCTATAAAAAAAAATTGTTTATGCAAATATAAACATTTAAAATCTGCAACGGGAGTGGTGCAAACATTGAACAGTGTTTTGCATATAAAATAAAATTTATTTAATAGACACACTACATTAATGTTGATATTTTGAAAATAGTCATGAGTTTTTGAAATTTTATCATATCGACTTTCTCATATATGTATATAAAAATTTGTTTCTGCAGATATAAACATTTAAAATCTGCAACGGGAGCGGTGCAAACATTGAACAATGTTTTGCATATAAAATAAAATTTAATCAATAGAAACACTGCATTAATGTTGATATTTTGAAAATAGTCACGAGTTTTCAAAATTTTATCATATTGACTATTACATATCGATACACACAAATTTTCTTATGTATATATAAGCATATAAATTTCTCAACAAGTGCGATTTAAATATTTAAAGGTGTTTTAAATATAAAATAAAAATTTATTTAATAGACACACTGCATTAATGTTGATATTTTGAAAATAGTCATGTGTTTCCAAAATTTTATCACATTGACTTTCTCATATATCTATATAAAAATTTGTTTCTGCAGATATAAACATTTAAAATCTGCAACGAGAGTGGTGCAAACATTGAACAGTGTTTTGCATATAAAATAAAATTTATTTAATAGACACACTGCATTGAAGTTGATATTTTGAAAATAGTCATGAGTTTTAAAATTTTATCATATCGACTTTTTCATATATGTATATAAAAATTTGTTTCAGCAGATATAAACATTTAAAATCTGCAACGTGAGCGGTGCAAACATTGAACAGTGTTTTGCATATAAAATAAAATTTAATCAATAGAAACACTGCATTAATGTTGATATTTTGAAATTAGTCATGAGTTTTCAAAATTTTATCATATCAACTATCACATATCGATACATACAAATTTTCTTCTGCATATATAATCATATAAATTCCTCAATGAGTGCGATTTAAATATTTAACGGTGTTTTAAATATAAAATAAAAATTTATTTAATAGACACAGTACATTAATGTTAATATTTTGAAAATAGTCATGTGTTTACAAAATTTTATCCTATCGACTTTCTCACACATGTATATAAAATTTTGTTTATTTAGATATAAGTACATAAAATCTGCAACGGGTGCGGTGCAAACATTGAACATTGTTTTGCATATAAAATAAAAAGTATTTTAATAGAAATACTACATTAATTTTGATTTTGAAAATAGTCATGAGTTTTTAAAATTTTATCATATCGACTTTCTCATATATGTATATAAAAATTTGTTTATACAGATATAAGTACATAAAATCTGCAACGGGTGCGGTGTAAACATTGAACAGTCTTTTGCATTTAAAATAAAAAGTTATTTAATAGAAACACTACATTAATTTTGATTTTGAAAATAGTCACGAATTTTCAAAATTTTATGTGCATAAAAACTTGTTTTTGCATATATAAGAAAGTAAAATCCATAACTGGTGTGACTCAACTGTTTAACAAATTTTTGTTTATATAAGAGAAAAAAATTAATAGAAACATTACATTATTACTCATAATTTTCATTTAATATCTATAAACATTTTATAATATTAAAAGTTCAAATTTCAGAGATTAAAAACATTTTTTAACTCTAATTCAAATAATAATTTTGTTTACGGCCTAAGTAATATCTGTTGAAAACGTGGAGGGCCTTGCCTCCTTATTTTTGTTTTATGAAAAATTATAGGGAGTCTTCTAGGTTCTCGATATATAATTATTAAAACGAAATAAATAATACAAATTGTTTTTAAGCAATAATACAAATCTTGTTACCATATACAGTTGCATATTGGAGGGCATATCTGTACGGAACAGTCCTTATAATCGTTGTTGTTGCAACTTATGATGGACCCCTAAAAACCAAACCAAAACAGTAGCCAGTTGTTTCTCATGAATTCCTCTTCAATGGTTTCCTATTACTGCTTTTGGTTTTCGCCCCCTCTTTAATATGTGGACCCTCTTATACAAGGCTCACCCGTAAATTTCAACTATTGCATCATTTTAATACTAATTTTTTTAGGATAATCCATGCATGGTGAAAGATTACTACCAAAGTATATGCATGATACATTCCGCCAAATTAAATAAATAATGCAAACAACCAAATTTATTTGATTGCCATGGCTTCTTCAAAACAAAATTGATTACCACTGTTTAGCCATCCGTTTTCTTATAGACAATTTTTTAGGTGAATGGAAGGTTTTAATTAAATCAATAATGTATGCAACCACTTGTGTGTTTAGGTGCTAATGGTTCTTGACAGGGGCGGGTCCAGGTACTCACGAGGGTGTGCACCTGCACACCCTAAATTTTTGCTATTTACACCAATGTTCTCACTTTTATTACTATTTGCACACCCTGAGAATTTTGTTTTGCACCCAACCAATTACTGAACCTGACTGATGCGACCAGAACTTTTAATGTTGTTAATTGTTATTAATTCTCCTATAAATGAGCTTTAATGTTGTTAAATGCAGTTGTTTTATTGACTTATTTTCCCATAAAAGCCAAAAAGGATAAACATGAGAACACCAAATCAAATGCATTTGATATCACTTGCAAATAAATAACATAATGTAAACTGCTAAAAAAAATCTTTTTACTATCTAATTTCGGGTCATATTTTTTATTCATTTTCTTTTGCGTATAATGACTATGATTATGACTCATTCTATATAATGTAAATGATACTCTTTTGAATTTGTAGTGATAAATACTTTTTTTAAAAGGTTCTTGTGATAAATACTTGAATTTACAATTTTTCAAAAATTATAAAATTATAAAATTTAATGTGATTAGTTAGTAAAAGACTAAATTTTCAATTTTTATTGGGTAAGAGTTGCAAAAAAGTAAATTTAGTAGTTTAAGTTATATATTAAAGAGTTTTATTTCTATGCACAAACTATAAAGTTATTTTGCACATGTATCCAAAGAAAAATCATGTTATATTATTGGTGCATACTAATTAAATCCCAAGTAAAATGAGTAGATAAATTTATATATATATATATATATATATATATATATATTAGAATTTATACTTTTAATAATAATTAATGAAGTTAAAAATCTCGCACCCCCTGACTCGGGGTCCTGAATACGCCACTTCTTGAGATGTAATGTTTTTTGGATTGATCGGGGCTAGACATTGCATATACCATGTCTCGTTAATTCATTCGTTTTGACTGTATCATTAATTAGTATATCTTGTGCTTTGGATAGAGGTTATGAAATAAATTTTGTTTGGTTTGTTAAAAAAATGATTAAAAATATTAATAAATACAATATTTTACTAACCACACGACAATTTTAGTAACTAAAATTTCTACAGTGGTATATACTACCCCACTCATGATGCAAGTATTATAAAGGTGTTATGAAAAGAAAGCAGATATTAAGCACAAGTGGAGTATAGTAAACTCTATAAGACCCTGATATTATTATGTTGCCGACATGGCAAGCATATATAGAAATGTCGATGAAGTGTGGATGAAGTTAAATACAATTTGGACAAGTAGAAGGCGTGGTAGTTGGCCACTACGTGTTATTTGTTTTTTTGTTATTACTGCCACAGATTAGGCCAATGGTATCTTTAGGATAATCTTCTTATTCATATACTTTCAGACTTATTCAAAAATAAAGTATAGTATATACTTTGAGAGAAATATTATGGCAACTAATTACAATACCATTTTCAAAATGCCTTCAACAAATTGAACATTTTCAATTTTTGCCGAATTTAACTTACCAATAATACCTATACCTTTGATTTGAGCTTTTTCATTATTACCAAAGGTCACCAGTCCTCCTTCCTTTTTTGTGAAGGAGAGAAAGCTTTGTTTATCTCCAGTCATATGTCTTGAGCATCCACTGTCCAAGTACCAAGGCCTTTTCTTGACTGTCATTAGGCATTCATGCAGTAGTAGTTAGTAGTGATTTGGGTACCCATATTTTTTTGGGTCCTTGATGGTTAGTGTTATTTTTAGAAGATCCTTCTTTGTGAAATTTGACAGAATTTGATTTATGAGTAACTCTTGATTTTCTCAAAGTATGTTCTTTTTTCTTTCTAAAGCAAAATGCTTCAAGATGTCCATATTTTTCACAGTATGTACATTTGTATCTTTCATTCTTTTTTGTAATTTTTTCAGGAATAAAAAAATTTTCATAAAGTTTTTGTTTTTGATTAGTTTTAAAACCTATGCAAGCTCTATCAAAGACACTAACTTGTGATCCCATAATCTTTTGAAAAGTTTCAGTGGATTTAACAAAGTTTGAAATGTCATTTTTTAATTGTAGAACATTTTTCTTTAGAGCAATGTTTTCTTCATGAGGTTCATTTTTAACTACAGGAGTTTCCTTTGATTGAATTTGCTTAAGAAGATCTTCATTTAATATTTTTAAATCTTCTTTTTCCTTTTTTAGTTCAAGATTTTCATTTCTCAATTTTTCACAAGTTTGTTCTAGAATTAGAGAGTTATTTGATTTTCTTTTGTTTAATGGACATTCAGATTTGTAGTGTCCAAGATTGTTGCATCCATAGCAGATAATTTGACTTTTGTCAATTTCTGATTTTTCTCTTCTTGTTGGGATTTATCTTTTGTGTTGATCTCTTCTTTGTATCATTCTTTGTAGTTTTCGAGTGAGAAGAATGATTTGATCTTGACTTTCTTCATCATCAATTTCCTGTTGTTGATCATCAAGAATTGTTTCTTCTTCTTGGTTTATTTTTAAAGCAATCATCTTGCTTTTGCTCGAAGGTTTATCTTCTTGTAAAAGAACTTCATGAGCTTTTAAAGAACCAATAAGATCTTCCAATCTGAGTTTGGTGAGATCTTTTGCTTCTGTTATTGCAGTAACAATGTGTCTCCAAGATTTTGGAAGACATCTTAAAATTTTTCTTACTCTTTCATGAGTAGTAAAATTTTTTTCAAGAGATCTCAATTCATTCATAATGATAGTAAACCTTCCATACATTTCATCTATGGTTTCGGTTTCTTTCATTTCAAACAATTCGAATTTTCTTACACCAATATCGATTCTTGTTTCTTTCACGTGGCTGGTTCCTTCATGATGAGTTTTCAAGGTATCCCAGATTTCTTTAGCAGTTTTGCATTCCTGTGTTCTATCATATTCTTCCCTGCTCAAAGCCATGGTTAGAAACAATTTAGCTTTAGAATTTAATAAAATACGTTTACCTTCCTCTTCTGACCAGTCTTCTTGTTTTTTTATGTTTAGATCATCATCATATGGAATATAATCTCCATTTTCAATTATTGACCACATGTGATTATCTTGAGATTGTAAAAACAGTTCCATTTTGCCTTTCCAAAAGTAGTAATCGGCCCCTTCAAAGAGAGGTGGTCGTGTGACCGAGCCTCCTTCAGACATGAATTTTACTTTAGACATTTTTCTTCTTTTCTGAATCTTTTTTCTCTTACACTGTTAAGTGCTGAAGTCTCAGAGCCAAGCTCTGATACCAATTGAAGTAAAATATTTTCACAAGAAAGGGGGGTTTGAATTGTGAACTGTTAAAAATTTCCCTTTTAAAATTTCAAGCTAGTAATTTAAGAAAAGGTTAGTAAATGAAAGATAATAACAATAATAATAAATATGTGTAATGAGTGTGTGAAATATGTGAAACAAATAAAGGAGATGAAAGAAATAACACAGAGAGTTATCCTGGTTCGCCAAAACTAGGCTACGTCCAGTCCCCACACGAATGTGAGATTATCCACTAGGTAGTTGAGTTATAACTTAACCACAACTCCTCTTTTGTCTTGATCTTCCTGATCTTTCTTTACACTGAGCTTTACTCGCTCTTGATCTTCTTGATCTTTCTTTACACAGAGCTTTACTCACTCTGAAAATTTACACACTTGTTTACAACAAGCTTTTTACAATCCAATAAGAAACAAAATCTTATTTGGACAAAATAAAATATTTGTGTTGTACTAAACAAAGCTCAAAACAAAAGAACAATTTTAGTAAACTTAAAAATGAAGAACAAAAGAGAGCTTTGAATATTATGAGTAATGTATGCTTGCTGCTCAAAAATTCGGTGCCTTTACTTGGACTTTGGCTTGGTATTTATAGGCTGAGGAAGCTTTGCACGCTCCTACTCTCACGTGTTAATATCATTTGCAATTTGCCTTGGCTTTTCATTGTTTACACGTGTGGCAATATAACTAGCTGGTGGAGGTTTTACTTGGCATGGCTTCTACCACTTTTCATTCTTTCTTTTCACGTGTAGCCTTGCCAAGTTACAGCCAAAAGGTGATGCTAGTTTGTACTTGCATGGTTTTTCATGGATTGGACAAATAATGGTATTGTAGACAAAAGGCCAAAACCGTGTTCCATTACCACACTTTAGTCATATGTTCATTCTTTATCCCTTGTCCTTTTGTATATCCACGTGTGCACATATTGCTTTGGCCTTGCTTTTGTTTTCTCATGTGTGAGCTACAAAAAATCAATTGGCTAGTGAAGGTTGTATCTAAGTAGACCTTTTCTTTATTTAGGTGGTCCCATGTGTTTGTGTTCCAATTGCAAGCTAGCATTCTTGTTCTCACGTGTAAACCATTTGTTTGTACTAGCTTTCTTCCATTTTGAAATTAAGTGGTCCCATGTGTAGTTTCTTTTTCATTCCTTTTGTAGCAATTGAAAAGCACTTACGTGAGGGAGGTTTTAAGCAAGCTAACACCTTTTTGCAGCCAAAAGCCTTTTGTTTGTACTAGCTTTCTTTTGATTGGACAAATAGTAGTTTTGTTTATACCTTGATAGCAAAACCATGTTCCATTCTTGTATTACACGTGTAGAATTTTTCTTCTACATTTGCCAAAACAACAACAATGTATTTTTGTCCAAAAATGGTGTGTTACTTGATTTGTCATTGGTGCCTTAAAATCCATATGCCGGAAAAAATGCGTGACAGATTATTAGATGATATTTATGTGTAGTATCTGAGTCTGTTCCGGATATTTTTTCTGTTACTAAATGAGACACTCAAATACACAAGTTAAATACACAAATAATCAGAATCTAATAAAAATGTAATTTGAATACGTTTATCATCTTTAAAACTTTAAATAGGGATTTTGAATTTTATCTCAACAATCTCCCCCTTTTTGATGATGACAAACTTATTTGAATTAGATTTTTATTTAAAGAATTCTGATGTGGATTAATCAATAAGCTCCCCTCAATTTGAGCATTTAATATTAAAAGCAGAGAGACAAATTTTTGTTTGAGATAAAACATACACGTCGCAAATAACATTACAGAAGACATGCATGACAAAGAAAAGATAAAACATAACTATACTTTCAGCTTGGTTCAAGGGTATGTAATCTAATTCATGTGCATATTCTCCCCCTTTGGCTCATCAAAAAGTGGGAAAGAGCCGAAAAGCTGGAAGCAGGATGTCGGAATCCTAAGAGCCGAAAATTCTTGGCTTTGATAGGAGCAAATGTGGTGGTGTTCCTTTTTTTTTTTTTGGAAAAGTAAAACTAATTAACTCTGTTAAAAAATAATTAAAACTAATTTGACCAAAAGAAATAATCAAGGCTAATTTAAAACAAAAGAAATCTGGAGAAGAATAAAGAGATAATTAAGGAGAGTTTAATTAGAAAAAGATTAGCAACGATCAAGTAAAAATAGATAGCATATTTTTTTATAATATTTTTTCAAAAAAATTAAAATGACGGAAACAAGAGAAGAGATAAAAAAAAATTAAATTGGTTAATTTGATGAGGAAAAGTTGCCTTTTTATATGCAAGGATTTTTAATTATATTTAATTTCTCTTTAATAAACATAAAACGGTCTTCTACTAAAGGTTTTGTAAAGATATCTGCTAATTGATTTTTTGTGTCAATAAATAAAAGTTCAACTTCTTTTTTGTTTACATGATCTCGAATAAAATGATGTTTTATTTCGATGTGTTTTGATCTGGAATGCTGAATGGGGTTTTTTGACAAATTTATAGCACTAGTATTATCGCATAATATTTGAATGTTTGCGTACCTTAAAGAGAAATCATCTAATTGATTTCTTATCCACAATACCTGAGAGCAGCAGTTAGCAGTGGATATGTATTCAGCTTCTGTTGTGGATAGTGCTATAGTACTTTGTTTACGACAACACCAACTGACCAAGGATTCTCCGAGAAGTTGACATGCGCCACTTGTACTTTTTCTTTCTACTTTGTCTCCGGCGTAGTCAGCATCACAATATGCCATAAGATTAAAATGTGATCCTTTTTTATACCATAGGCCAATATCTGTGGTCCCCACAGCTCGTTAGGAATCGACCTTCAGTGAAAACGCCTGAATAAGATTACCTAGCTTAGGTATCGACCTCTAGTGAAAGTGCCTAGATAAGATCACCTCCCCCAGTGTATCGACCTTCAGTGTTAGCGGCTGAATAAGATCACAGCTCGTTAGGAATCGACCTTCAGTGAAAACGCCTGAATAAGATTACCTAGCTTAGGTATCGACCTCTAGTGAAAGCGCCTAGATAAGATCACCTCCCTCAGTGTTCGACCTTCAGTGTTAGCGGCTGAATAAGATCACTTCCCCAGTGGATCTACCTCCAGTGTTAGCGGCTGGATACGATCAACCTTTTCAAACCATTGCATTTGCATTCCGCGAAGGACAAAATTCGGGTCCTTCTTTTTACTTAATTGATCTTCGCAAAGAGTTCATGAGATGCCCTCGGCACTCACGCACTCTATGCGAAGACACAATTAAGTAGGGGCAGCTGTAGTACCCTAATTTTGTCCTAAGCATTTTAAAACAAAAATAAAAAAAAATCAAAGAGGGAGAAAAAAGTCAAAGTCAACAAAAGTCAACAGAAAAGTCAACATTTCAAAAATGCTGACTTCGCAATGCGAAGCTCCCTTCGCACTGCGAAGTCTGCGATTTTTCTGCAGATTTTTGGTTTCTTTGATTTAATTCCAGAATTTGTTGCATATCATTTCCATATTTATTTTAATCAGCATTCATGGCTAATTGGGCCAAGCAAAACCAGAATTGAAGGACTTGCCATTAATGCCAAGGTTGGAAGCTTTTTCTTCCAACCTAGCATGTGACAAGCAAGTGGGCTTGCCCTTGGGCAGCTTTTGTCCCTCCCAAGTGACCTGTTAACCACCACAAGGTTGCCAGCCACCTGCTTGATGACTTTTCTCCTGCTTGCTCCCCCCAAAACCAGTCAAACTAGCTGGATTTTCTCACTTGAAAAGCCATGAGTGCCTACCCTGTTTTTGCAGCAGCTTTTCACCCCTCACACCAGCCATAGGTAGCCTTTCTCATCCCTCAATCTTTGCACATCACAGTGCACGTTTTTATTGATCAACCATTGAGATTGCAAGGATTGATCCCCAAGCTTAGCCAATTGCAATTCAGCCCTATTTCATCATCATTACTATCCTAAAACCTTTGAATTTGTGGCTGAAATCAGGCTGAGTCTTGCCCCTTGGCACAAGGCAAGGTTGCCTCTATCCATTAGCATTTAATGCAAAGGGGATTCAGCTTGATCCTAGCCACAAATCAGCTGGATTTTGGGATTTTCTAATGATGAATTAGATTTGGTTTTGGCCTATAAATAGAAGGCAATGCCCAAGGTTCTAAAGACAACTGATAACAGCATTTCAAGAGCAGAAACTCTACTCATTCCAACTTACAAACACTCACAAACAACCATAAAAAAACCAATCCAACACAAAGCATCACAAAGTTCAAGTTCATCACCAATATCAAAAACCTTTGTGAAAGCCTTCAACCAATTCAAATCCATTGCAGCTGGAGCTTTGCTAAGGAGTTCTGTAAGTTTCTAAGCCTTTGTATTGCATTTTCATTTGTGTTTGCATAGCAATTTTGGCTCAAAACTCCTGTTTCTAAAAAACCCCTTTTGAATTTCAAAGAAATCCCAAGGTTTTCAAAACATCAAAACTGGTTTGTCCAGTCCTTTTCATCCCAAAAACTCAAAGTTTTTCACTCACCTAAAAGGTCCTGAGTGTGTTCAGAAGTTGTTTCTGAACAAAAGTTCAGAAACAGCTTCTGAACTCAAAAATTCGCATGCTTCGCAGTGCGAAGTCATGGTCGCAGTGCGACCATGACAGAACTCAGAATCTGAGTTTAGGTGCCCAAATGGGCAATTTTTGAGGTTCTAGCCCAAGAGCTCAGAACCTAAGAGTTTTTAAACCCATGTTTTTCAAACCATAACAAGGATTTTGCACAATCTTGACAAAATCACAAGTTCGTATGACTTTTTGTGGATAACTTGCAAAACAAGTTATGTTCTCAAACTTTCAAAACAGCATGAACTAACAAGCTATGTTCATCATTTCAATCCAAACTTGAACAATAAATATTGTTCATGATGTTCAAAACTCAAAAATGAACATACGCCGAATACGTTCGCTTTTCGCAAAACGAGCCGAACTTGCGTGTTTTCTAAGCAAAATTGCTAAATCTTTCCAATTTGGGTTTTCAAACCAAATGTTTTGATATACCTTGGGATTTCTAAAAGAATTCTACCCAAAAACATGAATGAAAAAGGGATGGTGTGACGTATGTTTCTCCATTGCCCCGATTGTACGAATGCGTGACGTATGTCTCGTCGTTCGGACAATCGTCATTCCCTTTTTTTTAATATGTACAACCCTAACCAAACCAAATCTTGGCCCCTTGTGGTCAATCCGAACCTTTTGGTCCCCCGTGGCCATTAAATTCGATCCCTCGACTCGTTAGAGTCCACTCGGTCAATGATTGACTTGTATGAGTCCATTGCACCTCTCTTTTGGTCCCATAGCGACCAATTCGAACCCTTTTACCCTAACGGACGTACCTTTTAACAATTCTAGTGCGATTCACGAACAAACGCTTAATAAGTCTCCCAAGCGCGAGCATACAAGCTACGTTTTAATCGCAAGAATTCGGTTAAAACATCGTCCATTTAAAATTAACCAACACATGTACGTTTTTCTACCAAAGAACTACGTACGCTTTGAGTTCTCCGACTACCGGGAGATACGTAGGAGCAAGATCGACATCTTGTCAAGCGCAATAATAAATTTTTTTTCTTTTCTTTCGTTTGTTTTTATCTCTTTTTCCCCCCCCTTTATTATATTTTGACATAAATAAGCATGCGCGCAAAACATTAAAAAAACAATTTAAGCTTTAGCCAAATAGAAGGTTCCCGTTGAGTACAACGGACGTGAGGGGTGCTAATACCTTCCCCTTGCGTAATCGACTCCCGAACCCGACAATGGTTGCGATGACCACCCTTTCCTCATCGTCAAAGGGTTTTATTATCGTTTCCCTTTAAGAAAAAAAAATTAAGGGTTTATCAACGTTCCCTTTACACAAAAACTTTGGTGGCGGCTTCACAAAGGCCCTGCGAGCGTTTACGAACGGCCTCGGAGGATTTGCGCGTCTTTTTCTCAGGAAAAAAACGAGGTGCGCACAGCTGGCGACTTCACTGGGGACCCTGTTCCCACTAGCGAGTCAAGCCTAACCTATTTGGCTTTTAAGCCAATTGTTTTATTTTTCTTTGTGCGCCATGCTTATTATTTTATTCATACATGTCATATTTATGCTTTATGTTTATATTTGCTTTATTTTTGCTTTATATTCATATCATATATATATATCAAATGCGGGGGTTACTTGAGTGATGTTACTCCACATTGTTCGGGTTAATGCCGGACGTGTGAGGCTCTCTACCCGAGCTTGAGAAAAAAAACTAAGTTAGAAGGAGGTTGTGTGCGGAAGCCCGCGTTGACGTATGTCCGTGAGGTAGGATGTCCAACCCCGCTTAGATGAGATTTTCACGTGGAATTAATTGAAGTCATGTCGACGTATGTCCATAGACAACCCTAATTCCATGTGAGGTCTATGACTCTAAGGACCTCTTCTTAGGAGATTTCACCATTTAGAGCCTACATGTGAGGATGGGGGGAAGTTCCGAACCTTCATAAACCATACCCTTGCATATCATTTGCATTCATGAAAGTAATTTTCGCATCATTTTGCTTTATAGGAGTTTAAAAAGAACAAACAAATATTAGCAAAAAGAAATATGGATTCCGGGAACAAAAACACGCTCGCCTTCAAGATTAAAGCTCCTAGGGTGGAAAGTTTATTAGCTCTAAGCAAGAGGCTCTCTTCGGTCAACAAGAACATTTTCGAGGCAAGCTATGGGCTAATCCTTGATCTTTTACCCGTAAGAATAGATTCAACGGCCTTAACCACTTTGGCGCAATTCTTCGACCCACTTCTACGGTGCTTCACATTTCAAGACTTCCAACTAGCGCCAACTTTGGAAGAGTTTGAGAAGATTTTGGGTTGTAGCATGAAGGGTCATGAACTCTATCTCGGTCCGGGAAAGGATCCCACATTTGAAGCCATCGCCGAATCCTTATACCTCGACACCCATGAAGTGGCATCTAACTTGGAAGTTAGAGGGAGCCTTAAAGGATTTTCAAGAAAGTTTTTGGAAGCCAAAGCTCGGGAAATGTTAGCCAACAAAGAGGGAAGGGCATTCAACGCCATCTTAGCCCTCTTAGTCTACGGGATTGTCTTATTCCCCAACATGGATGATTTCATAGACTTTCCGGCTTTAGAGGTATTTATGACTAAAAATCCGGTTCCCACAATCTTGGCGGATTTTTATCATACCCTCTACTCTAGGCATGAACAAGCAAGGGGACGCAAAATTACTTGTTGTACTCCCGTGGTGCAAATTTGGATGATGTCCCACATGCCAAGAAACCGAGACTTTGTGGAAAACCGGGCCAAGCTCAAATGGTCGCAACGGATGACAACCCTCGCCGAGAAGGACATCCATTGGTTTTCACCAAACTTAGAGGACCCGGAAATTATCCTCAGTTGCGGGGACTTCCCTAACGTACCCCTCATTGGTACTAAGGGATGTATTAATTACAATCCGGTCCTCTCTCTCCGACAACTAGGTTTTTCAATGGAAGATAAACCCAATGACCTTTTGTTGGAAGCTTTCTACTTAAGGGAAGGCGATCAAGACCCGGCATTGCTAGAGAGAATCCGGGGGGCATGGAGCCAAGTGCACAAAGGAAGGGTCGGCAAGAGAAACTGTGTCGCCAAGCCCCTTTATACTCAGTGGGTGAAGGAGAGGGTCAAAGCAATCAAGCTACCCTTCGTGGTCACAAACCCTCCAAAATCTCCTACACCTAAACCTATCGCAACCATTCCCAGCAAAGAAGTGGAGGAACTCAAAGCTAAAATTCAAGAACTCCAAAACAAAAACGGAGACTTAGAATTGAAGCACCTCCAAGCTTTAGGAGAAATTACTAGGACGAAGAGAGACCGTGATGAAGTAACAAACTCTCTCCTAGTGTGCCAAAAACGACTAAGAATCTCCGAAGGGAAAAGAGATTGGATAGGAGGCGGCTTGGTTAGTGCGGATGCCAACCTTGTGGCCAAGGACGAAGAGTTGGAAAGAATCTTACATTCCAACCAAGAGCTCAAGAAATTCGGCGAACTAGCCATCGAAGCTCAACGGAAATGGAGGTTGAAATTTCAAGAGAAAAATCAACAGCTCCAAGAAGTAGTTAAAGACTACAAAGAGCAGCTTCAAGCCGAACGCGTCCAACGGCAAAGACATGAGAGCTTTTCTCATCAAGGGAGGCTAAAGTGCAATCGTCTCGAAGAAGACATCAAGAAATTCGAAGAGTACTTCGATAAGATTGCAAGAGCTCACGGGGACCACATTGCACAACTACATGATGAAATCAGAAGTGCAAGAGTCAAGCTAGACCAGCGCAAGGAAGTGATCGAGTATGTATGGCAAGACGCCACCCGATTAAGTGAGGATTTCACTAAATTGGTTGCATTCTCAAATTTGGTAATCACCCAACTTCCAAAGAAGCTAGCGGAGGCCGAGATGGTCATGCCCTACTTTGTCATCCCTATGGAGATCCAGAAGTTTATGAAGTTCTGCAAGGACACCATAGATTTCTATAGGGAGGAGATGAGCAAAGCCGAGAAGCGAGCGGCTATTTGATTTGTAATAGCATTAGTTACACTTTGTAAACAAATGTTATTTAATCAAATATATTTTGAAGCATAATCAATTTCCCGGTCTTTAATATTTCAAATTTGCTAATATTAATTGTGCACCTTTAAATTCCTCCATAAAGCAAAATAAAAAAAAAACGCATATTTTGCATACTCATCGCATACATACATCCACATGCATCTTCATGCATCTTTTTCAAAAAAAAACTCATTCATTTCCCTAAAAACAGTTCAAAGCAATCATAGCCCGAAAGCCCTCGGTCCAAGAACCAGATCTCCAACACTCGTACGGAACACGAGCTAACAAACAAAGGATCATGGACAATTTGGAACAAACTCAAGCGGCTTTGAGAGAAGAGGTTGATGGAATGAAGGGAAAGATGGATCAGATGCTAGAGTTAATGCAAGCTCTATCGGCACGAGAAAGTAACCCTCGCCCAACAACGGATGCATCCAATGTGCAATGGTCTCCTTATGGTTTACCTCTGAATTATACCCCACCATTTGAAAATGAGGGTCAAGGACCACCTCCACCACCGCTCACAATCCCCGTAAGGAATGAAGAGCGTCGTCCTCAAGGAACTTCCACTACTCAGCATGAGGTGATTCCCCATGATGTGGAAAATAGCCAGCTAAGGCAATCTGCTCCCGACACCACCCACCAAGACAATGATACCACCCAAATGTATCGAGTTTTGGAAGAAAGGTTGAAAGCTGTCGAAGGATTCAGTTCATACGGTGCCCACAACGCCTTGGATATGTGCCTAGTGCCCGACGTGGTAATCCCTCCGAAGTTCAAAGCACCAGACTTCGAGAAATACAAAGGAATTCAATGCCTTCGGAACCATCTAAGGATGTTCTGTAGGAAGATGGCAGCTTACGCAATGAACGAGAAACTCATGGTGCATGTGTTTCAAGATAGTTTAAGCGGAGCATCATTGGATTGGTACATGCAGCTTGAGCGTACCCATGTCCAAACTTGGAAGGATCTAGCCGATGCCTTCCTAAAGCAATACAAATATAATTTGGACATGGCTCCAAATAGGATGCAACTACAAAACCTCCTACAAAGAAGCAACGAGTCCTTCAAGGAGTACGCTCAGCGGTGGAGAGAACTAGCTTCTCGTGTACAACCACCACTATTAGAAAGAGAACTTGTCGACACCTTTATGGGCACACTTCAAGGCCCATATTACGACAAGATGATTGGAAGCACGTCTGCCGGTTTCTCCGATCTAGTCATGGTTGGTGAAAGAATAGAGGACGGAGTAAAGAGAGGAAAAATCCAAGGCTCTCTAGAAGCTCAAAGTGGAGCTAGAAAACCCCCCAACAACTTTCACAAAAGAAAGAGGGGGAGACAAATGCCGTTCTAGTGGGACCATCTTGCCCACCACTAAATCAAATGCCTCACTACCACTATCCTTACGTGGCAGCAGCAACGGCTCAAGGGCGTTACTCACCTCAAGTAATTCCCGCAACGCCACCTCGACAACCGGTAATGTTGCCTCAAAATCAACAGCAACAACAACAAGGCGGGTACCCATCAAGGAATCAAGCGGGCTCGAGGAACAGTTATTATAATAGGCAGTTTGATCCTGTACCTATGCCTTATGGTCAAATCTTGCCATACCTAATCCAAAAGGGTATGGTCGAACCAAGACTACTGCCACCAATGTCGCCACCATACCCGCATTGGTACGACGCAAATGCCAAATGCGACTACCACGCAGGAACCGCGGGGCACAATGTCGAGAACTGTAGAGTTTTCAAACACAAGGTACAGGACCTTATTGACAAGAAGCTGTTATCCTTCAAAGAGGAAAACCCCAATGTAAAAGAATAACCCATTGCCGGGGCATGCGGGTCCCTCTGTAAAGCGGTGGAGGAACAGAGGACTTTGGTCCAGTCAA
>WNNG01000237.1:0-151224 GCA_018208015.1 Medicago ruthenica
TCAGAATTCAGCACCTCGAGAGGCCCGCTCATGTGTTTGCAGTCGAAGAAGTTGTGGATGATAAGCCATGGTTTCATGATATCAAGTGTTTCCTCCAGAGTCAGGAGTATCCGCCCGAAGCATCCAACAAAGACAAGAGAACTTTGAGAAGGTTGTCTGGTAATTTCTTCTTGAATGGTGATGTTTTGTACAAAAGAAACTTTGACATGGTGCTACTCAGATGTGTAGACAAGCAAGAAGCAGAACTTTTAATGCATGAGATACATGAAGGCTCCTTTGGAACTCACTCCAATGGACATGCAATGGCTAGGAAGTTGTTGAGAGCTGGTTATTACTGGATGACCATGGAAACAGATTGTTGCAAGCATGCCAGGAATTGCCATAAATGCCAGATTTATGCTGACAGAATTCATGTACCGCCAACTACACTTAATGTTCTTTCTTCTCCATGGCCGTTCTCTATGTGGGGCATTGACATGATTGGTAGAATCGAACCGAAAGCTTCAAACGGACATCGTTTCATTCTAGTGGCTATTGATTACTTCACCAAGTGGGTTGAAGCATCATCCTATGCAAATGTGACCAAGCAAGTGGTAGTCCGCTTTATCAAGAATCAGATCATCTGCCGTTATGGTGTGCCCAACAGAATCATTACGGATAATGGAACAAACTTGAACAGCAAGATGATGAAAGACCTGTGTGAAGAGTTCAAGATTGAACATCACAATTCTTCTCCTTACAGACCTCAGATGAATGGCGCAGTTGAGGCTGCAAACAAGAACATCAAGAGGATAGTGCAGAAAATGGTGGTCACATACAAGGACTGGCATGAGATGCTACCGTATGCTTTACATGGATATCGCACTTCAGTGCGTACCTCAACAGGGGCAACCCCCTTCTCTTTGGTGTATGGTATGGAAGCAGTACTCCCTGTGGAGGTTGAGATTCCATCAATGAGGGTTCTAATGGAGGCCCAGCTGTCAGAGGCTGAATGGTGCCAAAGCAGATATGATCAGTTGAATCTAATTGAAGAGAAACGCATGAATGCCTTGTGCCACGGACAACTTTATCAACAGAGGATGAAGCAAGCTTTTGACAAGAAGGTTCGTCCTCGTGTGTTCCAAGAAGGAGATCTCGTGCTCAAGAAGGTTTTATCTTTCCAACCCGATTCCAGGGGCAAGTGGACGCCTAATTACGAGGGTCCGTATGTCGTCAAGAGAGCTTTCTCCGGTGGTGCTTTGACTCTTACGACTATGGATGGCGATGAGCTCCCTCGTCCTGTGAACGCTGATGCAGTCAAGAAATACTTTGTCTAAAAAATAAAAGAACAGCTCGGTAAGTCGAAAACCCGAAAGGGCGGCTTAGGCAAAAAAGAGCGTCTCGGTGGGTCGAAAACCCGAAAGGGCGGTCCAGGCAAAAATTAGAGACATAAAACAGAAAATAATCATCCTGATAGGTCGAAAACCCGAAAGGGCGATCTATGCAAAAGTTAAGGATCAAAAGACAAAGTAACTGCATCGAGCTGATCTCTACTCACTTATGGCACAATTGAATGTCAAAAGAAGCTCTGAATCTGAAGCATCCAAACAGTGGAATTCAAAGTTGTCAGGGAGGATAGTGGTTATTGTGTTCAATGTACCTTCAATTTATATTTACCATTTTCCAAATTTTGTAAGATCTGTGGAGCCATGCCATTGGCGGGTCACCACTCTTTCAAATAAATTTGAGCCTGTTGCCTTTCATTTGGAATTCTCATTTATTCAGTTTATAAAACCCTTTCCATTTTTGATTGTAGCATTCGAAACAAGATATTTTTTTTAAAAATCATAAATATTTTTCATGTCTTTTTTGAAAAGCACAAACAACAAAACACATTCTCTCTGAACTCATGAATAAATGAAGGGTGCGTCAACAGCTATCCTGAGAACGGACAAACTTTGCAGGCTAAATATGGTCAATTGCTTTAAAAAAAAAAAGAACACAAAAAAGAGAAAGAGAAAAAGAAAAGAGCTCGGTAAGTCGAAAACCCGAAAGGGCGGCTTAGGCAAAAATGAGCGTCCCGGTGGATCGAAAACCCGAAAGGGCGGTCCAGGCAAAAATTAGGGGCATACAAAAAGAATATATTCCCAGTGGATCGAAAACCTGAAAAGGCGGTCCAGGCAAAAATTAGGGATTCAAAAAAAAAGAGAAAAGCAAAAAAAAACAAAGCAAGCATGACCACAGAAGCACCAGTTCTTCTACCAAGTCTTTGGATTGGCACGCTTTCCCCAGGAAGTATTCACCCCATCAGTTGTTGCATATGTAGGGTTTTACCCCGTCCATGTTTTGATATGCCTCCAGTGGCACCATCCCCATGGAAGTATACCGAGTGTTTGTGATACGACATCGGGTCACTTTCCATTTTACCTGCCCAATCTTGTCTCATCAAGTCAGTCTTTCATACAATTGTACAAGTCAATCCCTCTTACAAACACAAATTAATCAGTCACACGGTCATACAAATCGTGTCGTCATTCATTGCACTCATGCATTCATGCATACACACAGTCATGCATATACAATCAAAGCAAACAACATCATGGTTGCATTAACCACCCTGAGTCTTGCCCCAATTATCTTTTCCATATCAATCAATCTTGAAAATTTGTAACTTTCTCTTTCCCCAAGTGTCATCCCCAGTGTGTCTGGTCCCGAGATGTCACTCCTTCTTCGTCAATGGCAGTTCGGCAATAACCCGAACAGTTGGCATTTACCTTTATTTCTTGTCGTCAATGGCAGTTCGGCAATAACCCGAACAGTTGGCATTTACCTTTATTTCTTGTCGTCAATGGCAGTTCGGCAATAACCCGGACAGTTGACATTTACCTTTCTTTCTTGTCGTCAATGGCAGTTCGGCAATAACCCGAACAGTTGGCATTTACCTTTATTTCTTGTCGTCAATGGCAGTTCGGCAATAACCCGGACAGTTGACATTTACCTTTCTTTCTTGTCGTCAATGGCAGTTCGGCAATAACCCGGACAGTTGACATTTACCTTTATTTCTTGTCGTCAATGGCAGTTCGGCAATAACCCGGACAGTTGACATTTACCTTTATTTCTTGTCGTCAATGGCAGTTCGGCAATAACCCGAACAGTTGGCATTTACCTTTATTTCTTGTCGTCAATGGCAGTTCGGCAATAACCCGGACAGTTGACATTTACCTTTCTTTCTTGTCGTCAATGGCAGTTCGGCAATAACCCGAACAGTTGGCATTTACCTTTATTTCTTGTCGTCAATGGCAGTTCGGCAATAACCCGGACAGTTGACATTTACCTTTATTTCTTGTCGTCAATGGCAGTTCGGCAATAACCCGAACAGTTGGCATTTACCTTTATTTCTTGTCGTCAATGGCAGTTCGGCAATAACCCGGACAGTTGACATTTACCTTTCTTTCTTGTCGTCAATGGCAGTTCGGCAATAACCCGAACAGTTGGCATTTACCTTTATTTCTTGTCGTCAATGGCAGTTCGGCAATAACCCGGACAGTTGACATTTACCTTTCTTTCTTGTCGTCAATGGCAGTTCGGCAATAACCCGAACAGTTGGCATTTACCTTTATTTCTTGTCGTGAATGGCAGTTCGGCAATAACCCGGACAGTTGACATTTACCTTTCTTTCTTGTCGTCAATGGCAGTTCGGCAATAACCCGAACAGTTGGCATTTACCTTTATTTCTTGTCGTCAATGGCAGTTCGGCAATAACCCGGACAGTTGACATTTACCTTGTTTCTTGTCGTCAATGGCAGTTCGGCAATAACCCGGACAGTTGGCATTTATCTCATTTCTTGTCGTCAATGGCAGTTCGGCAATAATCCGAACAGTTGGCATCTATCTTTGTTCCTTTGTCGTCGGTGGCAGTTCGTCGTCAACCCGAACAGCTGACATTTATCCCCGATAAAACCATATGATCCCCCCAGTGGAGTCGGACCCCGTTTCCTTTAACAGACTCGGGTATCCTTTTGTCTTGTTGTCCCCAGTCGGGTCATCTTCGCCGTCGTGCATTCATACTTGCATTGCGAGCATTCACAACATTACATGCATAGCATCATATGCATAGCATTGCGTTCATAACGTTTTGCATTTTGAAACTGGTCAAAAATGGTGTACTTTGTATTTAAGTCTCTTCGACCCGTCGATTTTAAAATTTCACTTTTAAATCTCCGTAACGAAGAAACTTAAATAGGGGCATCTGTCATACCCCATTTTTGACCCGTTTTTATTTCTTTTCTCTCGTCTTTTAGGCCGGAAATTTTTCGTCGTTTCAGACGAAATTTCGGCAGGGAGGTATTTTAAAATACCTCAGTTTTGTTCCGAAGGCGACCGTTTTTATTTTATTTATTATTATTTTTATCATTTATTATTTTTCTTATTATTTTTAGTTTATTCTTTTTTTCTTTTTATTTTAGTGTTTTCTTTTTTTTATTTTCTTTATTTTCGTTTTTTATTATTCATAATATTTTAATTTTACTGTCAGTTTTAATTTAGTCATTTTGGTCCATTTTTCAGTCCAAGGCCCAGAGGGGCAGTTTTGTCATTTTCGTTTGCCCATTATTTTACTATAAATAGCATCAATGGTACTGTTCACGAGGCAGTCACAGTACAGTACACAGTACCAGTCAGAACCACCACTAGCAACACTCACAAACCACCCACAACCACCAACATAATCCATTTCCGGCCACCGGAAAACCAAAAAAATCAAAAAAAATTCAAACAACCACAGAGTATCACATAAACAACACACGGCCATTACTAAACTCACAACCACCACGCATCAGCACAAATCACTGACATTCACGCAAACAACCATCCACACAACCATAATCATAAATACGGTCAAAACGCGTCAACAAACAAAAATCAAAAACCCAAATCCATCGCACCAAACCAGACCCATACGGATCCCGTAACACCAACCGAACCACAAGGCCGAATCATTAACATCCAGCTCAGTCACAAAACCAAGCTTTCAACACTGGGTCCAGTCACCAAAGCCGAACCAACCAGGCTAAGAATCGCAACAACTTAACCCACAGATCGAACCAAAGGTGATCTTCCTTAAAATCTAATCTTAGATCTAGGCTTCGTTTCAGGTTTTCCAAGGAAACTGAGTAGATTTTCGAGTAGAATAGGGAAGAAGGTTTCAAAATGCGGTTGTTTTTTTTAAAAAGGAGTGGAGGCCGACGGTCAGGAACATGAGACGGAAGAGAGAGTTTGAGAGGATGAAGAGAGAAGATAAGAGAAGAGAGAGAAGATTAAGAAAAAATGAATTAAAAACCGGTTTTAGACATATAAATAGGCGTTCGAACCGGACCGGTTCTTTCGGACCGAACCGGTCCGGTTTATTTCCCTCAGCCCACTGGACTTTCCCTTCGGCCCATTCTCCTTCTTCCTTTTCTTTTTTCTGATTTCTACTCTTTTACTTTCTGCACTCCCCCTATTACTTCTGCACCCCCCTTCTTCCTCTCTATTCTTTTATTTTTTTTTATTTCTTTTTTCTTGCACTTTTTTTTATTTCTTTTATTTTTTATGCACTTTATTTATTGCTTTTAATTTCCAGTACCCATGCATTTTTTTTATTTTTATTTTATTGCATCATATTTATTTTTTTTGTCTTGCATTTTCTATTTTCTTTTATTTTTATGCATCATATTTAATTTTATGCCTTGCATTTTTTTATTTTCTTTATTTATTTTCCAGCACCATATTTAATTTTCAGTCTTGCATTTTATTTTCCAGCTCCATATTTATTTTTGTCTTGCATTTTTATTTTTTTCTTTTATTTTATGCATCATATTTATCTTATTGTTTTGCATTTTTATTTTCTTTTAGCATCATATTTATTTTTATGTCTTGCATTTTTATTTTATTTTCAGCATCATATTTATTTTATGCCTTGCATTTTTTATTTCTTTATTTACCTTAAGCACCATATTTATTTTTTGTTTTGCATTTCATGCATTTTTTTTTATTATTTCATTTTAGCATATTTACTTTGATGTAATTTTTATTATTCTTGTCATTTATTTTATTGCCAATAGAATGTATCTAGGTCCAATGTAAATAAAAATATAAATGAGAATATGCACCGACACCACATTTATTTTTTATGCTTTATGTCGAGGACGATTATGTAATTTGGACCGTATCCGAGGAAAAGGACCCTCACTTGATCCAATGTCATTTTGAGGGATCCGGTGCGTTTAGATATCTCAGCATAACTTAGTCTCAGGACCCTAGGACTTAATCAAAATTTTCATAAAAAAGTCAAAAAAAGTCAAAATCCAAAAACATTTTATAATCAAAATCTTCAAAAAAATTAATCTTTTCTTTTCTTTTCTTAATCAAATTTTCAATCAACCTTTAAATCAATCAAAACATTTTTCTTCAATTTAAAATCAATCAAACTCACTTCCTTTTTATTCTTCTATGCCTTTCGGCCTCTTATCTTTCTCAAATCATTTTTTCAAACTTTTAAAAGCAATCAAAACCAACCACTCATCTTTTTACCCCGAACTACGTGATTTTGATCCCGCTCGGGTACGTAGGCAAAAGACTTTGTCTTTCCAAATCAATAAAAATAACAAAAACTTTTTCCTTCTTTCTTTTTCCTCGCTTTAGTCCTTTTATACTTAAGCAAACGCTCGGAGGGCCTTTGTGAAGCCGCCACCAAAGTTTTTGTGTAAAGGGAACGTTGATAAACCCTTAAGTTTTTTTTTCTTTAAAGGGAAACGATAATAAAACCCTTTGACGATGAGGATAAGGATTTGGTCATCGCAACCATTGTCGGGTTCGGGAGTCGATTACGCAAGGGGAAGGTATTAGCACCCCTCACGTCCGTTGTACTCAACGGGAACCTTCTATTTGGTTAAAGCTTGAATTGTTTTTTTTAATACTTTGCGCGCATGTTCATTTATGTTAAAAATATAATAAAGGGGGGAAAGAGATAAAAACAAACGAAAGAAAAAGAGAAAAAAAGTTTTTTATTATTGCGCTTGACAAGATGTCGATCTTGCTCCTACGTATCTCCCGGTAGTCGGAGAATTCAAAGCGTACGTAGTTCTTTGGTAGAAAAAACGTACATGTGTTGGTTGATTTTAATTGGACGATGTTTTAACCGAATTCTTGCGATTAAAACGTAGCTTGTATGCTCGCGCTTGGAGACTTATTAAGCGTTTGTTCGTGAATCGCATTAGAATTGTTAAAAGGTACGTCCGTTAGGGTAAAGGGTTGGAATTGGCCGCTATGGGACCAAGAGAGGTACAATGGACTCATACAAGTCAATCATTGACCGAGTGGACTCAAACGAGTCTGGGGGTGAGTCTAATGGCCACGGGGGACCAAAAGGTTTGGATTGACCACAAGGGGCCAAGCTTTGGTTTGGTTAGGGTTGTACATATTGAAAAAAGGAATGACGATTGTCCGAGCGACGAGACATACGTCAGGCATTCGTACAATCGGGGCGATGGAGAGACATACGTCACACCATCCCTTTTTCATTCATGTTTTTGGGTTGAATCCTTTAGAAATCCCAAGGTATGTCAAAACATTTGGTTTGAAAACCCAAAATGGGAAGGTTTAGCAAATTTTGCTAGAAAACGCATAAGTTCGTCTCATTTTGCGAAAATGCGAACGTATTCGGCGTATGTTCATGTTTGAGTTTTGAAAGTCATGAACAATATTTATTGTTCAAGTTTTGATTGAAATGATGAACATAGCTTGTTTGTTCATGTGGTTTTGAAAGTTTGGGAACATAACTTGCTTTACAAGTTATCCACAAAATGGTCATACGAACTTGTGATTTTGTCAAAATTATGCAAAATCCTTGTTATGGTTTGAAGAACATGGGTTTAAAAACTCTTAGGTTCTGAGCCCTGGGGCTAGAACCTCAAAAATTGGTCATTTTGACACAAAAACTCAGATTCTGAGTTCTGTCACGGTCGCACTGCGACCATTACTTCGCACTGCGAAGCATGCGAAATTTTGGGTTCAGAAGTTGTTTCTGAACTTTTGTTCAGAAACAACTTCTGAACACACTCAGGACCTTATAGGTGGGTGAAAAACTTTGAGTTTTTGGGGTGAAAAAGGCTGGACAAACCAGTTTTGATGTTTTGAAAACCTTGGGATTTCTTTGAAATTCAAAAGGGGTTTTTTAGAATCAAATGGTTTTGAACCAAAATAGCTATGCAAACACAATTGTAAATGCAAGATAAAGCCTTAGAAACTTACAGAACTCCTTAGCAAAGCTCCAGCTGCACTTGATTTGATTTGGTTGAAGGCTTTCACAAGAGGTTTTTTGATATTGGTGATGGTTTTGGAACTTTGGAAAGCTTTGTGTTGGATTGATTTTTGCTGGTTATTTGTGGAGGTTTGTAGGCTAAAATGAGTAGAGTTTCTGCTCTTGAAATGCTGTGTTAATTGTGTTTGTATCCTTGGGCATTGCCTTCTATTTATAGGCCAAAACCAAATCTTTTTCATCATTGCAAAATCCTAAAATTCAGCTGATTTGTGGCTAAGATCAAGCTGGATCCTTTTGCATTAAATGCTAATCGATAGAGGCAACCTTGCCTTGCACCAAGGGGCAAGACTCAGCCTGATTTCAGCCACAAATTCAACCAATTCTAGAAGGTAATGATGAAGAACAAAGCTGAATTGCAATTGTTGAGTCTTTTGGTGTTGGCTGCATGTTTTGGCAAAACCAAAGTATTGAATAGAAGCATCTCCATATGTAGAACATTTCTTCAGTTGGAAGTCTTTCATTTTGAAGCTGTTCAGATGCTCAAAAGTACATCAGAAGCTGAATGCTCATCAGAAGCACTGTAGCACTTCAGTAGCAGTTCAGGTTCTGAAGTCCAGCGTTGACTTATGTTGACTTCATCAGAAGCTGGTTATTTTCAAGGTTTTTCTATGCGAATCTTTGCAAGATTTATTGAAGATTTATCCACGCATATGGCTTCTAGAATGTTGATTTATTTGGAGAAGATTTTATTGAAGATTTGGTTCAAAGATATGAAATTCGTATTTTCTGTTTTAAATCTTTCAAAGATACAAAACAGTTTTATTTGTTACTTGATTGGACCAATCTTATTTCAGTAACAAATCAATTCAGAAGATTAGTTTTATTTGGCAAGACTGAAGGCTATATAAGGAGGAGGGCTGCTGCTATTCATGATATGAATTTAAGAGTATTATTCAGAGAAATAGAGTCTTAGTTGTTTTTAAGCTTTTGCTTTGTTTTTGTACGCCACTCATATGTTTTGAGTTGGTTTAGGATTGTCATTGAGTTGTAATTCATTCTAAGCCTCTAGGTACGAATGAAGTTTTGTCTTTGAAGGTGTATTCAAAAACAGGGGAGTTTTAGTATTCAGAACTGGGTTAAGTTCAAAGGGTAGTTCAAGTAGCTGGGTTGCAGTTGCTTGAATAGGAAGTTAGAGGTTTTCTAATACTCAACGTGTTGGGTAGAATTCAAGACTAGGTGGAGATTAATTGCTTAGGATAGGAGCTGAGAGTCAGTGTCTAAGTCTTAAGGATTAATTCCAATAGTGGAATTCCTTCCTGGATTGGTATCCCCCAGAGTAGGAGGTGTTTACTCCGAACTGGGTTAACAAACCTTGTGTGTTCTTTAGCTTTCCTGCACTTTATTTTCTGCTCTTGCATTGTGTTTACTTGTGCTCTGTTTTAGCATTTTATTGTGCCCTGCATTTTGTTCAGAACCTGTTTGGTTCAGAACCTGGTATTCTCTTAGTTTTGCCTGGCCAGAATTTCAATTGGCATCAGAGCAGGCACCCTGCCTGTATTTTGGGTGAGATCCAGAGGGATTAATTACTGGTAAGCATGGATAGAGAAGGAGGCTATGTCAATAGACCACCCCTACTAGATGGCACAAACTATGAGTATTGGAAGTCAAGGATGTGTGCTTTTCTAAAGTCTATTGACAGCAGGACTTGGAAAGCTGTGATTAAAGGCTGGGATCATCCTGTGTATACAGACAAAGATGGTAACAAGACTGAGGTTCTGAAGCCTGAGGAGGAATGGACCAAAGCTGAAGATGATCTGTCACTGGGAAATTCAAAAGCTTTGAATGCTATCTTCAATGGTGTTGATCAGAACATGTTCAGACTCATCAAACAATGTACTGTGGCTAAGGATGCTTGGGAAATTCTGAAGACCACTCATGAAGGAACTTCTAAGGTGAAGATGTCCAGATTGCAGCTGCTGACCACCAAGTTTGAGAACCTGAAGATGAAGGAGGATGAAAATATCCAGGATTTCTATATGAATGTGCTTGATATGGCAAATTCTTTTGACTCTCTTGGTGAAAAGATGTCTGATGAGAAGTTAGTAAGAAAAATCCTCAGGTCCCTGCCCAGAAGGTTTGACATGAAGGTTACAGCAATTGAAGAGGCTCATGATATTTCTGCTATGAAGGTTGAAGAGCTCATTGCTTCTTTGTTGAATTTTGAGACTGCATTCTGCAAACAGCCTGATAAGAAAGGGAAAGGTATAGCTTTTTCTGTGAATGCTGAAGCTGATGATCAACAAGAGTCTGAGGAGGATGACTTATCAGAAGCTCTAGTATTGCTGGGAAAACAATTCAACAAGATTCTGAAGAATGTTAACAGAAAAGCCAAAGGCAAAGGTCAGAATTTTAGATTCAATAACAAGAAGCAACAAACTGATGAGAAGAAGACCAAGTCTGAGGAGAAAAGCAACCAAGCCAAAGGTGTGCAGTGCTATGAGTGTGAGGGCTATGGGCATATCAAATCTGAATGTCCTACTTTTCTTAAGAAGCAGAAGAAGAGCCTAGCTGTTGCATGGTCTGATGATGGTTCTGAAGATGATGATGTTTGTGAATCTGATATGTGTGATACTGGTCTAGTTGTGAGGTCAGGAGCTATCTTGAAGAAGGAAGCTGTTTTAGAGTCTGAGACCTTTTCAGAGTCTGACTCAGAGTCTGAAGCCTCATCTGTGTCTGAAGCTGCTAAAACCTCATATGATGAGCTAGCTGACAACTATAGGAAGCTGTATACCAGAAGTGCTGAGGTTTGCAAACAAGTTCTGGATCAGAAGGAGACTATTTTTCAACTGGAGGCTGAAAAAGGAGAACTTCTTGTGCAGAATTCAGATTTGAAAGAAGAAGTGAACCAGTTAAATTCCCAACTTGAACATATGAAAAAGCAGGTTAGAATGATGAATACTGCTACTAATGTGTTGGATGAAATTTTGGGTGCTCAGCAACAAGGAAAAACTGGGTTAGGCTTTGATGATCAGACTCAGAACCCCAAACAGAAGATTCTGGTTAAAGAGTTTGTTCCTGCCACTAAAACTGATAATCCTATGATCGGGACTTCTCAGATGAGACCTCAGAAACAATCCCAGAAGCAAGATCAGAAGCAAGTTCAGATGCTGCCTCAGAAGCAACCCCAGAAAATTTTCAGAAACAGAAGGAGGAGAAATCATCCATGGATTTGTCATCATTGTGGAAAGAAAGGGCATATCAAACCATTCTGCTTCAAACTTTATGGCTATCCTGAGCATTTTCAGTATAGAAGAGTGCAATCAGCTGCCCCCAGACACAATGTTCAGAAGGTGTGGAAGCCCAAAGTTCAGAATGTAGGCCTTATAGCTCACACCTCTTTGAGAGCAACTTCAAAAGAAGACTGGTACTTTGATAGTGGGTGTTCAAGGCACATGACTGGTGTAAAGAAGCTACTTAGCAATATCAGACAATATTCCAGAAGCTATGTGACATTTGGAGATGGAGCAAAAGGAGAGATCCTGGGTATTGGTGACTTAAACTGTGAAGGCTTACCTAGACTGAATGATGTGCTATTAGTGAAGGGTTTAACCTCTAATCTGATCAGTATTAGCCAACTTTGTGATCAGGACTTGAAGGTTAATTTTAACAAACTAGAGTGTATTGTTACTGATCAGGAAGATAAGATTCAGATGAGAGGCTGCAGATCCAAAGACAATTGTTACTTGTGGGTTTCTGAAGAAGAAAGAAGTTTGACTTCTTGTCTTATGAGCTCAGAAGAGGAAGTCAAGCTCTGGCACCAGAAACTGGGACATTTGCACTTGAAAGGCATGAAGAAAATCCTAAGTACTGAAGCTATCAGAGGTGTGCCTAATCTGAAGATCAATGAGGACAATGTTTGTGGTGATTGTCAAATTGGGAAACAAACAAGAAAGTCTCATCCCAGATTAGTTCACCAGGTAACTACTAAAGTACTAGAACTTGTTCATATGGATTTAATGGGGCCTATGCAAGTAGAAAGTATTGGAGGGAAGAGGTATGCTTTTGTAATGGTAGATGACTACTCAAGATACACATGGATCAACTTTGTTAGAGAGAAGTCTGATACTTTTGAAGTGTTTAAAGACTTATGTACTCAATTACAAAGAGAGAAGGACTGTGGTATTGTCAGAATCAGAAGTGATCATGGCAAGGAATTTGAAAACAAGAGTTTTTCAGAATTCTGTGGTTCTGAAGGTATAAAGCATGAGTTTTCTGCACCTATCACACCTCAGCAAAATGGTGTAGTTGAGAGGAAGAATAGGACTTTGGCAGAATGTGCAAGAGTGATGCTGCATGCTAAGAAACTTCCATATATGTTCTGGGCTGAAGCAATGAACACTGCATGCTATATCCATAATAGAGTGACTCTGAAGAAAGGAACAACATCTACATTGTATGAACTATGGAAAGGAAGGAAGCCTACAGTCAAATATTTTCATGTGTTTGGCAGTAAATGTTACATTTTGGCTGACAGAGAAAATAGGAGAAAACTAGATCCTAAGTCTGATGAGGGTATATTTTTGGGATATTCAGTAAACAGTAGAGCTTATAGGGTGTTTAATTCAAGAACTAAAGTTGTGATGGAGTCCATTAATGTGGTAATTGATGATCTGACTGCTGAGAAAGATAGAAGTGAGTCTGAAGTTGTTCCAGAGTCTGAAGCATCAGAAGAACAAACTTCAGAAGCAGAAATTCATCCAGAGTCTGAAGAAGCAGATGTGCATCCAGAACATGATCCTACCAATAAAGGGCCATCCATTAGAATTCAGAAGGATCATCCTAAGGAGCTTATCATTGGGAGTTTGGATCAAGGGGTCAGAACCAGGAGATCAGAACCAGCTGCTACTGATTCATGTTTTGTGTCTAAGTTTGAACCCAAAAATGTGAAAGAAGCCCTGACTGATGAATTTTGGATTGAAGCAATGCAAGATGAGTTGAATCAATTCAAAAGGAGTGAAGTGTGGGATCTGGTACCAAGACCAGAAGGGCTGAATGTGATTGGCACTAAGTGGATATTCAAGAATAAAACAGATGAAAGTGGTACTGTAGTCAGAAACAAGGCAAGGTTGGTTGCTCAGGGTTATACTCAAGTTGAGGGACTTGATTTTGATGAGACCTTTGCACCTGTGGCCAGACTAGAGTCCATAAGATTACTGTTGGGTGTTTCCTGCATTCTCAAGTTCAAGCTATTTCAGATGGATGTGAAGAGTGCATTTCTAAATGGATATCTGCAAGAAGAAGTGTATGTTGAACAGCCTAAAGGATTTGTGGATCATAATTTTCCTAATCATGTTTACAAACTGAAGAAGGCCTTGTATGGATTGAAGCAAGCACCAAGAGCATGGTATGAAAGATTAACTCAGTTTCTTGTGGCTCAAGGTTACAGAAAAGGAGGTTCTGATAAGACATTGTTTGTGAAAGATGAAAATGGGAATCTGATGATTGCACAGATTTATGTGGATGATATAGTGTTTGGAGGGATGTCTCAGAAGATGGTCAAACTGTTTGTTCAACAAATGCAGTCAGAGTTTGAAATGAGTCTAGTTGGTGAACTAACTTATTTTCTTGGTTTACAAGTCAAGCAAATGGAAGATACAATCTTCATCTCTCAGAGTAAATATACCAAGAACATAGTAAAGAAGTTTGGAATGGAATCAGCTGCTCATAAGAAGACACCAGCTGCTACTCATCTGAAGCTAACCAAAGATGAACAAGGAGTATCAGTTGATCAGAGTCAGTACAGAAGCATGATAGGGAGCCTATTGTATTTAACTGCAAGCAGACCTGATATCACTTATGCTGTTGGAGTTTGTGCAAGATATCAAGCTGATCCTAAGATGAGTCATCTGACACAAGTTAAAAGGATCCTGAAGTATGTTAGTAGCACAAGTGACTATGGAATCATGTACTCACACAGTTCAAATTCTGAACTGATGGGATATTGTGATGCTGACTGGGCTGGAAGTGCTGATGATAGGAAGAGCACTTCAGGAGGTTGTTTCTTCTTAGGGAATAACTTGATTTCATGGTTCAGCAAGAAACAAAACTGTGTGTCATTATCAACTGCTGAAGCTGAGTACATTGCTGCTGGGAGTAGTTGCTCACAACTGGTGTGGATGAAACAAATGCTGGAGGAATACAACATTGAACAGGGAATCATGAAACTATTTTGTGACAATCTGAGTGCTATTAACATCTCTAAGAATCCAATTCAGCACAGTAGAACCAAACACATAGACATCAGACACCATTTTATCAGAAACCTTGTGGAGGACAAGATTATTCAACTGGAACATGTGGACACTGAAGATCAAATTGTTGACATATTCACAAAGGCCTTGGATGCTAAGCAGTTTGAAAACTTAAGGAGCAAGTTAGGTGTGTGCTTATATGAAGAATTCTAGCAATTAAAGCAAACTGGATGTGAGGAAGAAAGAGTACCTGCCAGCTTTGTTAGTGCTAAGTATGATGCTGTCTCTGATACTGTGTCTGAAGTTCAAACTGGGGCAGTAGTTGAAGATGTTTGTGCAGTTTCCCTTCCCTATTTGAAGTCTGAGATTTGTCAGAATTTTGTGGCTAAAAAGGGGGAGAAAATCTTATGTAATGTGTTGGCTCTGATACCATGTGTTGCTGCTCAAAGAATTAGTTCAAATTCAGCTTTCAGTGTTGTTCAGAAGTTATTTGTGAAGCTCAGAGTTCAGAACAAATATAACAAGAGCTGTCAAGATGTTATTGAGGGGGAGTATGTGTTTGAGGGGGAGTATGTGTCTCAGGGGGAGTACAAGACTGGTATGGTCCTGAGTGTTGCTGTGATCCTGAGGTATGGTCCTGAAAAATTGTGTGCTGCTCCTGAAGTGTTGGTTCTGATATGCTCTGATACCTTATATTCAAAAGTAAGGGGGAGTTTGATGTATGCTGAGTGTATGCTGAGTTGCAGGGGGAGTGTGTGTGATGATCAGGAGTTGATCAGTAGCTCTGATACCTTGGAGTAGCTCTGATACCTTGTTTGTGATGATCAGGAGTTGATCAGTAGGTTTTGTGTGCTTCAGTAGCTGATATAAACTGAAGCTGATTTGTGTTTCTCATGATACTCATAAATGAATCCGCTGCTAATTACTATGTTATGATTGATCATTGTGGAGTTTTTCATTGCTGAGTTGATTATAAGGAAGATTGAAGAACTTGGATGGTTTTAGCCAAAAATTTGCCAAAGGGGGAGATTGTTGAGTCTTTTGGTGTTGGCTGCATGTTTTGGCAAAACCAAAGTATTGAATAGAAGCATCTCCATATGTAGAACATTTCTTCAGTTGGAAGTCTTTCATTTTGAAGCTGTTCAGATGCTCAAAAGTACATCAGAAGCTGAATGCTCATCAGAAGCACTGTAGCACTTCAGTAGCAGTTCAGGTTCTGAAGTCCAGCGTTGACTTATGTTGACTTCATCAGAAGCTGGTTATTTTCAAGGTTTTTCTATGCGAATCTTTGCAAGATTTATTGAAGATTTATCCACGCATATGGCTTCTAGAATGTTGATTTATTTGGAAAGATTTTATTGAAGATTTGGTTCAAAGATATGAAATTCGTATTTTCTGTTTTAAATCTTTCAAAGATACAAAACAGTTTTATTTGTTACTTGATTGGACCAATCTTATTTCAGTAACAAATCAATTCAGAAGATTAGTTTTATTTGGCAAGACTGAAGGCTATATAAGGAGGAGGGCTGCTGCTATTCATGATATGAATTTAAGAGTATTATTCAGAGAAATAGAGTCTTAGTTGTTTTTAAGCTTTTGCTTTGTTTTTGTACGCCACTCATATGTTTTGAGTTGGTTTAGGATTGTCATTGAGTTGTAATTCATTCTAAGCCTCTAGGTACGAATGAAGTTTTGTCTTTGAAGGTGTATTCAAAAACAGGGGAGTTTTAGTATTCAGAACTGGGTTAAGTTCAAAGGGTAGTTCAAGTAGCTGGGTTGCAGTTGCTTGAATAGGAAGTTAGAGGTTTTCTAATACTCAACGTGTTGGGTAGAATTCAAGACTAGGTGGAGATTAATTGCTTAGGATAGGAGCTGAGAGTCAGTGTCTAAGTCTTAAGGATTAATTCCAATAGTGGAATTCCTTCCTGGATTGGTATCCCCCAGAGTAGGAGGTGTTTACTCCGAACTGGGTTAACAAACCTTGTGTGCCTTTTACTTTCCTGCACTTTAATTTGCTGCTTGCGTGTGTTTGTGTTTGTGCTCTGGTTTGCAAATTATTGCGTCCTGTGTGTTGTTCAGAACCTGTTTGGTTCAGAACCTAATTTCTCTTTAGTATTGCCTGGCCAGAATTTCAGCAATTGGCTAATGCTTGGGGATCAATCCTTGCAATCTCAATGGTTGATCAATGAAAACGTGCACTGTAATGTGCAGAGATTGAGGGATGAAAAGGCTACTTATGGCTGGTGTGAGAGGGTGAAAAGCTGCTGCAAAACAGAGTAGGCACTCATGGCTTTTCAAGTGAGAAAATCCAGCTGGTTTGACTGGTTTTAGGGGGAGCAAGCAGGAGGAAAGTCCTCAAGCAGGTGGCTGGCAACCTTGTGGTGGTTAGCAGGTCACATGGGAGGGACTAGAGCTGCCCAAGGGCAAGCCCACTTGCTTGTCACATGCTAGGTTGGAAGAAAAAGCTTCCAACCTTGGCATTAATGGCAAGTCCTTCAATTCTGGTTTTGCTTGGCCCAATTAGCCATGAATGCTACTTAAAATAAACATGGAAATGATATGCAACAAATTCTGGAATTAAATCAAAGAAACCAAAAATCTGCAGAAAAATCGCAGACTTCGCAGTGCGAAGTGAGCTTCGCAGTGCGAAGTCAGCATTTTTGAAATGTTGACTTTTCTGTTGACTTTTGTTGACTTTTGACTTTTTCCCCTCTTTGATTTTTTTTGATTTTTTTGTTTTAAAATGCTTAGGACAAAATTAGGGTACTACAGCTGCCCCTACTTAATTGTGTCTTCGCATAGAGTGCGTGAGTGCCGAGGGCATCTCATGAACTCTTTGCGAAGATCAATTAAGTAAAAAGAAGGACCCGAATTTTGTCCTTCGCGAAATGCAAATGCAATGGTTGGAAAAGGTTGATCGTATCCAGCCGCTAACACTGGAGGTAGATCCATTGGGGGATGAAGGTAATCTTATCTAGGCACTGTCACTAGAAGTCGATTCCTGAGGATGGTGATTTACTCTAGGCACTGTCACTAGAGGTTGGAACATTGATAGAGGTGATCTACTCTAGGATATCACTAGAGGTCGATACCTAAGATGGAGGTGATCTACTCTAGGATGTCACTAGAGGTCGATACCTAAGATGGAGGTGATCTACTCTAGGATGTCACTAGAGGTCGATACCTAAGATGGAGGTGATCTACTCTAGGATGTCACTAGAGGTAGAACGTTGATGTAGGTGATCTTATCTAGGTACTGCTTCTAGAGGTCGATACCTAAGCTAGGTGATCTGATTCAGGCACTGCTTCTGAACGTCGATTCCTAACGAGCTGTGATCTTATTCAGCCGCTAACACTGAAGGTCGATACACTGGGGGAGGTGATCTACTCTAGGCACTGTCACTAGAGGTAGATACCTAAGGATAGTGGTTTACTCTAGGCACTGTCACTAGAGGTAGAACGTTGATGTAGGTGATCTTATCTAGGTACTGCTTCTAGAGGTCGATACCTAAGCTAGGTGATCTTATTCAGGCACTGCTTCTGAATGTCGATTCCTAACGAGCTGCGGTCTTACCCTAAATAGGTGCCCCTGGTTGAATGTTTGATGGATGTTGGTGAATATGTGATACTCACTGAAGAATCCTTGGTGAGGATGCATGATTTGATATAAAATGCATGTGTATGAATGATTTGTATATGCATGCATGAATGAAAATGAAATGATGCTGGTTAGGTGCCGAGCAAAGTCGGTCTTGGTTGTGGTTGTGCCAATGACGATTGGGCTCTCTTTTTTCTTGTTGTTTTTTGGTTGGTCGGTTTGGAAGGACGAGGTCCTTTGCCTACATACCCAAATGGGATCAAAACCGGTGTAGTTCGAGCCTAAGCCCGAAGATTTGTGTGGGTTTGCCAATAATGATTGGACTTTTGTTTGGGGTTGAGACTCCCTGGGGAATATCAATGAGGTTTGGCTTATGGGGATATAAGGATCATTTTGGAAGCATGATCGATATCCAGCCTTGGTTGGTGTTTGGATGTTTAGGGTGTTTACTGGGGATTTCTGCTCCTCCTAACCCTTGGGGATTGTTGCGCTCCGCGTGCCGCGAGCTACACACTTGCCTTTGCTAAGTAGCATAAGTCCTTCGGTGCAATATTTTGGTAGGAATTACCGCAATTCTTTCAGAATTCACGAGGATTCAAAATAAAGCAATGTTTGTTTGTTTTTTTTTCTTTTTCTTTTTGGAAGAAAATTCTTTTGTTTATTTCCCATGTTTTAAAACATTTTCATCATGAATAAAACAAAATTTCATGCGCTACTGAGAACATAAAATAACAAAAAAGGGAATTTATTCAATGCAGATTTGACCTCTTGAATGGGTAAAAAACACACAAAGTGAGAAGTGAGATAGAAAAAGACAAGATAAAGCAAAAAGAAAATTGTTGGTTTTGGCACAACACATGCTATTTCCTTATGACTTCGAGATTTTTGTTTGTTGGAAGACGCTGACGAGACCGATTCTTCTCCTCTTGAATCTTGTCCGGAGCTTGGATGCTGCAGTCATTGCCTTTCTTTTTTTGTTAACCCCTAACTTTTGCCTGGACCGCTCTTTCGAGTTTTCAATCCACCGGGGTGTATTTCCTTTTTTTGATGTCCTTAATTTTTGCCTAGACCGCCTTTTCAGGTTTTCAATCTAGCAGGACGCTCTCTATTGCCTAAACCGCCCTTTCAGGTTTTCGATTTAGCGAGCTTTTTTCTCTCTTTTTTTCTTAGGCATAGTACCTCTTGACTGCATCGGAGTTTATTGATAGTGGGAACTCTTCTCCGTCCATTGTGGTGATGATCAGGGCTCCGCCTGAGAAAGCTTTCTTTACCACGTATGGCCCATCATAGCTGGGAGTCCACTTCCCTCGGGGATCTTTGTGGATAGGTAATATCTTCTTGAGCACTAGGTCTCCTTCTTTGAACTCTCGAGGACGGACCTTCTTGTCGAATGCTCTCTTGAGCCTCCCTTGATAGAGCTGTCCATGACATATTGCCGTCAGACGCTTCTCCTCTATGAGATTCAGTTGGTCGAACCTTGTTTGGATCCATTCAGCTTCTTCTAGCTTGGTTTCCATCAAGACCCTTAACGAAGGAATTTCCACCTCTACGGGGAGAACAGCTTCCATACCGTATACTAAGGAGAAGGGGGTTGCCCCAGTTGAAGTGCGAATGGCTGTTCTGTAGCCATGTAGCGCAAAGGGAAGCATCTCATGCCAATCCTTATATGTTGTCACCATCTTTTGGATGATCTTCTTTATGTTCTTATTGGCTGCTTCTACCGCACCGTTCATCTTTGGTCGGTAAGGGGAGGAATTATGGTGCTCAATCTTGAAATCTTTGCACAACTCCTTCATTGTCTTGTTGTTTAGGTTTGCCCCATTATCGGTGATGATTTTGTGGGGAGTACCATAACGGCAAATGATTTCCTTCTTGATGAATCGGGCTACCACTTGTTTGGTTACGTTCGCATACGAAGCTGCTTCTACCCATTTGGTGAAGTAGTCGATGGCAACGAGGATGAAGCGATGTCCATTTGACGCTTTGGGCTCGATCATTCCAATCATGTCTATGCCCCACATAGAGAAAGGCCAAGGTGAAGTCATGACATTCAGTGGAGTTGGTGGTACATGCACCTTGTCGGCGTAAATCTGGCACTTGTGACAAGTCTTGGCGTAGTGGAAACAATCAGCTTCCATGGTTAACCAATAATAGCCCGCCCTTAAGATTTTCTTTGCCATTGCATGCCCATTAGCATGGGTTCCAAAAGATCCCTCGTGGATTTCTTTGATGAGCATGTCCGCTTCATGTTTATCCACACATCTGAGCAGGACCATGTCATAATTTCTTTTGTAGAGGGTATTTCCACTGAGGAAGAATTGAGATGCCAATCTTCTGAGGGTCCTCTTGTCGGTGTGCGAGACATTTTCTGGATACTCTTGCTCTTCGAGGTATCGCTTGATGTCGTAGAACCAAGGTTTGTCGTCAAGTCCTTCTTCGACTGATGCGCATACAACTGGTTTGTCTCTACGATCCATCCTTATGATTGGTGCCTCGTTGTAAGAATTTACTTGGTACATTGATGATAATGTAGCCAAAGCATCCGCTACCTGATTTTCTTCTCGAGGGATGTGGTGGAAGTTGATTTCACCAAAATGCTTGATCAATTCTACAACCCAGGCTCGGTAGGGAATTAAATTGGGATGTTTTGTTTCCCATTCTCCTTTGACTTGATAGATGACCAAGGCTGAGTCACCGTATACTTCAAGGTTTTTGATCCTTAGATCAATTGCTGCTTCGAGGCCTAGGATACATGCTTCATATTCTGCCATGTTATTGGTGCAGTCAAAGCATAACCTTGCTGTGAAGGGTTGGTATCCATTTCTTGGGGAGATTAAAACTGCTCCGATACCGTGTCCCATGGCATTTGAGGCGCCGTCGAAAGCGAGCTTCCATTGAGCTCCTGGTTCTGGCCCTTCATCATCGCTTGTGACTTCTTCGTCATTCAAAGCTATGACATCTTCGTCCGGGAAGTCGAATTGTATGGGTTGATAATCCTCCAATGGTTGGTGAGCAAGGTGCTCAGATAAAACACTCCCTTTGATGGCTTTTTGAGCAACATATTGGATGTCGTACTCAGACAGCAACATTTGCCAACGGGCTATCTTCCCTGTGAGGGCAGGCTTTTCGAAGATGTACTTGATGGGATCCATCTTCGATATTAACCAAGTTGTATGGGTCAACATGTATTGCCTTAGACGTCGAGCAGCCCATGCTAAAGCGCAGCAAGTCTTTTCAAGTGAAGTATACCTTGTTTCACAGTCGGTAAACTTCTTGCTTAGGTAGTAGATTGCGTGCTCTTTTCTTCCCGTTTCATCTTGTTGTCCTAACACACAACCCATTGATCCTTCAAGTACGGTTAGGTATAAGATGAGGGGTTTACCCGGAACCGGAGGTATTAAAATTGGTGGTTCTTGCAGGTATTATTTGATCTTGTCAAACGCCTCTTGGCAATCTTCATTCCAATGAACGGCTTGGTTTTTCCTTAGTAGTTTGAAGATTGGTTCGCAGGTAGCTGTCATGTGTGAGATGAACCTAGCGATGTAGTTCAATCTTCCTAAGAAACCCCGGACTTCTTTCTCGGTATTTGGCGCTGGCATTTCTTGGATGGCCTTTACCTTATCAGGATCCACTTCAATACCTCTTTGGCTGACGATGAAGCCCAATAACTTTCCGGATCTAACGCCAAATGTGCACTTGTTAGGATTTAAGCGCAGCTTGAATTTTCTTAGGCGTTCGAAAAGTTTTTGTAGATGGACTAAATGATCCTCCTCCGTTTGGGATTTGGCAATCATGTCATCGACGTAGACCTCAATTTCCTTATGGATCATGTCGTGGAAAAGAGTCACCATTGCTCTTTGGTATGTTGCCCCGGCATTTGTTAATCCGAAAGGCATTACCTTATAGCAGAATGTCCCCCATGGAGTGATGAACGTAGTTTTCTCCATGTCCTCTGGAGCCATCTTGATTTGGTTATATCCCGAGAAGCCATCCATAAAGGAAAAGACTGAGAATTGGGCTGTGTTGTCCACCAATATGTCGATGTGTGGTAGCGGGAAATCATCCTTTGGGCTTGCTCTATTCAGGTCCCGATAATCCACACACATTCTCACCTTGCCATCCTTCTTCGGAACTGGCACAATGTTGGCAACCCATGTTGGATACTTGGTTACAGCTAAGAAGCCGGCATCGAATTGCTTTTTGACCTCCTCTCTGATCTTGAGAGCCATATCGGGTCGAGTTCTTCTCAATTTCTGCTTCACTGGCGGGCATTCCGGCTTGAGTGGCAGCTTGTGTACAACGATGTTAGGGTCTAAACCCGACATGTCTTGATACGACCAAGCGAATACGTCCACGTATTCTTGCAGAAGCTTAATCAACTTTCCTTTCACATCCTCGTGCAGGGAGGCTCCTATCTTGACCTCTTTCTTATCCTCTTCGGTCCCCAAGTTGACCTTTTCAACTGATTCTTGGTGAGGTTGTATTACCCTATCCCCTTGATTTGCAAGTCTAGACAATTCTTCAGGCGGTTCATAATCGTCCTCTTCACCATCTTCCGTTTGATTAATCGGGCAATCGAAGTCATAAGGGTTTAAGGCAGTGTTGTTTTTGGAGGGTGGATTTGTAGATCTGCATGAGTATGATTTTTTTTAGGCTTTTTTGTAAAAAAAAAATTTTTAAAAAACAAATGCAAAAAGAAAAAGACTCAAATGAACATAAAAGAGTGTTTTTATTCATGATTGTAAATAACTTTAAAACATGGGGGCCCCACACGACTAATCATTTGCCTTGGGCAGAGCTAAATGATTTTTTTTTTTTAAAAGTAAAAAAAAACAAACAAACATGGTTCATTACTTGATCCTGGTAATGATCTCGGGAATTGCGATAGCCCTCCAATTGTTCAAAGCTTCATCCGAAGCGCAACGGTACACCAAATCAGGCACGTCTTCGTCTACGTCTTCGAGTAGAGCCACTTGCTCTTCATGGATAAACCCCGCACTGATGAATGTTTCCGAAATGGGGAGGATTCCTTGCTTTGAAGGCTTTGAGAAAGTTTCGGCTGATGGATGATACCCCAACCCGAAGCGATTTTTCTTCTCCGGTATGTCCACTAATTTGCCCCATCCGGTGGGTCGGCTTTCTTCTAGGGCCTCTCTTATCGCCCTCCATGATGACATGGCTGTCCTAGCCTCTTCCTTGGGCTTCGAGCTCAATGTCACGACATTCGCCACTTCCAAAGACTGGAATGGGACGTCCACAGCTTCTTCATCCGTTTCTATGTAACGGAAAGATGAGAGATGGCTTACCATCATGTCCTCTTGCCCGGAAACTACAATCATTTGGTTATCAATGATGAACTTCAGCTTCTGGTGCAGGGTAGAGGTAATGGCTCCGGCCGCATGGATCCATGGTCGTCCGAGAAGACAACTGTATGTCGGATTAATATCCATGACTTGGAAGGTTATGGTGAAAACCTTAGGTCCGATTTGGACCGGTAAGTCGATCTCCCCTATAACGGCTCTTCTTGACCCATCGAAAGCTTTTACAACCAAGGCGCTGGGCTTCATTACCGTCCCTTCACATGATAGTTTGAGGAGGGTAGTCTTGGGCATGACATTCAATGATGACCCCGTGTCCACTAGCACTCTTGAGAGGATGTGGTCCATGCATTTCACGGAGATATGTAAGGCGCGGTTATGAATGTGCCCCTCGTCGGGTAGCTCATCGCCATTGAAACCCAAGTACCTACTTGAGGTAATATTTCCGACTATCCCGTCGAATTGGTCCACCGGAATGTCCTTGGTGACATGTGCCTCACTGAGGATCCGTAGTAGTGCTTCCCGGTGTGCTTCCGAGCTTAGTAGTAAGGATAGCATAGAGATCTTAGAGGGAGTTTGACCTAGCTGGTCAATGATTTTGTACTCGCTCTTTTGGATTATCCTTAGGAACTCTTCGGCCTCTTTTTGCGGGATTGTCTTTTGAGAAGGCCCCGCTTGGTTCTCTTCTTCCTCCACGCTCTTTTCTTTGAGCGGCTCCTTTGGTAGTACGGCTGGCGTCTTCCCGAGTTCTTTCGGAGCGAAGACTCTACCACTTCTAGTCATTCCTCCAACACCGGTAATGTTAGTGATGCTGGGCTCTATTTTGGCTAGTGGTTTTCCTTCCACATAGGCCACAGGTTGGTAATTCCATGGTACCCTCTTCGTGCTCTCAAAAGAGAAGGGTGCAGGTACATGGAATGTTATGGGTTGTATTGGCATTGGTACCTCTCTCCTTTGGTATGGGATTTCGAGAGGTTTTGGGTTGTTAGACTCTAAGGTAGCAACGTCCGTGCCATCCTTTATATAACCAATTTGGATCCAACCTTGGTCCATTAACTCTTGAAGACAGCTCTTCAACTCTTTGCACTCATTCGGGTTAACCTTGCAGGCTTCACAGTTGGCGTGCATTTCCTCGAATAATCCAAAGCCGGTTAAACGCTCCCTTATGGTTGACAGGGGAGTCTTAACATTGGATACCCTTTTGACTGGACCACAGTCCTCTTGTTCCTCCACCGCATTTACAGAGGGACCCGCATGCCCCGACAATGGGTTGTTCTTCACATTGGGGTTCTCCTCTTTGAAGGATAACAGCTTCTTGTCAATAAGATCCTGCACCTTGTGTTTGAAAACTCTACAGTTTTCGACATTGTGCCCCACGGATCCTGCGTGGAAATCACATTTGGCGTTGGCGTCGTACCAAGGTGGATATGGTGGCGACATTGGTGGTAGTAGTCTTGTCTCGACCATACCCTTTTGGATTAGGTATGGCAAGATTTGACCATAAGACATAGGTACAGGATCAAACTGCCTATTAAAATAACTGTTCCTTGAGCTCGCTTGATTCTTTGATGGGTACCCGCCTTGTTGTTGTTGCTGTTGATTTTGCTGCGGCAACACTACTGGTTGTCGAGGTGGATTTGCGGGAATCACTTGAGGTGAGTACCGCCCTTGAGCCGTTGCTGCTGCCACATAAGGATAGTGGTAGTGAGGCATTTGATTCGGTGGTGGGTAGGATGGTCCCATTAGAACGGCATTTGTCTCCCCCTCTTTCTTTTTGTGAAAGTTGCTGGGGGGCTTTCTAGCTCCACTTTGAGCTTCTAGAGAGCCTTGGATTTTTCCTCTCTTCACTCCGTCTTCTATTCTTTCACCAACCATGACTAGATCGGAGAAACCGGCAGACGTGCTTCCAATCATCTTGTCGTAATATGGGCCTTGAAGTGTGCCCATAAAGGTGTCGACAAGTTCTCTTTCCAATAGTGGTGGTTGCACACGAGAAGCTAGTTCTCTCCACCGCTGAGCGTACTCCTTGAAGGACTCGTTGCTTCTTTGCAGGAGGTTTTGTAGTTGCATCCTATTTGGAGCCATGTCCAAATTATATTTGTATTGCTTTAGGAAGGCATCGACTAGATCCTTCCAAGTTTGGACATGAGTACGCTCGAGCTGCATGTACCAATCCAAGGACGCTCCGCTTAAACTATCTTGAAACACATGCACCATGAGTTTCTCGTTCATTGCGTAAGCTGCCATCTTCCTACAGAACATCCTTAGATGGTTCCGAGGGCATTGAATTCCTTTGTATTTCTCGAAGTCCGGTGCTTTGAACTTCGGAGGAATTACCACGTCGGGCACTAGGCACATGTCCAAAGCATTGTGGGCGCCATATGAACTGAATCCTTCGACAGCTTTCAACCTTTCTTCCAAAACTCGATACATTTGGGTGGTATCATTGTCTTGGTGGGTGGTGTCGGGAGCAGATTGCCTTAGCTGGCTATTTTCCACATCATGGGGAATTACTTTATGCTGAGTAGTGGAAGTTCCTTGAGGACGACGCTCTTCATTCCTTACGGGGATTGTGAGCGGTGGTGGAGGTGGTCCTTGACCCTCATTTTCGAAGGGTGGGGTATAGTTCAGAGGTAAACCATAAGGAGGCCATTGCACATTGGATGCATCCGTTGTTGGGCGAGGGTGGCTTTCTCGTGCCGATAGAGCTTGCATTAACTCTAACATCTGATCCATCTTTCCCTTCATTCCATCAACCTCTTCTCTCAAAGCCGCTTGAGTTTGTTCCAAATTGTCCATGGTCCTTTGTTTGTTAGCTCGTGTTCCGTACGAGTGTTGAATATCTGGTTCTTGGACCGAGGGCTTTCGGGGTTTTCGGGCTATGATTGCTTTGAACTGTTTGAATGGGAATGAATGAGTTTTTTTTTTTGAAAAATGCATGAAGATGCATGTGGATGTATGTATGCTATGAGTATGCAAAAATATGCGTTTTTTTTTTTTTTTTTGCTTTATGGAGTTTAAAGGTGCACGATTAATATTAGTAAATTCGAAATATTAAAGACCGGGCAATTGATTATACTTCAAAATATATTTGATTAAATAACATTTGTTTACAAAGTGTAACTAATGCTATTACAAATCAAATAGCCGCTCGCTTCTCGGCTTTGCTCATCTCCTCCCTATAGAAATCTATGGTGTCCTTGCAGAACTTCATAAACTTCTGGATCTCCATAGGGATGACAAAGTAGGGCATGACCATCTCGGCCTCCGCTAGCTTCTTTGGAAGTTGGGTGATTACCAAATTTGAGAATGCAACCAATTTAGTGAAATCCTCACTTAATCGGGTGGCGTCTTGCCATACATACTCAATCACTTCCTTGCGCTGGTCTAGCTTGACTCTTGCACTTCTAATTTCATCGTGTAGTTGTGCAATGTGGTCCCCATGAGCTCTTGCAATCTTGTCGAAGTAGTCTTCGAATTTCTTGATGTCTTCTTCGAGATGATTGCACTTTAGCCTCCCTTGATGAGAGAGACTCTCATGTCTTTGCCGCTGGACGCGTTCGGCTTGAAGCTGCTCTTTGTAGTCTTTCACTACTTCTTGGAGCTGTTGATTTTTCTCTTGGAATTTCAACCTCCATTTCCGTTGAGCTTCGATGGCTAGTTCGCCAAACTTCTTGAGCTCTTGGTTGGAATGTAGAATTCTTTCCAACTCTTCGTCCTTGGCCACAAGGTTGGCATCCGCACTAACCAAGCCGCCTCCTATCCAATCCCTTTTCCCTTCGGAGGTTCTTAGCCGATTTTGGCATACTAGGAGAGAATGCGATACTTCATCACGATCTCTCTTCGTCCTAGTAATCTCTCCTAAAGCTTGGAGGTGCTTCAATTCTAAGTCTCCGTTTTTGTTTTGGAGTTCTTGAATTTTAGCCTTGAGGTCCTCCACTTCTTTGTTGGGAATGATTGCAATAGGTTTAGGTGTAGGAGATTTTGGAGGGTTTATGACCACGAAGGGTAACTTGATTGCTTTGACCCTCTCCTTCACCCATTGAGTATAAAGGGGTTTGGCGACACAGTTTCTCTTGCCGACCCTTCCCTTGCGTACTTGGCTCCATGCTCCCCAGATTCTCTCTAGCAATGCCGGGTCTTGATCGCCTTCCCTTAAGTAGAAAGCTTCCAACAAAAGGTCATTAGGTTTATCCTCCATTGAAAAACCTAGTTGTCGGAGAGAGAGGACCGGATTGTAATTAATGCATCCCTTAGTACCAATGAGGGGTACGTTGGGGAAGTCCCCGCAGCTGAGGATAATTTCCGGGTCCTCTAAGTTTGGTGAAAACCAATGGATGTCCTTCTCGGCGAGGGTTGTCATCCGTTGCGACCATTTGAGTTTGGCCCGGTTTTCCACAAAGTCTCGGTTTCTCGGCATGTGAGACATCATCCAAATTTGCACCACGGGAGTGCAACAAGTAATTTTGCGTCCCCTTGCTTGCTCATGCCTAGAGTAGAGGGTATGATAAAAATCCGCTAAGATTGTAGGAACTGGATTTTTAGTCATAAACACCTCTAGAGCCGGAAAGTCTACGAAATCATCCATGTTGGGGAATAAAACAATCCCGTAGACTAAGAGGGCTAAGATGGCGTTGAATGCCATTACCTCTTTGTTGGCTAGTAAATCCCGAGCTTTGGCTTCCAAAAACTTTCTTGAAAATCCCTTAAGGTTTCCTCTAACTTCCAAGTTAGATGCCACTTCTTGGGTGTCGAGGTATAAGGATTCGGCGATGGCTTCAAATGTGGGATCCTTTCCCGGACCGAGATAGAGTTCATGACCTTTCATGCTACAACCCAAAATCTTCTCAAACTCTTCCAAAGTTGGCGCTAGTTGGAAGTCTTGAAATGTGAAGCACCGTAGAGGTGGGTCGAAAAATTGCGCCAAAGTGGTTAAGGCCGTTGAATCTATTCTTACGGGTAGAAGATCAAGGATTAGCCCATAGCTTGCCTCGAAGATGTTCTTGTGGACCGAAGAGAGCCTCTTGCTTAGAGCTAATAAACTTTCCACCCTAGGAGCTTTAATTTTGAAAGCGAGCGTATTCTTGTTCCCGGAATCCATATTTCTTTTTTTGCTAATATTTGTTCGTTCTTTTTAAACTCCTATAAAGCAAAACGATGCGAAAATTACTTTCATGAATGCAAATGTTATGCAAGGGTATGGTTTATGAAGGTTCGGAACTTCCCCCCATCCTCACATGTAGGCTCTAAATTGTGAAATCTCCTAAGAAGAGGTCCTTAGAGTCATAGACCTCACATGGAATTAGGGTTGTCTATGGACATACGTCGACATGACTTCAATTAATTCCACGTGAAAATCTCATCTAAGCGGGGTTGGACATCCTACCTCACGGACATACGTCAACGCGGGCTTCCGCACACAACCTCCTTCTAACTTAGTTTTTTTCTCAAGCTCGGGTAGAGAGCCTCACACGTCCGGCATTAACCCGAACAATGTGGAGTAACATCACTCAAGTAACCCCCGCATTTGATATATATGATATGAATATAAAGCGGATAAAGCAAATATAAACATAATATAACATGTATGAATAAAATAAATAAACATGGCGCGCAAAGAAAATAAAACAATTGGCTTTAAACCAAATAGGCTAGGCTTGACTCGCTAGTGGGAACAGGGTCCCCAGTGAAGTCGCCAGCTGTGCGCACCTCGTTTTTTTCCTCGGGAAAAAGACGCGCAAATCCTCCGAGGTCGTTCGCAAACGCTCGGAGGGCCTTTGTGAAGCCGCCACCAAAGTTTTTGTGTAAAGGGAACGTTGATAAACCCTTAAGTTTTTTTTTCTTTAAAGGGAAACGATAATAAAACCCTTTGACGATGAGGATAAGGATTTGGTCATCGCAACCATTGTCGGGTTCGGGAGTCGATTACGCAAGGGGAAGGTATTAGCACCCCTCACGTCCGTTGTACTCAACGGGAACCTTCTATTTGGTTAAAGCTTGAATTGTTTTTTTTAATACTTTGCGCGCATGTTCATTTATGTTAAAAATATAATAAAGGGGGGAAAGAGATAAAAACAAACGAAAGAAAAAGAGAAAAAAAGTTTTTTATTATTGCGCTTGACAAGATGTCGATCTTGCTCCTACGTATCTCCCGGTAGTCGGAGAATTCAAAGCGTACGTAGTTCTTTGGTAGAAAAAACGTACATGTGTTGGTTGATTTTAATTGGACGATGTTTTAACCGAATTCTTGCGATTAAAACGTAGCTTGTATGCTCGCGCTTGGAGACTTATTAAGCGTTTGTTCGTGAATCGCATTAGAATTGTTAAAAGGTACGTCCGTTAGGGTAAAGGGTTGGAATTGGCCGCTATGGGACCAAGAGAGGTACAATGGACTCATACAAGTCAATCATTGACCGAGTGGACTCAAACGAGTCGGGGGGTGAGTCTAATGGCCACGGGGGACCAAAAGGTTTGGATTGACCACAAGGGGCCAAGCTTTGGTTTGGTTAGGGTTGTACATATTGAAAAAAGGAATGACGATTGTCCGAGCGACGAGACATACGTCACGCATTCGTACAATCGGGGCGATGGAGAGACATACGTCACACCATCCCTTTTTCATTAATGTTTTTGGGTTGAATCCTTTAGAAATCCCAAGGTATGTCAAAACATTTGGTTTGAAAACCCAAAATGGGAAGGTTTAGCAAATTTTGCTAGAAAACGCATAAGTTCGTCTCATTTTGCGAAAATGCGAACGTATTCGGCGTATGTTCATGTTTGAGTTTTGAAAGTCATGAACAATATTTATTGTTCAAGTTTTGATTGAAATGATGAACATAGCTTGTTTGTTCATGTGGTTTTGAAAGTTTGGGAACATAACTTGCTTTACAAGTTATCCACAAAATGGTCATACGAACTTGTGATTTTGTCAAAATTATGCAAAATCCTTGTTATGGTTTGAAGAACATGGGTTTAAAAACTCTTAGGTTCTGAGCCCTGGGGCTAGAACCTCAAAAATTGGTCATTTTGACACAAAAACTCAGATTCCGAGTTCTGTCACGGTCGCACTGCGACCATGACTTCGCACTGCGAAGCATGGGAAATTTTGGGTTCAGAAGCTGTTTCTGAACTTTTGTTCAGAAACAACTTCTGAACACACTCAGGACCTTATAGGTGGGTGAAAAACTTTGAGTTTTTGGGGTGAAAAAGGCTGGACAAACCAGTTTTGATGTTTTGAAAACCTTGGGATTTCTTTGAAATTCAAAAGGGGTTTTTTAGAATCAAATGGTTTTGAACCAAAATAGCTATGCAAACACAATTGTAAATGCAAGATAAAGCCTTAGAAACTTACAGAACTCCTTAGCAAAGCTCCAGCTGCACTTGATTTGATTTGGTTGAAGGCTTTCACAAGAGGTTTTTTGATATTGGTGATGGTTTTGGAACTTTGGAAAGCTTTGTGTTGGATTGATTTTTGCTGGTTATTTGTGGAGGTTTGTAGGCTAAAATGAGTAGAGTTTCTGCTCTTGAAATGTTGTGTTAATTGTGTTTGTATCCTTGGGCATTGCCTTCTATTTATAGGCCAAAACCAAATCTTTTTCATCATTGCAAAATCCTAAAATTCAGCTGATTTGTGGCTAAGATCAAGCTGGATCCTTTTGCATTAAATGCTAATGGATAGAGGCAACCTTGCCTTGCACCAAGGGGCAAGACTCAGCCTGATTTCAGCCACAAATTCAACCAATTCTAGAAGGTAATGATGAAGAACAAAGCTGAATTGCAATTGGCTAATGCTTGGGGATCAATCCTTGCAATCTCAATGGTTGATCAATGAAAACGTGCACTGTAATGTGCAGAGATTGAGGGATGAAAAGGCTACTTATGGCTGGTGTGAGAGGGTGAAAAGCTGCTACAAAACAGAGTAGGCACTCATGGCTTTTCAAGTGAGAAAATCCAGCTGGTTTGACTGGTTTTAGGGGGAGCAAGCAGGAGGAAAGTCCTCAAGCAGGTGGCTGGCAACCTTGTGGTGGTTAGCAGGTCACATGGGAGGGACTAGAGCTGCCCAAGGGCAAGCCCACTTGCTTGTCACATGCTAGGTTGGAAGAAAAAGCTTCCAACCTTGGCATTAATGGCAAGTCCTTCAATTCTGGTTTTGCTTGGCCCAATTAGCCATGAATGCTACTTAAAATAAACATGGAAATGATATGCAACAAATTCTGGAATTAAATCAAAGAAACCAAAAATCTGCAGAAAAATCGCAGACTTCGCAGTGCGAAGTGAGCTTCGCAGTGCGAAGTCAGCATTTTTGAAATGTTGACTTTTCTGTTGACTTTTGTTGACTTTTGACTTTTTCCCCTCTTTGATTTTTTTTTATTTTTTTGTTTTAAAATGCTTAGGACAAAATTAGGGTACTACAATTTTGATCCCGCTCGGGTACGTAGGCAAAAGACTTTGTCTTTCCAAATCAATAAAAATAACAAAAACTTTTTCCTTCTTTCTTTTTCCTCGCTTTAGTCCTTTTATACTTAAGCATTTATTTTACAAATAATAATTTAGCATAAAGATAAAAATAAGCAAGAGGTTCCTATAGAGTACTATAGACGTTTAGGGTGCTAATACCTTCCCTTTGCGTAACCAACCCCCGGACCTTTGATCTCTAAAAATTAGGGTTTTTCGAACTTTCTCCCTTTTCCTCGGAAAAATAAAAGATCGGTGGTGAATCTTAAAATTGCGAGTCAACGCTAATTGATAGCTTGATATCCAAAAATCACCGCGACAGCACGAAGGCGTAAAACGGTTTGAGTGATAAAAAGAGATGGACGCACATTAAGGCGATGGTATTCGCACAAGGCGTAAAGGTTTAAAAAGACGGACGCACATTAAGGCGATGGTATTCGCACAAGGCGTAAAGGTTTAAAATGAAAAAGACAGACGCACATTAAGGCGATGGTATTCGCACAAGACGTAAAGGTTCGAATTGACCGCGAGGGCCAAGAAAAGGTTAAAATGGTCACGGGGGACCAAAGAAATGTGGGATTGGTCACGAGGGACCAATAAAAAGGTTAAGCGCGTTGGACGCGTACGAAAAGTGGAATGACGATTGCCCGAACGATTAGACATACGTCAAACCATTCCTTTTTCATTCAAGCTCTTGCTTCGTTGAAACTCAAAGGAATCTCAAGGGACAAACACTTGGTTAGAAACTTAAAGGAAAGTTGTAAAAAAAAGAATCACGAACAAATTTGTTGTTCGAGTTTATTGAAAATCATGAACATGGCTTGTTGCTTAAGTTATTGGAACTCAAGAACAAGTGTTTATTCAAGTTTGAAAGATGAACAAATCATAAAGAAAATGCATGAGTTTGGAAAATACACAAGTTCGGCTCAATTTTGAGTTTGGTTTAAAAAATGAGCAAGTTCGGCTCAAGTTCATGTTTTGATTGAAAATCATGAACAACGTTATTGTTCAAGTTTGGCTTTGGAGAAAATGAACTTAGCTTATGCTCAAGCTTGATTTTGAAAATTTTAAGAACATAACTTGTTTTGCAAGTTACTCAAAATTAATAGCACAAATTTGAGAAATTTCCAATATCATGCAAAATTCTTGATATGGTTTGAACAAAAATGCATTTTTACCCTCTTAGGTTCTGAATCAATGGTTAGAACCTCAAAAATTTGGCCTTTTGGAAGCCTGATTCATGTTCTGAGTTTTACCTACTTCGCAGAGCAACCAGAACTTGGCTCTGCGAAGCCAGGTTCTGATATGGTCGCTCTGCGACCATGACTTTGCTCTGCGTAGTATGCGAAAAAATGAACTCAGAAGCTGCTTCTGAACAGAGGTTCAGAAGCTGCTCCTGAGCAAGCTTCAGAACCTTAAAGGGGTTAAAAAGCTTTGCAAATTTGGCAAAAAAAGGTTTAAAACAACTCAAATTGGTGCTTTGCAACTTTGAGATTCCTTTTGAGTTTCAAAAGGGGTTTTTTTGCACAAAATGAAATTAAACAATGTAAATGATGCAAACAGCAATTCAAGATGAAAGATAAAGACTTTAGAACACTTACAGAACTCCTAGCAATGCTTGTGCAAGAGATAGGAAGTGGCTTGGTTGATTGTTTTTGCAAGGTTGAAATGCTAGAGGTTATGGATAGCAAAATAGCTCAAATGTTCCAATTGGTTTTTGAACTGTTTTCTCTACTCTCACAATGCTGCAATGTGCTGGTTTTTCAAGGGTAAGTAAGTGTATTCTAGTTGTTAGTAATTGTGTGCATTGCATTCCTTTTATAGGCAAAATGAGGATCAATTGCAATGATGGAAAATCTATAGAACCTAGCTGATTTGTGGGCTAAAACCAGGCTAAATTGCTTTGCATTTAATGCTAAAGGATAGAGGTTGCTTTGCCTTGTGCCAAGGGTCAAGACTTTGGCTGATTTCAGCCACAAATGCAGCTGATCTTTGAATGCAATGATGAGAAAAAATCTGAAAAACAGGGCAGCTGCAATTGTGTGGTTCTTGGGATCAATCCTTGCAATCTTGAGAGGTCAAGCAAGGAAAATGTGTACTGCCATGTGCAGAGGTTGGGGGAAAACAAAAGGGAGCATGTGGGCTGGTGTGAGAGGGAGGAGAAATACAGCTGAAAACAGGGCACACCAAACAGCTTTTTTGCAAGCAAAACCATCCAAGTTTGACTGGTTTTGGGGGAGAAAGGAGGAAGAAAAGGGAACAAGCAGCTGGCTGGCAAGCTCAGGGTGAGAGGCAGGTCAATTGGGAAGGATGAGGACTGACCAAGGGCAGCCCACTTGCTTGAGCACATGCTAGGTTGGAAGAAAAACCTTCTTACCTCAACCTTTAATGTCACACCTTTGATTCTTGCTTTGCTGCATCTAATCAGCCACAATTGGCAATAACAATGATAATAATAATGATAAAGGATAATAATAATAACTACAAATGAAAACAAAAGAGATAAATCAAAAAAATCAAATTCTGCAGAAAAATTTGCAGAGCCCGCAGTGCGAAGGTAACTTCGCAGTGCGAACTCCCCTTTTCTTTTTTCTTTTTCTTTAAAATAAATAAATAAATAAGTAAACCAATAATAATAATAATAATAAGAAATGGCAAAAATGAAAAGGATAAATAAAAAAATGGTAATGATAATAATAATAAAGATGATAATAAAAATGATGAAAGAGGTAAAAATATTAGTAATTAAAAATAATGATAATAAAACATTAATAATAAAAAAGATAATAATGATATTATTAATGAAAAATATAATAACAATAATATTAATAATAATAATGATAATGATAATATTAATAAAAATGATAGTAATGCTAATGGTGATAAATGTAAATAAAATCCAATAACAAAAATGAAATGATAAAAAGTAATAATAAGTGATGAAATAATAAAAGATAAAACAAAGAAAAATATGAGTCAAAAAATGGGGTATGACACCACATAGCAGTTTCTTTTCCTTTTCATTTTTATAGATTAATAATTTTTGCGGTTATGACCAATTTCTTGGTGCAAACTTTTGTATATATATTTTTCTTTGATTTGTCATTTTTATTGCAGTTTATCTTTTGTTTTTGTTGCTCATTAAGGTAGTTTGATAACATAATACTGAATGTAACTATAAAAGTAATAATATAGTCAATTTAATAGTTATATATGAAGCTCTACAAAACTCATGCATCACACGGGTTATAGTCTAGTATACTAGAAAAAGTTGGAACAAAAAAAAATATACACTATTACCTATAATTGATTGATAGCTACTGTTACACATTGTAACCTTATATACTACCTCATAATTAGGATAACTACTGATATACTGTAACCTTATATATTACCTCATTTTAATTTGTATAGCTATTGATCTAATGTATTATTATTTTGGGTTAATAGTGTTTAGGCCATTTCCGGTTTACCGCCCTGTAAAAAAATAGATTACAACCTTGTAATTTGAATATTCTTTGGTTTTGGACCTTCATGGCATCAAATTACAAAATTTATGGTACTTCCGTCCCTTGTAATTTGAGCAAATTTCAGTTTACTCCCCTGCCATATCATCGATTTAATACAGTCAAAATTCATGAATGTCCAAACCAAAGAATCTTCAAATTACAAGGATTGAACCTAAAAAAATATTACTTTAAAGCAAACTGAAAATGACTTATATTACATAAGGGTAAAACACTACTAACCCAATTATTTTCACATAAATGAGAAACTCTTTCTCGCCATTTCTTTCATCTTCAATGTAATTTTTACAATTATCAACTAGCCAAAACACAATACTAATATTTCTTAAAAATTTAGCACCTTATAAGAGCATCACAATATAGATATTCATTATTGAGTAGCTAAGTGGGTCACACTTGTACACATCACTCAATTATAAATTTTACAAATAATACCTAATAAGCATCCAATCACTTAAACCAAACACCTCTAAATAGGTTACATTAGTAACTTTATATCATCTATTAATAACTTTATATCATTATATTTTAATATTTTAATATTAAAGTATTGTGGGACCCATATATATATATATATAGAGAGAGAGAGAGAGAGAGAGAGAGAGAGAGAGAGAGTTTCTCTTGATCCACGAGCACCAATTAGATTTTCCCGTAGTAGAAAAACACTGTGGCGGATCTGGACTAACAGTATCAGCGAGGCAAAAAAATTATGTCAAAATAATACTAAATTTAATAAGAAGTTATACTAAAAATAGTTGTAGCAACCAAAATTAAAAAGAAAATAATCTATTTTTCATTTGTTGGAAATTGTTGGATATTTGGTTGTTGGCTACATGTTTTGCTAAAATCAAATATACAAGCAGCACGTCTTCAGAAGCTGAACACTCAGTGTGTGCATTTTCAGAAGCTGGTTCAAAAGCTGGTTCAGAAGCTGAACAGTACTTCAGAAGTTGGACCTTCAGAAGCTGAACAGTACTTAAGAAGCTGACCTTTAGATGCACTGTTCAGAAGCTAAACTTCAGACGCACTGTTCAGAAGCAACCTTCAGAAGCTGAAATGTTCAGACGCAGAACTTCAGACGCAGACATCAGAAGCTGGTTTTCTGCGTTCTATTTTGTGCGCCTTGGAGATGTGTATTTTCAGAACATGATCTTTTATGAGAAGATTTAATTGAAGAATTATCCAAGCTTTGTTTCTAGAAGCAAGATTGTTTTGCGTGAAGATCTTTATTGAAGATTGGATTCTTTTATTTATGAATATATTTTCAAAGGAATCTTTGCAAAATATATTTCAGAAATATAATTGCTTCTATTTGCTTCTAAAAGAATTCTGGAAATATATCTTTGAAGAAGATTTGATTCAAGAATTATGTTGCTGCTGAAGCTATAAATAGAGGACGCTGATATTGAAGAATTTGAGATCAAAAACAGAAATCTTTATAGAGAGAGTCTCAGTTTTTGAGTTTGTAAGCTTTGTGCTTTGTTCTGTACACCACTCATCTGTTAGAGTTGGTTTAGGTTTATTGAGTTGTAATTCACTTAAAGCTTTTAAGCAAAAGTGACTTTGTTGTTTTGAAGTGTGTCTTTATCTTAGTTGTTTGTTTAGAGTATACAATCACTGGGGCAGTGATTGCTTGAGTAGGAAGTAAGAGAGGTTCTTATATCTAGGAGTTCCTAGGTAGAAATCTATACGGGTAGTGATTAAGTGAGAAGACTGAGAAACAGGGGTTGTTGTCATAGGTCTTTGAATTGATACTATTTAGTGGATTTCCTTCCTGGCTTGGTAGCCTCCAGACGTAGGTGTGTTTGTCACCGAACTGGGTTAACAAATCACATGTGTTCTTTACTTTCTGTCTGTTATTTTTGCTTCTGAACTGTATACTCTGTTCTGCATTTTTGTACTCTGTTTTACGGTTCAGACTCAGTCTTGCCAGAATTTCAATTGGCATCAGAGCAGGCACCCTGCCTGTTTTAGGGTGAGCTTCAGGGAAGGTATTTTCTGGCATTATGGAGAAAGAAGGAGGATTTGTGAACATACCACCTCTGTTGGATGGTTCCAACTATGAGTATTGGAAATCTCGTAAGAGTGTTTTCCTGAAATCTATAGACAGTAAGACCTGGAAAGCTGTTCTGAAGGGTTGGGAACATCCTGTTGTGCTGGACAAAGATGGAAAGAAGACTACTGTGTTGAAACCAGAGGAAGAATGGTCCAAGGATGAAGATGAATTGGCTCTTGGAAACTCCAAAGCTTTGAATGCTCTATTCAATGGAGTGGACAAGAACATGTTCAGACTGATCAAGCAGTGCACTATTGCCAAGGATGCCTGGGAGATTCTCAAGACTACTCATGAAGGCACTTCAAAGGTAAAGTTGTCGAGACTTCAACTTCTCACCACCAAGTTTGAAAATCTCAGAATGTTGGAGGATGAGAACATTCAAGACTTCTATATGAACGTCCTGGACATGGCTAACTCATTTGATTCTCTTGGAGAGAAAATGTCTGATGAGAAAATTGTGAGAAAAATACTCAGGTCTCTACCTAAGAGATTTGACATGAAGGTGACTGTCATTGAGGAAGCACATGACATCTCCAGTATGAAGGTTGAGGAGTTAATAGGATCCTTACTGAACTTTGAGACTGCCTTCAGTAACAGTACTGATAAGAAAAGGAAAGGAGTTGCTTTTACAGTAAATACTGATGCTGAGGATCAACAAGGGATTAATGAGGATGATGAAGGCTTATCAGAGGCTCTTGTGTTGCTAGGGAGACAGTTTAACAAGATTCTGAAACATGTTGACAGGAGATCCAAATCAAATGGTCAGAACAACAGATTCAACATCAGCAAGCAACAAAATGATTTGAAGAAGACAAAGACTGATGAGAAGAGCAATCAATCAAAGGGAGTTCAGTGCTATGAGTATGAAGGATATGGTCATATTAGGACAGAATGTGGCACATATCTCAAGAAACAGAAGAAAAGCTTGGTTGTTTCCTGGTCTGATGAAGATGACTCGGAAGGAGAAGTAGAGAGTGAATCTGCTAAGCATGTTGTTGCCCTAACTGGAAGATACAAGTCTGATGTTAAAGCTAAGGCCTCAGAAGCACTTTCAGAGTCTGAAGCATTATCAGAGTCTGAAACTCTATCAGAGTCTGAAGCTCCATTAGAGTCTGAAGCCAGTGTTGAAAAATCCTCTTATGAAGAACTGGCTAACTCTTATAAAGATCTATACATCAGAAGTGTAGAAGTTTGCAAGCAACTAGTGGATCAGAAGAAGACTATCAGTCAGCTGCATGATGAAAGAAGTAACCATTTAACACAGATTTCTGATCTCAAAGATGAGGTAAGCCAACTGAATTCTCAACCTGATCTTATGAAGAAGCAAGTCAGAATGTTAAACACTGGTACTGATGTACTGGAGGAGATTTTAGAGTGTCAGAACCAGGGGAAACCAAATGGCATAGGTTTTGTTGATGGGACTTTGAGCATCAAACAGAAAAATCAAGCTAAAAGGTTCATTCCTGTTGTTGAAACTTATGATCCAATGATAGGCACATCTAAGATGGAACATCACAAGAAACCTCAGAAATCTAAGAGAAAGATGAGAACTCATCCATGGGTATGTCATCACTGTGGTAAGAAGGAGCACATAAAGCCATTCTGTTTCAAGCTATATGGTTACCCCAAGCACTTTCAACACAGAAAAGTGGAACATGCTGCAAACAGAATCAATGTCAAAAAGGTATGGAAACCCAAAGGTAATAATGTTGGCCTCATAGCTCATACATCTTTGAGAGCCTCCTCTAGAGAAGATTGGTATTTTGATAGTGGATGCTCCAGACACATGACTGGTGTCAAGAAGTTATTAAGCAATTTAAAACCTTACTCCAGTAGCTATGTAACTTTTGGTGATGGAGCTAAAGGAGAAATTCTTGGAATTGGAGACTTGATCAGTGATGGATTACCAAGGCTAGACAATGTGCTATTAGTAAAAGGACTAACATCAAATCTGATCAGCATAACTCAGTTGTGTGATCAAGAGTTGAAAGTGAACTTTAACAAAGAGGAATGTCTGGTAATTGGTAAAGAAGGAGAAGTGCTGATGATGGGCAGTAGATCAAAGGACAATTGTTACTTATGGATGCCTCAAGAAGAAACAAGTTTATCCACATGTCTCATAAGCTCAGAAGAAGAAGTCAGACTCTGGCACTAGAAGCTTGGGCACTAGAAGCTTGGGCACTTAAATCTGAGGGGTATGAAGAAAGTCATGTCAGTTGAAGCCATCAGAGGTCTACCCAAACTTAAGATCAATGAAGACAGCATTTGTGGTGAATGTTAGATTGGGAAACAAACACGTAAGTCTCATCCAAGGTTGGAGCATCAGGTAACAACAAAAGTTCTTGAATTGTTACATATGGACTTAATGAGACCTATGCAAGTTGAGAACATTGGAGGAAAGAAGTATGATTTTGTGGTTGTTGATGATTTTTCAAGATTCACTTGGGTAAGCTTCATTAGAGAAAAATCAGACACTTTTGATGTGTTTAAAGATCTGTGCACTCAATTACAAAGAGAAAAGGATAGTGTCATTGTCAGGATCAGAAGTGACCATGGGAAAGAATTTGAAAATAGTAAGTTCTCTGAATTCTGTTCCTTTGAAGGAATCAAGCATGAATTTTCAGCTCCCATAACACCTTAGCAAAATGGTGTTGTTGAAAGGAAGAACAGAACCTTGCAAGAATCTGCCAGAGTTATGATGCATGCAAAACACTTACCTCATTATTTATGGGCAGAAGCAATGAATACAACATGCTATGTTCACAATAGGGTGACTCTGAAGACAGGCACTACAACTACTCTGTATGAGTTATGGAAAGGAAGAAAGCCTACTGTCAAGTACTTTCATGTATTTGGAAGCAAGTGCTACATTCTGGCAAATAGAGAAAACATGAGGAAATTGGATCCAAAGAGTGATGAAGGGATCTTTCTTGGTTACTCAACAAACAGCAGAGCATACAAAGTTTTTAACTCCAGAACCAAGGTAGTAATGGAATCTATCAATGTTGTGATAGATTATTTACCTACTGAAAAGGTGGCTGATGTGGAACCAGTTGTTACATCAGAAGAACAGTCAGAAGCACCTGTTGTGGAACATGAAGTAGAGTCTGAAAATGTAGAGTCTGAAGAAGGAGAAATTGATTCAGATCATGCTTCAACAAGTAAAGGACCTTCAATCAGAATTCAGAAGGATCATCCCAAAGAACTAATCATTGGGAACCTTGATCAAGGAGTCAGAACCAGAAAATCAGAGGAAGTGGCTACTAATTTGTGATTTGTGTCAAAATTTGAACCCAAGAATATTAAAGAAGCACTTACTGATGAATTCTGGATTGATGCAATGCAAGAGGAACTGAATCAATTCAAAAGAAGTGAAGTGTGGGATCTTGTTCCAAGACCTGTAGGCATGAATGTCATTAGAACTAAATGGATCTACAAAAATAAATCAGATGAACATGGAACTGTGACCAGAAACAAGGCAAGGCTAGTTACTCAAGGGTACACTCAGGTGGAGGGACTTGATTTTGATGAAACCTTTGCACTTGTGGCCAGATTAGAATCCATAAGATTACTTTTGGGTGTAGCATGCATTCTTAAATTCAAACTGTTTCAGATGGATGTGAAGAGTGCTTTCCTGAATGGGTACTTGCAGGAGGAGGTTTATGTTGAACAACCAAAGGGATTTGTGGATCCTAATTTTCCTAACCATGTTTACAAGTTGAAGAAATCTCTATATGGATTGAAACAAGCACCTAGAGCATGGTATGAGAGACTCACACAGTTTCTTGTTACTCAAGGTTACAGAAAAGGAGGGACTGACAAGACATTGTTTGTGAAAGAAGAAGATGGAAGTCTGATGATAGCACAAATATATGTTGATGACATTGTCTTTGGGGGAATGTCAAACCAGATGGTTCAGCACTTTGTTCAGCATATGCAGTCTGAGTTTGAGATGAGTCTTGTGGGTGAACTAACCTATTTTCTTGGTTTTCAAGTCAAGCAGATGGAAGACACAATATTCATATCACAGAGCAAATATGCAAAGAATATAGTCAAGAAGTTTGGGATGGAGAATGCAAGCCATAAAAGAACACCTGCAGCCACTTATTTGAAGTTGACTAAAGATGAACAAGGTGTTGCTGTTGATCAAAGTCTATATAGGAGCATGATTGGGAGTCTGTTATATCTAACTGCAAGCAGACCAGACATAACCTTTGCTGTTGGAGTCTGTGCTAGATACCAGTCTGAGCCAAAAATGAGTCATTTAACTCAAGTGAAGAGGATTCTGAAGTATGTCAATAGTACCAGTGACTATGGTATTATGTACTCACACAGTGGAAGTCCTATGTTAGTTGGGTATTGTGATGCTGACTGGGCAGGTAGTGCAGATGATAGAAAAAGTACTTATGGTGGATGCTTCTTTCTGGGAAACAATCTGATTTCATGGTTTAGCAAGAAGCAGAATTGTCTGTCTCTATCTACAGCTGAAGCTGAGTATATAGCAGCTGGTAGCAGTTGTTCCCAATTGGTGTGGATGAAGCAAATGTTGAAGGAATATAATGTTGAACAGGATGTTATAACATTGTATTGTGACAATCTGAGTGCTATCAATATTTCAAAGAACCCCATACAGCATAGCAGGACTAAGCATATTGATATACGTCATCATTTCATCAGAAACCTTGTGGAGGAGAAGGTTGTGCAGCTTGAACATGTTGACACAGAAGAACAGCTTGCTGATATATTTACAAAAGCATTGGATGCCAAGCAATTTGAATATTTGAGGAGTAAACTGGGAGTTTGTTTGCATGAGGAATTTTAGCAATTACTGATTGATGAAGGTGAGCAAGCAGGAAGTGAGGGAGATGAAGATGATGCTGGTGTGTCTGATGCAGAGTCTGATGTCAAAACAGTCTCTGATACTGAGTCAGTTTGTGTTTTCTGTGTGAAGACTGTGTTTTGTCAAAAATGTTTGGCTGAAAAGGGGGAGAAGCAGAAGTTTTACAATTCAAAAAGTCAGAAGCCATACAGAAGAGCTGTTGTGATGTGTTTCAGGAAGATCTCTGTTTCAGGGGGAGTTCCTGAGTGTATGTTTCAGGGGGAGCAGTGTTTGTTCCAGAAGCTACTAATGAATGTCATAATTCAGGGGGAGTATTTGTGTCTCTATTTCAGAGTGTTGTTCCTGAGTATCTGTTCAGAGGTAGTTCAGTGGAAGTTTGTGTGTTCTCTGTCTGAAGCTGATCTGTTCAGGGGGAGTATTTGTTTGTAACATAGTGTGTTATCCGCCGCTGACTCTGTTGCTACGTTTATGTGTTGTTCTTCATGGTTGCGTGCTTTGTTGAGTGAAGAACTTGTTTTTTGTGAAGAAATTGATTTTAGCCAAAAATTTGCCAAAGGGGGAGATTGTTGGATATTTGGTTGTTGGCTACATGTTTTGCTAAAATCAAATATACAAACAGGACGTCTTCAGAAGTTGAAAACTCAATGTGTGCATTTTCAAAAGCTGGTTCAGAAGTTTGGTCTTCAGAAGCTGAACAGTACTTCAGAAGCTGTGCAGAACTTCAGACGCAGACATCAGAAGCTGGTTTTCTGCGTTCTATTTTGTGCGCCTTAGAGATGTGTATTTTCAGAACATGATCTTTTAAGAGAAGATTTAATTGAAGAATTATCCAAGCTTTGTTTCTAGAAGGAAGATTGTTTTGCGTGAAGATCTTTATTGAAGATTGGATTCTTTTATTTATGAATATATTTTCAAAGGAATCTTTGCAAAATATATTTCAGAAATATAATTGCTTCTATTTGCTTCTAAAAGAATTCTGGAAATATATCTTTGAAGAAGATTTGATTCAAGAATTATGTTGCTGCTGAAGCTATAAATAGAGGACACTGCTATTGAAGAATTTGAGATCAAAAACAGAAATCTTTATAGAGAGAGTCTTAGTTTTTGAGTTTGTAAGCTTTGTGCTTTGTTCTGTACACCACTCATCTGTTAGAGTTGGTTTAGGTTTATTGAGTTGTAATTCACTTAAAGCTTTTAAGTAAAAGTGATTTTGTTGTTTTGAAGTGTGTCTTCATCTTAGTTGTTTGTTTAGAGTATACAATCACTGGGGCAGTGATTGCTTGAGTAGGAAGTAAGAGAGGTTCTTATATCTAGGAGTTCCTGGGGTAGAAATCTATCTTTGAATTGATACTATTTAGTGGATTTCCTTCCTGGCTTGGTAGCCTCCAGACGTAGGTGTGTTTGTCACCGAACTGGGTTAACAAATCACATGTGTTCTTTACTTTCTGTCTGTTATTTTTGCTTCTGAACTGTATACACTGTTCTGCGTTTCTGTACTCTGTTTTACGGTTCAGACTCAGTCTTGCCAGAATTTCAGAAATGAACTAAAATTACATCATTACTAATTATTCGAAGAGCATCTCTTTCTATATACGTTACAAGAAATGAATCAAATGATCTAGCAGGATACCCGAGCATACGGACGTGTGAACGTGTTGCGCTCTTTTTTTGGAAGCAAGTCGCAATTGCGTAGAAATTAAAAAAAAAGATAGATCTTTGTATTGATATATGAATAAAAATATAGACAGATATACAAATTGTACAAAAAAAATATTTCTGTATTAAATATGAGTAATAATATAGACATGTGTATAAATTAAAAAAAAAAAAATCGATCCTCATATTAATATATAAGTTAAAATATAGACACATGTATAAATTTAAAAAAAAAAAAATAGGTCCCCTTATTAATATATGACTAAAAATATAGACACGTGTATATATTACAAAAAAATAGGTCCCTGTATTAATTTTTTTAAATTAGGTCCTTGTATTAATATATGACTAAAAATATAGACACATGTATAAACATAAAAAAAACTAGGTGTCTGAATTAATATAGGAGTAAAAATATATAGTGAACTGATAACAAAAAATTGGGCCTAGGCCAATGTGACACTTCCTATACCTGACCTTGTTTAGGTCCGTACATGCTATTAGGTATCAATGTTTAATGATCAAACATCTTCATTGAGGATGTCTAACAAATTTATAGAAAATATTGTGTTACAAATTTTTTCTCACTCCAGTTTTTTTATTTATCTCTCGTTTCATCTTTACTTTTCAATTGAAAAAAAAACAATTTTAATCTAACCATAGAAACCGTTGTATAAAGAGAAATAATACTTATACAACCATTTTGTGATAACTTTTATACAATCTTCTCTCTCATACTCACATGATGTTTTTAACCTCTCTCTTCCTTTTTTTTTCTCTCTCTCTCTCTATATTGTTTTTGACCAATAAAAAGAGAGAAAAAGAAAGTTGTCAACAAATAATTGTACAAATATCATTACTATGAATATATGTGCCTTCTATGGTTCGGTGCTAAAGTGCACGGGACCGTCCCGTTTCTATTTTTTCCAGTTTTAAGTTAAATTTAAAAAAAAATTTGAAAACTTACATCTTTGTTGAAATAGTATTTAAGATGGTAAATACTAATGTTTAATCTAATTATGTTCAGTTATTATAATTTGTACATAACTTTTATGTATTTAGTTATATTATTAAATTAAAGAAAATTTATAAGTGATCTGAAAAAATACAAAAAGTCTAGTTAGTGATATTTCAGTCTATCCCTAACTTTCGTGCAATTTTATTTTAAAATATATACATATTTCCTCTTTATTATATATCTTATATTATTATAGCTACCTAGTATCTCGTTAAATTATTATACTTGCTTAGTCTTTCCTCACTATACATTACACCTATTATTTATATCTACTTGCTCCCTTCAACTATACATTTAATGACAAATGTATAGTAATTAGTTATTAGATTAATATTTATCTTTTTGTCTGGGATTAATATAGGACCACAAACTCATTAACCTTTAGTTTAAACCAATTGAACTACTTAACCTTACAAATTTTCTTCAATTAAACCAATTAAGCTACCTAACCTTAAGGTTTTATTTGCGATTTTGGAAGGGAAGAGAAGTGAGGATTTAGAAAGAAAAAAAAGGAAGGAGTACGTGGAAGAAATGGAGGACATTGGGAAGAGAGAGTTTTGGGTGGTTTATTTTTCTTCAAAATATAAAACCCTCCCTATTTGGGGTAACTAAAAAATTGTATTGAAGGAGGGTTTTTGAGAGTTTGGGAGGGTTTATATGAATTCTTCAAATATAATTTATGTTGTTATAATATTCTTAAAATTAAAAATATATTAATCATAAGCATTAGTTTATCACTCTCTAAAAAATACTCTTTCAAAAAATGTGAAAGATTTTTCAATTTTCCCCTGTATTTCTCACGGCCAAAGCCCTTCATTCTCTTCCCTTCCAAACTCGCAAACAAAGCCTAAAAAAACTTGTTAAGATGACCCTATTTTAAAAATTATTTTTGATGGAGAGGTTGTTAGTGTTGATATCTTAATACATAAAGACGTGTGTACTCAAATTATTGAAAAATTTGGTTTAAAAGTTGTAGCCAATAAGGAAGAAGGACGTAATTGCGATTCAAATGAGAATTTGATTCGCTCAAGTGTTCTAAAAATATTTTTCATGGAGTTTTTGTATGATGCTCATAAAATAGCACAGGAAAAACAAAAAGAAGATTATCAGGCAGGGCCGTTCCTATGAAAATGGAGACCCGGCTCTGAAAGTAAAAGTAGGCCCTTAATAAAATAAAATTAATTTTTTTTCAAAGAACATTCTCTTATTTAATTGAAAATAACATCCGTAAACATAAATAAAAGTCATGTAACTGACACAAAAAAGATTCATATTTTAATCAATAATATAAAAATACAATTTCAAGCGAATATCTTTATCGACATTTTAGGTTGTATTTTCCTTAGTTAGTACAGACGCAAAAAATTACAAAATCTACTCTAACAAAAATAAGAAGAAAAAAATATTATATTGTGTTTTTATGAAAAATATATTAATTAAAGAAGGAAAAACTAAAAACCTGGGAGTTGAACCCAGGATCATGGGAAAGCCAACACAATACAATATCACTGGGCCACACATCCAAATTTGATAATATTACCACATCATTAATATATATTCCTTTTTTACTTGCATTATATATCAAAAAAAAATATTTTGGGCCCCCAAATTTTGGAGGTCCAGCTCCATAGAGCTGTTTGCACCCCCAAGGAACGGCCCTGTTATCAGGATATATATGTGTATTGTAGGTTCTCAAAATGATGCGGCATTAAGGGAGAACATTGTTGAAAGTATTCAAGGGCTATGGTTGATATCACATATCCAAATGTTTATGTTATTGTTGAAAATTTAAATGTAAATGTTGTTCACGCCTTTGAGGTATTGATCAAGTATTTTTTTAAGAAGAAAATATCAGAGTTACTAATGATAAAGTATATACCAATTAGGAATAGATATTCGTAAAATCGTCCATTTGCTAGAGAGGATTCTTTTACAAAGGTGATTTTTATGGGAGGTAAAAAATATAGGTTGAAGAAATCTTATTTAAAGGTCTATTTAATGCGTATAATAAAATAGTCACAAGATTAAAATTACAAAGAAGCAATAGAATAGAATAACTAACGGTTTTATTCTATTTTTTTTTATTGATGCACCCAAAAAATGAATTTAAGTATGATATAATTGTGTTATCATATCCTATCTTTTTATCCTGCGTAGCAAACAGACCTTCATGTCTTTCTGTTTTTTGTTTTTTTCATTATAAATTTTTAACTAAAAAAAAGTATTGTGCATGTGATATGGCACGAGAGCAAGAAATCACGTAAGAGAAGAGAAGAGCGAGAGGTAGCTTGGACTATACTTTTGATTTTCAAACTCGTACTCGTGGCAATAACCACTAAGTTGCCAACACGTGTTATCTTCAGTTACGTGGCAGCAGGATGAGGCCCATACTTGAATAAAAAATTAATGGTTTGGAATATGTGGCCATAACCTCATGACTTGCTGATTTTGATGAAATGAAACTCATTACCTTGTTTCCAGAAACCATACACCAAAATTACTTGGGCGATAGATGACTTTACTATATTTAGTTGATAAATGAATGATATATGAGAGAGAGAGAGTAGAGTCATTGGAAAGAATTGGTTTTGAGTTAAGGGGTGAGAGGTGGCTGACAGCTTTTGTGTGGATTAGATAAAATGATAGTATATTTTGATATTAGATAGGGATAAAGGAGTAAACGTAGGAGAAAAAGAGTGATTTGAAATTTTTTGAATTGAAGTGAGAAAATGACAAAAATGATATTTTCATGTTTGTGTTTGAGTGAATAATAAAAGTGGCAAAAAATTATTATATTTTGATGATGTGATTGATGGACACTTCATCAAAATTGTCTAAAATATGTTGTCATTAAGATTAAGATGCCTAGCATGCATGCATGTGTGGATCAGCATTTGTCAAAATTGATATTTGAAATATTGATTTACGAAATTGAAACGAAAGTTATACTCCGTACTATTAATTATTGATGTTTTACTCTAAAAGTGTACGTGAATTTCCATCATCACCAATCATTAAAACGCAAATGGGTTTTTTCACTTGCAATTGGTTCAACTCTTTCTCATCTTCGTTGTAACACTAACATCACCATAAGTCAAGGAAAGTTGTTTTTCCCACTTTATGGAAAGCTAAGAAACACCAGTATTTTATGTTTTTAACCACAGCGGCAGTTAACTGCCGATGGGAAGAAAACCAGCGGCACTTAGCTGTTGTTGTCATGTTTTACCTATATTTTTTAAAACTTCACATTTTTTTCATCTTAATGTGAACAAAAACGATAAAATGAGTGAACAAAAACGATAAAATGAGTGAACAAAAACGATAAAATGACATGCGATTAAAGTGAAAATGCTAAAAAAAAGACAGGTAATTTTTTAATTTAAAAACTGTTTTTAATTTTTTTAAAAACATATTTAATTTTAACAAAAACTAATTCTAACATAGTTTTAATTTTTTTAAAAAATCTGATTTTAAAAAATCAGTTTTTTAAAAACATATTTAATTTTAAAAAAAACTAATTCTAACAATTCAAAGAAAAACTGATTTTAAAAAATCAGATTTTATAAATTGTTAGAATTAGTTTTTGTTAAAATTAAATCTGTTTTTTAAAAAATTAAAAACAGTTTTTAAGTTAAAAAATTAGTTGTCTTTTTTTCTAGCATTTTTACTTTAATCGCATGTCATTTTATCGTTTTTGTTCACTCATTTTATTGTTTTTGTTCACATTAAGATGAAAAAAATGTGAAGTTTTAGAAAATATAGGCAAAACATGGCAACGGCAGCTAACTGCCGCTGATTTCCTTCTCATCGGCAGTTAACTGCCGCCGCGTCCTTACCATAGACAGTTAACTGCCGCTGGGGTTAAAAACGTAAAATACTGGTGTTTCTTAGCTTTCCATGAAGTGGGAAAAGCAACTTTGTAAGCCAAGGCACACACATTCTTCCATATCTACCATTCAATTTCAGCTTGATAGGAGCCCCATCCATGTTCTTTTGGATAAAGGAGCTTTATCAACTCCATGGATTCAATGGAAAATAGTTAGAGAAGTGGTCTGTGAAATCCATTAACGAGGGAAGAATAGAAGGTATGTGAGAGGAAAAATAGGGTATAATAGTTAGGGAAAATGGTGGAGAGAGAGAGAAATCTGAATCGTTGGAAAAAAATTGGTTTTGAGTTTATTGATAAGAGGTGGCTAAAAAAAACTTATGTAGATAGATAAAATCATATATTTTAATATTCGATAGGGATAAAGAGTAATTTAGGAGGGAGAGAGTGAATTGAAATTTTCTGAATTGGGAAAATGAGAGATAATATATTACTGCATATTTTTGAATTTTGAGTGAATGCTAAAAGTGGCAAAAAAAAATATTATTTATTGATGATGTGGCAACAATGATATAATGATTGACACTTCATCAAAATTTTCTAAAGCATGTTTGCAATTTAGGGTAATATTAATATTAAGATCAGATTAAGTTTAAGATGTCTTGCGTTCATACGTGGATGAGCATTTTACAAATTTTATATATGAAAGATTGATTTACAAAATTAGTTTGGTTAAAAGGAAATTAAAATTTTCCACCATAAAAATGAAATTAAGGTGATTATTATTTATTGATATTATTACTCTAAAAGTGTAAATGAATTCTCATCATCACAAATCATTAGAACACAAATGAGTTTTTCCACTTGCAAGTAGATCATCTCTCTCTCTCTCTCTCGCTCGCTCACGATCCGAGATGCGAGATTGAGGGAGAAGGAGCAGAGAGCGCCTCTCTATCTCTCTCTCTCTCTATCATATCCTCGCTCTCTCTATCTGTCTCTCGCTTCTCTCTCTCTATCTGCTCTCTCTCTCCTCCTCTCTCTTCTCTTCTCTCTCTCTCTCTCTCTCTCTCTCTCAATCTAGTTCTAACCACTTAACTATTACCACACCGCACACGTATTATTTTTATATTATTCAGCTTCATATTTTCTTCTTATTGAATCTAAGCTTCAATGAGTTGAAGATGAAGAAGGAATTAGATGAAAAATTTAGATTTCTGAATATTTTTTTAGAAAACTCATAATTTCCTTTTAAAAATATTTACATGTTGTTGATGGAAGCTAAAACTAGCTGATGTCGGCTAAGCTTCCTAACTGAGATTCATTTTGCTCCAAGTGATTGACGCTAAGGGGTGAATTTTGTCTCTCAGTTGTGAGTGTTGAGTCTTTTGGTGTTGGCTGCATATTTTGGCAAAACCAAAGTGTTGTTTAGAAGCATCTCCATATTTGTAACAAGTCTTCAGTTGCAAGAAATTTCATTTGAAGCTGTTCAGAAGCTGAAATTTACATCAGAAGCTGCATGCTCATCAGAAGCACTGTAGCACTTCAGAAGCTGATTCAGGTTCTGATGCCCGCGTTGACTTCTGTTGACTTCATCAAAAGCTGGTTATTTTCAAGTTATTTCTGTGCGAATCTTTGCAAGATTTATTGAAGATTTATCCACGCATATGGCTTCTAGAATGTTGATTAATTTGGAGAAGATATAATGAAGATTTGGCATGAATTTATGAAATTTGTATTTTCTGTTATAATCTTTCAAAGATACGATGCAGTTTTATTTGTTACTTTATTGGATCATTCTTATTTCAGTAACAAATCAATTCAGAAGATTAGTTTGTTATTTATGCTGCCAGATTGAAGGCTATATAAAGAGGAGTGCTGCTGCTATTCAAGTGACGATTTAGAGAGTTAGAAAATCAGAGAATTGAGTCTTTGTTATTTTAAGCTTTTAGCTTTGTTGTGCACCACTCTGTTAGAGTTGGTTTAGGTGTTTAATTGAGTTGTAATTCATTCTAAGCCTTTAGGTACGAATGAAGTTTTGTCTCTGAAGGTGTATTCAAAAACAGGGGAGTTTTTTTGTTTCAGAACTGGTTTAAGTTCAAAGGGTAGTTCAAGTGGCTGGGTTGCAGTTACTTGGATAGTAAGTTAGAGGTTTTCTAATACTCAACGTGTTGGGTAGAATTCAAGACTAGGAGGAAGATAATTGCTTAGGCTGGGAACTGGGTGTCAGTGTCTTGAGTCATAAGGATTATTTCCTATAGTGGAATTCCTTCCTGGATTGGTATCCCCCAGAGTGGAGGTGTTTACTCCGAACTGGGTTAACAAACCTTGTGCCTTTTTACTTTCCTGCACTTTACTTTGCTGCTTGTGTTGTGTTTGTGTGTGTGCTCTAGCAATTTATTGTGCCCTGCATCGTGTTCTTAGTCTGTCCAGCCAGAATTTCAATTGGCATCAGAGCAGGCACCCTGCCTGTAATTTTGGGTGAGATCCAGAGGGATTAGTTTCTGGCAAGCATGGATAGAGAAGGAGGATATGTCAATAGACCATCCCTACTAGATGGCACAAACTATGAGTATTGGAAGTCTAAGATGTGTGCTTTTCTAAAGTCTATTGACAGCAGGACTTGGAAAGCTGTGATTAAAGGCTGGGATCATCCAGTAGTTTTGGACAAAGATGGGAACAAGACTGAGGTTCTGAAGCCTGAAGAAGAATGGACCAAAGCTGAAGATGATCTGTCACTGGGAAATTCAAAAGCTTTGAATGCAATCTTTAATGGTGTGGATCAGAACATGTTCAGACTCATCAAACAATGTACTGTGGCCAAGGATGCTTGGGAAATTCTGAAAACCACTCATGAAGGAACTTCTAAGGTGAAGATGTCCAGATTGCAGCTGCTGACCACCAAGTTTGAGAACTTGAAGATGAAGGAGGATGAGAATATCCAAGATTTCTATATGAATGTGCTTGATATGGCAAATTCTTTTGATTCTCTTGGTGAAAAGATGTCTGATGAGAAGTTAGTCAGAAAAATCCTTAGGTCCCTGCCCAGAAGGTTTGATATGAAGGTGACAGCAATTGAAGAGGCTCATGATATCACCACTATGAAGCTTGAGGAGCTGATTGGGTCTTTGCTTAATTTTGAAACTGCATTCTGCAAACAGCCTGATAAGAAAGGAAAAGGTGTAGCCTTTAATGTGAATTCTGAAGCTGATGAACAACAAGAATCTGATGAGGATGACTTATCAGAAGCTCTAGTGTTGCTGGGAAAACAATTCAACAAGATTCTGAAGAATGTTAACAGAAAAGCCAAAGCCAAAGGTCAGAATTTCAGATTCAATAACAAAAAGCAACAAACTGATGAGAAGAAGACCAAGTCTGAGGAGAAAAGTAATCAAGCTAAAGGTGTGCAGTGCTATGAGTGTGAGGGTTATGGACATATCAAAACTGAATGTCCTACTTTTCTTAAGAAGCAGAAGAAGAAAAGCCTAGTTGTTGCATGGTCTGATGATGATTCTGAAGAAGATGCTGGAAGTGAATCTGGTATGTGTGATACTGGTCTGGTAGTAAGGTCAGGAGCTATCTTGAAGAAGGAAGCTGTTCTAGAGTCTGAGACTTTTTCAGAGTCTGACTCAGAGTCTGAAGCTTCATCTGTGTCTGAAGCTGCTAAAACCTCATATGATGAATTAGCTGACAATTACAAGAAGCTGTATACCAGAAGTGCTGAGGTTTGCAAACAAGTTCTGGATCAGAAGGAGACTATTTTTCAACTGGAGGCTGAAAAAGGAGAACTTCTTGTGCAGAATTCAGAATTAAAAGAAGGAGTAAGCCAGCTAAAATCCCAACTTGATCAGATGAAAAAGCAAGTTAGGATGATGAACTCTGCTACTGATAAGTTGGAGGAGATTCTAGATGTCCAGAAGCAAGGAAAAACTGGGTTAGGTTATGTTGATCAGAGTCTAAAGCTCAAGGAGAAAAAGCCTGTTAGTCAGTTTGTTCCTGCCACTAACACTGATGATTCTATGATTGGGACATCTAAGATGAGAACTCAGAAGCAAGCTCAGAAGAGACCTCAGATGCAAGGTCAGAAGCATGGTCAGATGCAAGGTCAGAAGCATGTTCAGATGCTACCTCAGAAGCAACCCCAGAAATTTTTCAGAAACAGAAGGAGGAGAAATCATCCATGGATCTGTCATCATTGTGGAAAGAAAGGGCATATCAAACCATTCTGCTTCAAACTTTATGGCTACCCTGAACATTTCCAATATAGAAGAGTGCAATCAGCTGCACCCAGACACAATGTTCAGAAGGTGTGGAAACCTAAGGTTCAGAATGTTGGCCTGATTGCTCATACATCATTGAGAGCCACCTCAAAAGAAGACTGATACTTTGATAGTGGGTGTTCAAGGCACATGACTGGTGTGAAGAAGCTGCTGAGCAATGTCAAACCTTATTCCAGAAGCTATGTGACATTTGGAGATGGAGTAAAAGGTCAGATTCTGGGTATTGGTGATTTGATCAGGGAAGGTTTGCCCAGACTTAATGATGTGCTACTGGTGGAAGGATTAACCTCTAATCTGATCAGTATTAGCCAACTTTGTGATCAAGATTTGAAGGTTAATTTCAACAAACTAGAGTGTATTGTTACTGATCAGGAAGATAAGATTCAGATGAGAGGCTGCAGATCCAAAGACAATTGTTATTTATGGGTTTCTGAAGAAGAAAGAAGTCTGACTTCTTGTCTTATGAGCTCAGAAGAGGAAGTCAAGCTCTGGCACCAGAAATTGGGACATCTGCATCTGAAAGGCATGAAAAAAATCCTAAGTACTGAAGCTATCAGAGGTGTACCTAATCTGAAGATCAATGAGGACAATGTTTGTGGTGATTGTCAAATTGGGAAACAAACAAGAAAGTCTCATCCCAGATTAGTTCACCAGGTAACTACTAAAGTACTAGAACTTGTTCATATGGATTTGATGGGGCCTATGCAAGTTGAGAGTATTGGAGGCAAGAGGTATGCTTTTGTAATGGTAGATGACTACTCAAGATTCACATGGATCAGTTTTGTTAGAGAAAAGTCTGACACTTTTGAAGTATTTAAAGACCTGTGCATTCAATTACAAAGAAAAAAAGATTGTGGCATAGTCAGAATCAGAAGTGATCATGGCAAAGAATTTGAAAACAAGAGTTTCTCAGAATTCTGTGCTTCTGAAGGTATAAAACATGAGTTCTCAGCACCTATAACACCTCAGCAAAATGGTGTAGTTGAGAGGAAGAATAGGACATTAGCAGAATGTGCAAGAGTAATGTTGCATGCTAAGAAACTTCCATATATGTTCTGGGCTGAAGCAATGAACACAGCATGTTACATACACAATAGAGTCACTTTGAAGAAGGGAACAACATCTACTTTGTATGAACTGTGGAAAGGAAGGAAGCCAACAGTCAAATATTTCCATGTGTTTGGGAGCAAATGCTATATTTTGGCTGATAGAGAAAATAGAAGAAAACTGGATCCTAAGTCTGATGAGGGCATATTTTTGGGATATTCAATGAACAGCAGAGCTTATAGGGTGTTTAATTCCAGAACCAAGGTTGTGATGGAGTCAATAAATGTTGTGATTGATGATCTGTCTGCTGAGAAAGAAAGACATGAGTCTGAAGTTGTTCCAGAGTCTGAAGCATCAGAAGAACAAACTTCAGAAGCGGAAAATCTTCCAGAGTCTGAAGATGCAGAAGTTCATCCAGAACATGATCCTACCAATAAAGGGCCATCAATTAGAATTCAAAAGGATCATCCTAAGGAGCTTATCATTGGGAGTTTGGATCAAGGGGTCAGAACCAGGAGATCAGAACCAGCTGCTACTGATTCATGCTTTGTGTCAAAACTTGAACCTAAAAATGTGAAAGAAGCCCTAACTGATGAATTTTAGATTGAAGCAATGCAAGATGAGTTGAATCAATTCAAAAGGAGTGAAGTATGGGATCTGGTTCCAAGACCTGAAGGGTTGAATGTGATTGATACTAAGTGGATATACAAGAATAAAACAGATGAAAATGGTACTGTAGTCAGAAACAAAGCAAGGTTGGTTGCTCAAGGCTATACTCAAGTTGAGGGACTTGATTTTGATGAAACCTTTGCACCTGTGGCCAGACTAGAGTCCATAAGACTACTGTTGGGTGTATCCTGCATTCTCAAGTTCAAATTATTCCAGATGGATGTGAAGAGTGCATTTCTGAATGGATATCTGCAAGAAGAAGTGTATGTTAAACAGCCTAAAGGATTTGTGGATCATAAATTTCCTAATCATGTTTACAAACTGAAGAAGGCCTTGTATGGATTGAAGCAAGCACCAAGAGCATGGTATGAAATGCTTACTCAATTTCTTGTGGCTCAAGGTTACAGAAAAAGAGGTTCTGATAAGACTTTGTTTGTGAAAAATGAAAATGGGAGTCTGATGATTGCTCAGATTTATGTGGATGATATAGTGTTTGGTGGAATGTCTCAGAAGATGGTCAAGTTATTTGTTCAGCAAATGCAATCAGAGTTTGAAATGAGCTTAGTTGGAGAGCTGACCTATTTTCTTGGATTGCAAGTCAAGCAAATGGAAGATACAATCTTCATTTCTCAGAGTAAATATGCCAAGAACATAGTAAAGAAGTTTGGAATGGAATCTGCTGCTCATAAGAAGACACCAGCTGCTACTCATCTGAAGCTAACCAAAGATGAACAAGGAGTATCAGTTGATCAAAGTCAGTACAGAAGCATGATTGGGAGCCTATTGTATTTAACTGCAAGCAGACCTGATATCACTTATGATGTTGGAGTATGTGCAAGATACCAAGCTGATCCTAAGATGAGTCATCTGACACAAGTTAAAAGGATCCTGAAGTATGTGAATAGCACAAGTGACTATGGAATCATGTATTCACACAGTTCAAGTTCTGAACTGATGGGATTTTGTGATGCTGACTGGGCTGGAAGTGCTGATGACAGGAAGAGCACTTCAGGAGGTTGTTTCTTTTTAGGAAATAACTTAATTTCTTGGTTCAGCAAGAAACAAAATTGTGTTTCATTGTCAACTGCTGAAGCTGAGTATATTGCTGCTGGGAGTAGTTGTTCACAACTGGTTTGGATGAAGCAGATGCTTGAGGAGTACAACATTGAACAAGGAACTATGACATTGTTTTGTGACAATTTGAGTGCTATCAACATCTCTAAGAACCCAATACAGCACAGCAGAACTAAACACATTGATATCAGACACCATTTTATCAGAAACCTTGTGGAGGACAAGATTATTCAGCTGGAACATGTAGCTACTGAAGAACAAGTTGCTGACATTTTCACAAAGGCCTTGGATGCTAAACAGTTTGAAAACTTAAGGAGCAAGTTAGGTGTGTTTACATGAAGACTTATAGCAATTACTGCAAACTGGATGTGAGGAAGATAGAGTACCTGCCAGTTGTGCTTATGCTGAGTGTGGTCCTGAACCTGAGTCTGAATCTGATATGTTTTCAAGGATCTGTGTTAATCCCTATATGAAGACTATTGTTTGTCATAATTTTGTGGCTAAAAAGGGGGAGAAAAATCTATGTTTAAGAAATCTATGTTTAAGTTCAGACAAGAGTTGTTCAGAATGTGTGCCATTGATTCAGAAGGTGACTAGTTTTGTTCAGAAGCTAAGCTTTATGTTCAGTGTTCAGAAGCTGTTTTTCTCTGTAGTTCAGTAGTAAGGGGGAGTTTGTATGAGAAGCTGAGTTGCAGGGGGAGTGTTGTGAAGCTGGAGTGTTTGATTATGTTTGTGAAGCTTCAGGGGGAGAGTTTTATGTGGTTTTTGTTGTCCTGAAGTGATGCTGAATGTGCTCAGAAGCTGTTTTTTTGTGTATCAGTGTTCAGAAGCTGAAACTGATTGCTGAAACTGATTGTTTTTTTTTATTTAAGCATAGCTCAGATTATGTTTATCCGCTGCTTAGTTCTATGCTATGATATATTATTGTGGAGTTCTTCATTGCTGAGTTGATTAAAAGGGAGATTGAAGAACTTGGATGGTTTTAGCCAAAAATTTGCCAAAGGGGGAGATTGTTGAGTCTTTTGGTGTTGGCTGCATATTTTGGCAAAACCAAAGTGTTGTTTAGAAGCATCTCCATATTTGTAACAAGTCTTCAGTTGCAAGAAATTTCATTTGAAGCTGTTCAGAAGCTGAAATTTACATCAGAAGCTGAATGCTCATCAGAAGCACTGTAGCACTTCAGAAGCTGATTCAGGTTCTGATGCCCGCGTTGACTTCTGTTGACTTCATCAGAAGCTGGTTATTTTCAAGTTATTTCTGTGCGAATCTTTGCAAGATTTATTGAAGATTTATCCACGCATATGGCTTCTAGAATGTTGATTAATTTGGAGAAGATATAATGAAGATTTGGCATGAATTTATGAAATTCGTATTTTCTGTTATAATCTTTCAAAGATACGATGCAGTTTTATTTGTTACTTTATCGGATCATTCTTATTTCAGTAACAAATCAATTCAGAAGATTAGTTTGTTATTTATGCTGCCAGACTGAAGGCTATATAAAGAGGAGTGCTGCTGCTATTCAAGTGACGATTTAGAGAGTTAGAAAATCAGAGAATTGCGTCTTTGTTATTTTAAGCTTTTAGCTTTGTTGTGCACCACTCTGTTAGAGTTGGTTTAGGTGTTTAATTGAGTTGTAATTCATTCTAAGCCTTTAGGTACGAATGAAGTTTTGTCTCTGAAGGTGTATTCAAAAACAGGGGAGTTTTTTTGTTTCAGAACTGGTTTAAGTTCAAAGGGTAGTTCAAGTGGCTGGGTTGCAGTTACTTGGATAGGAAGTTAGAGGTTTTCTAATACTCAACGTGTTGGGTAGAATTCAAGACTAGGAGGAAGATAATTTCTTAGGCTGGGAACTGGGAGTCAGTGTCTTGAGCCATAAGGATTATTTCCTATAGTGGAATTCCTTCCTGGATTGGTATCCCCCAGAGTAGGAGGTGTTTACTCCGAACTGGGTTAACAAACCTTGTGCCTTTTTACTTTCCTGCACTTTACTTTGCTGCTTGTGTTGTGTTTGTGTGTGTGCTCTAGCAATTTATTGTGCCCTGCATCGTGTTCTTAGTCTGTCCAGCCAGAATTTCAGTGAGTTCACTAACTTCTCTAGTAGAGCCTTTGGTACGTGATGACAAGATATTTGATGATATTTTAGCTATGTCTTTTAGTCATTCACTACAAAAAATTTGAAGTTTTACGACACATAATTTGTGACAGTTGGCACAAAACAGTTGCAATGTGTATATTTTTAGTTTTTTGCAACATAGTATACCACAGTTCATGCAACCGTCGCAATTTTTTACTTTCTAAGACCGGGAACAACTTTTCATGTTAGCGCGAGTTGAAATTTTGGTGGAAATAGAAACCCATTTCACTCTCTTAATCTCCTCCCACACTTTATTAATATAAACAAATAAAATAAAAAAGTAAAAAAAAAAAAAAACTTTGACAAACGACTCTTTTAATCGTTCCTAATTCTCTCTTTGGCAACCCTCCCTTGACAGTGTGTCCCTAACTTCTCTAGTAGATCCTTTTGAAGGTGAGAAAAACACAAGAAGGGGGGTTGAATTGTGTTAGCTTTTTTTGGTTCCTTTTTCAATGTGTTAAAAAGCTGATCAAAATTTGAGGTATACAGATTCTAATACAGAGTCTGAGAGCAGCAGATTAAGTACAGAACACAAAGATAAAGGCAGAGAGAGAAGGCAGAAACAAAACAATTTTATACTGGTTCCTCCCACAACACAAGAGTAGTCCAGTCCCCTTGCACTTCCAAGGGGTTTCACTATAATCCACTAGATTACAAATTTCTCAAGGACCCTACCAAGAGACTTCATATGCTCAAGCACACCTGCTCAAGACTTCCTTGCTCTAGGACACTACCTAAAGACTTCCTTGCTCTAGGACTCTTCCTAAAGACTTCCTTGCTAAATGACAACTCCAAGAGACTTACAAATGCTCAAGCACGCAGGCAAGAGACTTCCAATGCTCTAAGGACACTCCTAAGAGACTTCTATTGCTCAAGGTTTCACCAGGAGACTTATACGCTAAAGCTTCATAAGCGAGATATTTCTAATTTGTTATTACACTTGTTTTAACAATGGTAGGGTATAGTGAACAAATGAACAGACTCTTTACAACTCTAGGATTTCTAAGATATAAACTTTGATACAAAAATTCTTAGTGTTTTGCGCTATTAGATTTGACAGAGTAATGACACAATAAAATAACAGAGTCTTGTTGATCTTCTTCATGGTCTTCATCTCCTTTAATAGGCAGGGATTTGAGAGATTTGAGAGATGTTGGAGAAGAGTGCAAACGCAAATAGAGTTGTTGAGAAGCTTCAATCAAGAACATTGGCCCTTTGCCTGATATGGATAATTTCGTTGAATAGTCTTTTGAATTTCCTTTGCTGAAAGAAGAATTATCCGTTGCATTATTTTTGTTCTTGAGGTCCTTTGTATGTTTGTGCACGTAGACAGAGGAATACAAAAGAACTGTACTTATCAGATTCTTGATAAGGACAGTTCACAGAAGAAGACAAAACCTACGTGGATTCTGGGTCCCTAAGGATTTTCTCAAATCTGATGGGTCATCCAAGTCTGTAGTCTGCTTTTGAGTCTGATGACCTTCACAAAGTCTGTTGAGGTAACTCTTCAGCTTCTGTGTGGTATCCGTCTTCTTAGGACGTTGACTTCTGGTTGACCTTCCTTAATATCTTCTACCATAGTCTTCTTAACTTCTCTTGGTCCTTCTGATGCTCTTCATATGTTCATCCTTTAATGATAGATTCTATCTTGATTCTGCACACTTGAACATTTGTAAGTATTCCAGTTGTTCTTCAATACTTTGTTATCATCAAAACCTTAGAGGAATTGTACAAAACTCTTCTTGTTCCAACACCTTTGGTATGTGATGACAATATATTTGATGATATTTTAGCTATGTTTTTTTAGTCATTCACTACAAAAAAAAAAATTAAGTTTTACGACACATAATTTGCGACAGTTGGCACAAAACGGTTGCAATGTGTATATGTTTAGTTTTTTGCAACACTATATACCACAGTTCATGCAACCGTCACAATTTTTTACTCTCTAAGACCGGGAATAACTTTTCATGTTAGCACGAGTTGAAATTTTGGGGGAAATAGAAACCCCTTTCACCCTCCTAATCTTCGCCCACACTTTATCAATATAAACAAATAAAAAAAGTAAAAAAAAAAAAACTTTGACAAACGAAGCTTTAAATCATTCCTAATTCTCTCTCTCTGGCAACCCTCCCTTGACATTGGTCTGACCGCTTCCCTTCACCTCTAGCCGTCTTACCCTATATCTCTCTTATTCATCTTCCTTTCACATAACCAATAAACACTCTCTCATTCATATCTACGAAAATCACCCATTCTTCTGCAAAAATTGTGATCTTGGCAAACTCCAACGTTCACCGATGTGTAACAACGTCACGTCAGTAAGCTCAAACTCTCTCTCCCCTTCTTTCTTCCCCAAAAGATCTTTTAGATTTTGGGGAACCCTAAATTGTAAAAATAATCTCGTACTTCATATTTTCCAGATGTAACTTTGATTTTAGAGATATTTTAGAGGTGTTGCTCGTGGTTTAAGGGGCATTTTATATTGTTTTCATTTGAGTCCTTATAATTATATTTTCTCCCAATACCGACAACTATTTTGAGTCTTTTTATTGATAAATCATATAATTCGGCAAATCAATACATCTCATGGAGTTATGGAGGCAATAGAATGAATATCAATGGAGTTGAAGAAGGTTTTTAAAGACTATACAATGTGGAAAAAATATGTCGCAAGTCCCAAGATCAAAGCATGGAAAAAGAACACTCAAAGAACGAAGAATAACGGCATTTTCCACACGTTTGATTGGGCCATGCGCCCCAAGATTTCCCCATGTGCACGACAATACTATAAGGCATAAACTCCCTGCCTCATGTGCCACCAACATGCGCCTGGCATACGTCTCGGTGCATGGCTCCGGATAATTTTTTTCTTTCGCTTGCTATTCAAGTTGGATAAGTGGAAAAAGGCCAGAAACCCAGTACAAACCCATATGTAAACGTGCTTATAAATAGAAACCCTTGCAAACACTTTTATTCATTCATAAACTTGGCAGTGTAAGGTGAAAGAGGACATCAAAGATCAACAAGAGGAGTTCCGTCCATTCTTTGTTTCTAGATTTTGTTTGTATTTCTTTCTTTGTTTATGTTTGTTGTTGCCATGAACAACTAAGCACTCTATGATTAGGGTTATAAGATGAATGATGACAGGTCATCTTATGTTATTTTCAACATATTTTTCTGTCATTTTAGTTAAGTTTTGATCCAATTTCTAGGAGTTTTAGAACAATTGTCTATGGTATTCCCGAAACCAAGCAGTTCTTAGGTGTTTTTGATGTAATTCACTGTAAAAACATGCAAATCGACAAAGCAAAGCATCTCATGAGGATTTGGGAAGACAATTGTTGATGATTAAAGAGGCCTCTGAAGACATTACAAAGTGGAGACATTCTATTCCAAGTCCCAAGACCAAGAAAAAGTGAAGAAAAGAAATCACTGAAAATCGATCTTGTGCGCCCCGGGTGTACAAAACAATGTTGAAAAGTGCATTAACGCACGAGGCGCGTGCGCCTCGAGGGAAAAACTTTTTTTTTAGGAAAAAGCCCAGTTTTTCAGCCCAAACCCACTTGGAAATCAATCTATAAATACAATCTGATCATTCATAATGAAGTGGTTCAAGAAGAAGGCAAGCACTAGGAGCTTTAAGAGAGGAGTCTCTCTCCTCAACCTTAGTCTCTCAGGTATGTTTATTTCTTTTGTAATTTTGTATATAATTGCCATGAATAACTAAACCCTAATTGGGTAGGATTCTAAGATGAACCTATATTAGTTTGTTGGATCTCTTTAATTCAATTCATTTATTCAGTTATGTTATAATTTCTATCTAATTTTCTTATGCAAAAGGCTTAATGCTGATGTTTGAACTTAGAAATAGAGAAAACACTCTTTTCTGAACATTGCATATTGAATTTTATTCTTATCCCCTTGGTAAGGTATACGAGATAGGACTGCCCATTTGTAAAACTACTAAGGTAAGAAACTATATGTCGTGAACTTCTAAGATTCATAGACAAAGTTGGAGCCTATAGATGACAATTTAGGAATCTTAATTCTTTTATGTTTCAATTACCTCTGAGAGAGTAAGACCTCACTCTAATATTCCTTACGTTGGCCTACTGACCACTGTGAGATTGACAACCATGTGCATTTTAGTGTTATACGTATAACGCTAGTTGTCAAGTTGAAACGGCAATCCCTGTGGAAATGATCTTACTTATCACTTTATTACTTGTGAATAATTTGGTACACTTGTCAAAATTGTCCATCAATGAACCTTTGTCTATTTGTTAGTAATATTAATGCAATTTCTTTATTCAATTATGATTTTAAGTCTTATATAATTTTCAATTGTTTTGAACATTCTAATGCTTTTAGATCCTAGGCATAAATAAGCCATAAATGAATCTATTTAGACCTTAGGCAAAAACAAACCCTAGCTTATCTATATATGATCCCTAGGTTAAGGTATAAGATTGACTATCTTGCTTTAACCCGGACAAGAACAAATTGAAATTCGCTTAATTATCTTAATTAATTAGGATGTTTAAGTATGATCGTTAGATTATGATTCATCCTTTGAGAACTTGTTTTGTATGGCCCTAGTCTAGGCACAGCTGCCATAAGAAGTTCTATAGATACATCATGGTTTCATAATCCAAATCATTGTTTATCAAAATCATTGATAAACAAACATGCATGATTTCAATCTTCTCTCCCAGGCCTGATTTGTTGACAAAGTCCTTGGTGTGCAACTCACACAGAGATCGTGTTTTTCTCACTCTTCAAAGAGGTATGTGGTGCTAAGAACAAGGAATATGAGTTTATCGCGTCATTTTCCAATCCCATTCTGAGTTGGTGGCCTTGAGAAATATTCATTTATCTTGTTGGATGCTCTAGAATCGCCTAATCTTCCCTCAGCTAGGAGGCTTCCTCGCCTAATAGTTTAATCGTCTATTTGTCGAGATCGGCTAAAAAATGATTATTTTTAGTTGTAAACAAATATCATCTGCGTTGTATCATCGTTTAACCCTTGAGAAATGAGATGATGTCACACACTTGTAAAAAATGTGTGTGAACAGTGGCATCATTGTACTGTAAAGTAAAAGAGTAACTATTAGAACTTTTTATTCGTCTTGTGATAGGACAAAAGTTATTAACTCATGTTGATCCACTTAACCTAGCAGTAACCTTGATTTCTCAACTAATTAAGAGACTCATTTTCCTAACCATCAGGTCACCGCTTCCTTTAAGTATACAAGTCCGAGATTTTTTTCATTTTGTTTGAACAGTGGAACTTCATTTGTTATTCGATAGGTTCTTTCACTATGAATAACTTGTGGCAAAGGCGACCCGATGAAAATGATAAATCCTATATAGTCATTTTAGAATTTAATGTATCTCGGCTTATCATATAGACAAGTATAATAAAATAGTCGCCTCTTATAAGCATACATCATCAGCCGAGGTTATTAGGATCCTTAATTCTTGCTTCCATCTCCTAATATTAAGAATTAGTTCCTCTAGTTCATCTACCGTGTAAATGTTTATCGACCTAGCATGCTTGGAACTTCTCTGAAGAAGACTTATTTATAGAGCACTTCGTCAAAATGTCGTAAATAAGCCTGAGCCTTGAGTTTTAACCCTTAGTTAGAGAGATTTCAGACCTACAATGGCCCTTCTTCATGTTCCTCATGAACATTGATAGGACTATGGAAGCTGAAGAAAGCTTCAAACATTTTTACTTTTGCTGAGATTGTTATCAGCTTCTACTATCTCGAACTTATCGTCTACCCGAAACATGAGTCCCTGGTGAAGTGTAGAGGAACACATCCACTAGTATGTATCTGGTCTCTTCTGAGAATAACATAACATGAAGGCTTGCCACTAATGAGAAAGAAAGCATATCTCTCTTCCTTTGGACCCGCTACTGAATCATCTATTAGAACTCTTAGGGCGTTAAACACTACTCTCATGAAGCTAGCCATTTTTATATTATTAGAGATTAAGTCTTCCAGGTTCTTACTTAGCTTATTTAGAGATATAAGCGACATAACATTTGCGATTGCACCCTTATCAACAAAGACTCGGCTAAACATCTTGATATTGATAGAAGCTTGGTGAACAAAGGCTTGAGATGTTTAATCATGTCTTGAGTAAATTTTCAAACAAAATACGTTCAGTTTCTTCACTTTTGATCAAGGAAGCTCATTCAGCGTCTTGAACCAACACATCATCTTCTAACACCTTTTCAGCTACATATCATTACCCAAAAACTCAACAGTGACTATCATCCCAATTGTGTCAATTTCTACCATATTTCTATCAGTAACATCTATGATCACGATATCCAACACTAAGTTTTCTAGATAATCTCCGCATCCCCCCCCCCCCCCCCCAACCACACGCATTTCAGAAAGGGTAGCCTCATGGTCGGTTGGTAAAGCTTCATCTAGGGATGTAGGGATAATCTCCATATTTTTGTACATGCCTATCTCTAGGGATGTAGGGAACTGAAGAATACCTTTTGTTGTAGATTCTGGTTCACGTTCACCTAGCTTTGGCATGTCAGTATTATATGTAGGAACATTTATATTGTTGTTGCGCTAATCTTGTCTGGCTCAACAGCAAGGACAACTTCTTTGTTAAGGGTAGCCTCATGGTCGGATGGTAAAGCTTCATCTAAAACTTTGGATAGATCAAGTGATGAAACCTCTTTTTTTTCCACATCTTGGACTCTAGCAGTCAGTTGCAACGTCTGTTGCATCTTTAGCAAAAAGAGTTTCCTATCTTGCCTTCGATTCCTCTGTTGTGAACGATCAATTTACTAATACGATTATGTGGTAAAAAATTATTATATGTGTCATATTATTAGGTCTCACATCATGGATTCAATTGATCATGTCCCATATATATATTTATTATATGATTCTATCATTATTTTTTAATTTGCTTTATATTTTAATTTGACTAATTACAAATTATATGCTTTAACTTTTTTATCCTTAATGATTTATTTCAAAATAAAATAATTTCTTTCAATGAATTTTTTTATAATAATATTTTTGTTAAATTTATTTTTTGGGTTCATTTGATTAGGTTAAAATAATGTCTAATAAAAATATTATTGACGTGATTTTCAAGAGAAAAGAGATAGTAACTTGTGGAACACGATCTTATCCATTAATTACAGAATGTGTGTGGATTGATGATATGGGATAAAAATAAATAAAATTACATATATTCCTTTTTTTTCAACAAGCCAAAATGAGATATATACTAACACATCAAAAGTGACACCCCCACCCCCCACACACACACACACACAAGGTTTGCTAAGGGAGGTCAACTAGAGTTAGTACAAAGAGAGCAAAGGCGAGCTGCCGCAAAACAACAAAAGCAATTACAAAGAAATGCCCATACAAAATAATGGGTTTCGCCACCACCCATGGTAAGTGTAGGCAAAGTTTATCGATTTAGCTTTGAGCTAAGTAAAAGAAAGTAATTTGACTTTATCTAGCAATTGATGTGGCTCCAAATATTTGTTGTTGAATATCTGATTGTTTCTTTCTTTCCAGATCATCCATGCATATGAGAACCAGATAAGTTTCAGGAACGGATGAATTTGTCTAGGGAGTCCACCTAACTGGCCGAATTGATGGAAATGGTCATGGGCACAAAAAGTATCGACCGAAGAGATGTCAAGCCAGCTGCGAATTTGCGTCCATAGTTGACCAAAATGACTGCAAGTAATGAAAAGGTGACCTGCTGACTCCTGAACCCCACAACCCACCTACGCAGACATTTGCTTATTCTTGAATAATACCCCTCGTAATGAGATTATCCTTTGTTGGAAGGCTGGTCGTGGAAGAGGCAACACGCAAATAAAGACACTTTAAGTGGGACGTGTTTGAGCCAAGCATTTGCCGTATTAATCCGCACAGTATTCTGGTTTGATGTTGTAAACATGTGATAAACATCGTTGACTGAGAAACCTGTTGATTAGGTCAAGTAACCATTTCTAACGGTCAAGAACACCATCCTGCAAAACAATATTATGAAGCAGAAAACAACAGTTCCTAAGAAGATCCTCCTTCCACGCAAATAACCTTCTTCTCCACTTCCACGCCTCTCCTCCCTCATCCCACCCTAAGTGTTGCATCTCTGCCACCAAGCACAATGGGTTTTCAGCCAAATCATACAAACAACTAAACCTAACATACAGAGGGACATCGCATATCCACTTGTCCGTCCAGAAAAAAGTGCTACTACCATCTCCGACCTCCCTAAAAATATTATCATCAAACCAGTTCCCCACACCTATACCTATACCATCACGAATACCCGCCATACTCTGCAACCAAGCTGAACCGAACTTACCGCTCTCCTTAAGCTGCCCCCCTTCTTCCCCATAACGAGCCTTTAACACACTATAACATAACCCGTCTTTATCTACCAGCATCCTCCAGCACCATTTACCTAGTAACGACAAGTTAAACTCCCTCAGCCTCCTGACACCTAACCCTCCATCCTCCTTACTCTGACTAATAGAGTCCCAATTCACCCAAGATATTTGCCTAAAATCTTCACTACCCGTGGTATTTCTACCTAGGAACTCCTAGATATGAGACCCATCTCACTTCCCTCAAACAATCACTGCCCCAGTGATCTTAGACTCAAATAACAATCAAGACGGAGACACGCTCCAAACACACAAAAAGTCACTCTTGCTTAAAAGCTTCAAGTGATCTACAATTACAACTCAATAAACACAGTCTTAAGCTTGCATCAAGGTGACACAAGAAAGGCTCACAATTAACAGACTCGAAACCTAAGAATACTCTTTCAACGATGGCTTGAGTTGAGTTATTTTCTTCAATAGAGGCGTCCTCTATTTATAGCCTTCAACAGCAACAAATATTTGAACAAAATATTCTTCAAGGATATATTTCCAAAATTCTTCTTTGGAAATATATTTCAAAATAAAATCTTTCTTCAAAAATATATATTTTCCAAAGATCTCTTTGAAAATATATTCACAAATAAAAATATTCAATCTTCAAAATATATCTCACGAAAATATCTTTCTTCTAGAAACACACGCAGCTTGGAGAACAAGTAACATGAAAGAATTCTTCAATCAAATCTTCAAAAGATCAGGTGAGAAAATAAACAGCTCCAAGGCACGAAATCAGGAGTACAGTAAAAAGCTTCTGAAGAAGTGCTTCTGAAGGTCTGCGTCTGAAGTTCTGCGTCTGAAGTTCAGCTTTTGAAGGTTCAGCTTCTGAAGGTTCAGCTTCTAAAGACCCAGCTTCTGAAGGTTCTGCGTCTGAAGATACAGCTTCTGAGGTTCTGTGTCTGAAGCCGTACATCTTGCTTGTATATTTGATTTTAGCAAAAATGAAGTCAACAACTAAATATCCAACACTTTGTATCACCTTGATGCATAGATCTGGACTGTTTAGTTGAGTTGTACTTTGTTATTTGTAAACCTCTCTAGTGCATCTTGCAAGAGTTGATTTTGTTTGTCGGAGTTGTTCTCCTACCTTTGATTGTAATCGTAATTAAGTAAATCACAGGGGCTGTGATTTTGAGGAGAATGTGAGAGGGGATCTCATATCTAGGGGGAGTCCTAGGTAGAAATTCACGGGTAGTGATTAAGTGAGAAGGCGGTGAACCGGAGGTTGTTCACATAGGACTTTGAATTAATACTATTATAGTGGATTTCCTTTCTTGGCATGGATGTCTCCAAATGTAGGTGACGTTGCACCGAACTGGGTTACCAAATATCGTGTGTTCTTCCTTCCCTGCATTTTACTTTACTGTTGTTTATTGTGTTTCGTTTATGTGCCTAGTGTTCAGGACATCTCGTTAAGACATTCCTGGTGTCCCGGACATCTTATAGGACATATGTCAACTGTGTGCCAGAATTTCGATAACATCTATTCCTTAATTAACTAATTAACATAATTCGTTTTATTCTACTTTATTTCGGTCTATGCGTCAATTCAAACATACCAAAAATTTATATCGTGATATTAAAAATATTGTTGAACAACTAATTTCAGTATTAGTTTTAAATTATATATCAAATTATTTTATATAACTTTTTATATAGGTATATATTTATTTATTTTAATATTATCAGTCCAAATTATGTTTTATTTTGGCCATGTAGTATGCATTGTTTGGCTAGCTCCGCCCTTGCAAATATCAGCATTTTAACCAAAAAAAATAGGGAGAAAAAAAGGGAAATGTTGTAAATATTTCAAAAGTTAAAGGTTTAAACGAGGAAAGTAAAACCAAATTTTGTTATAAAAAAATTGGATGATGGGCAACATGAATTTTTTTTGTCTTTTAATATGAAGTATATATTATTTACATAATAATTTATTAAAAATGATGATATTTTCAATATGTATTCAAAAAATTACATAATATTATATGCTATGAATAATATTTTAATAAATCTAAAACTATTTTATTAATATTTTCCATTCTACGTCAAATATTTTATAAACAGAGTAACTAATAAATTTTAGATAAGATCGAATCGTTTATATAAAGATAAGGTAAAAGATAAAATAAAACATCATACAAAATAAAAAGTTGTATTTTTTTGAAAGAACAAAATAAAAATAAAAAGTTGTTATGACTTTTTTTTTTTGAAAGACGTTGTTATGACTTGTGAGTGTTAAACATTTGTCATTTACTCATATATCTCATTCATAATTTCAATAAATAGAAAGGTACCTGGCTAACAAACATTTAGAGTGGGTCCCAAGCATTTATTAACAACCAGTTAAATTTTATATGGCTATAAATTCGTATGCAACCCAAAAAATGATTTGGGTAATTTAGGCACACATATTACAGCTGTTGCTAGCAGAACACGTGTTTTGTAGTAATGAATTCATTCATTCCCTTTAGAAACTTGTTCTACAATTAATCTCATATTATAAATGTGCCTTATGACTTATGTTGTGTTGTTAACGACTTATAAATATAACCCGAAGCTTGTGCTCATTCTGTTGCTTCTAACTCATTCTCTTGGCTACTCTTTGTTGCTTTTCACGTTAAAACTGTCAGTGTAAACGAGGTTGGGTTTTTGAGAGAGAAAAACAAATGTGAGAAGTTTATTTTATTGCTTCTTATGTTCATTTTTCGTTCTTCATTTAATGCATCATTTGTTTTTTCTTCATGCGTGCAAGCTATTTCTTGCTTCTTAATAACACCTTTAACTCTCTCTTTAAGATTCTGCATTCATCTTCCACCTCAAATTCTTTCCTCAACCTTTTCTACAAAAATAATATAACAAAGTTATTAGCTCAATCCAATATATTTATTTTCATCGTTGTCGTTTTCCTGGATTCCTAATCTACTTCCATCTCTTTCAAAGGTTTGAAACTTTTCTTAAATTTTTATGTGGGTCTCTTTTTTTCACTTGTTCATTTTCATATATAATCTTATACAATCCTTTGCTTTTTGTTGTTTACGTGGATATGATCATGATGATGTTTTCGATGCATGAAATTCTTAAGATAATAGCATAACATAGCATCCTTTGGTTTTTGTATTGATATTTTGTTGAGTATGGTTCATAGTTACTGGATCGTATTATTTAAATACAAGTTTTACGCTATAAACGTTAAGTTGAATTGAAGCACAATTGGTTGAACTTCGTTACCAAACATTGTTTGTTTCTCTGATTACGTTTTCATATCTTTATCTTTGTGAACTGGGATTGTTGTTCTAACATATTGATTTGTTGCTTTGATTTTTTTTTTTCCTTATAATCCTAAAAGCCATAAATTGGTTCATCATTCACTTTACAAAAGTTCTAGATCTGAATTTAAATTGACTCTATCTACTACTTTTTTTTTGTTAGATCATTTTTCCATTGGAGTTGCAATGGGGAGTCATATGAGCAAAAAGATTCCAGAAACTTCATCTGCAGTTAACTTCACAACTACTGAATTGCACTACAAAACTGAACTCAGTTCCTATGAAGCAGCCTGCAAAATTGACACAGATTTGCAGACATTTGATTCAACACTTCAAACCAGAACAAATCAAGTCATCAACACTCTTGCTTCTGGCGTCGAAGTTCGAGCCCTTTCGTTCGAATCGCTAAAACAGGTCACAGAATGTCTCCTTGAGATGAATCAAGAAGTTGTCAAAGTAATCTTGGATTGCAAGAAAGACATATGGAAGAGCCAAGAACTGTTTGAGCTAGTTGAAGAATATTTTGAAAACAGTTTGCAAACATTGGATTTCTGCACTGCATTGGAAAAGTGTTTAAAGAGAGCTAGGGATAGCCAATTGCTTATTCTTGTTGCAATTCAACGGTTTGAGGAAGAATCTGAATCAGGAGATAAATGTTATGTTAGAACATTACAAGAATTGAAGAATTTTAAAACAGCTGGTGATCCTTTCACTGAGGAATTTTTCCAAATTTTTCAATCTGTTTATAAGCAACAGATTTCAATGCTTGAAAAGCTTCAAATCAGAAAGAACAAGCTTGATAAGAAGCTGAAAGGCATTCATTCATGGAGGAAAGTTTCAAGTATGATATTTGTAGCTACATTTGCAGCTGTTCTGATATGTTCTGTTGTGGCAGCAGCTATTGCAGCTCCACCTGTTGCTGCGGCTTTAGCAGCCGCTGCAACGATCCCTATCGGTTCGATGGGAAAATGGATTGATTCACTTTGGAGAAACTATGAAATTGCATTGAAAGGACAGAAAGAAGTTATTGGTTCAATGCAAGCTGGTACTTATGTAGCTATTAAAGATTTGGACAATATCCGCGTGCTTATCGACCGGCTTGAAATTGAGGTTGAATCTTTGTTGCATAGTGTTGATTTTGCAATTGAAGAAGAAGCTGTGAAGATTGCAATAGAGGATATTAAGAAGAAACTTGGTGTGTTTATGAAGAATGTTGAAGATTTAGGAGTTCAAGCTGATATTTGTAGCCGTGATATTAGAAGGGCTAGGACTGTTGTTCTGCAGAGAATCATAAAGCATCCTAACATTTGAAGAATTATGGTATTTGTTCTTGTTTGTTAAGGTTGGAGAACACATATTTTTCTTATGTGTATGTTGTGATATTTGTTTATTTATGGATCCATGCATAAATGGGTTCGTGTTGTTTAAGATAATAATAGGACATATATATCCGGTATGTCTTGTGACACTTGCAGCTATATAAATTTATTTATTCTTTTGAAACAATATTAGTGTGCTAATGCATTTAATTTTTTTATTATTATGATTTCATTTTAGTTTTGGTTTGGGTAAGAGTGACTAATTTGGGGATAGTTTTTTCGTTGGGTCGAGTATCCCTTATACTTTTTTCGAATTGTGGGCAAAATACTCTTTGTATTTTTTCTATTTAACTAATAAATTCTGTTGTTCAAAAATAATATATCTTGAAATATGTTGAGAAATTAATTATGAAGTATTGTAATTGAACAAGTACTGTTGAATTGTATAGTACTTTGCATGAATATAGACTTACGAAGATGGATGAAAAATATGACAATTGGCATTATTATATGTACCTAATGAATATGATTTTTCTAAAGTAAATCCCTCAATCAAGGAGTGGTAAATCTTAAAAATATATAGAGAGGCACAAAAAAAAATATATAAAATTATATTGTTACTATCATTATATTCTTAATTACATTGATTATTGTCAAATGTGGATAAACTTAGCCTGTAAGAATTCTTAAGAGTTAGAAGAATCTTGGCCAGTTTCTTGTAAGTTATGACTTCCTTCCCGTGCGAAAAACATGGTAAGATGTAAAAGAAAATGATGTAACACGGAATTTGGTGAGTGATAATGAAGGTGAAGGTGGTAGAGCAAAAGAATCATGAAGAGTGAAAATGGATGGTAATTTTGGCAAATTCGGTGCATATGGTTAATCATGAAAGCTCAATATAGCGTTCACTTTGTATGATCATTTTATGATTAGTGTTGTATATTAAAGAAATGATATTTGTACAACTATTTTGTTGTCACAATATTTTGGACAATTATCTTATACTCATCTTTGTGTTCTAACTCTCTCATTTTTTCTCTCTCTTGCTTTTGTTCCAAATGAAGAGGAAGAAATGGTTGTTTCAAAAATTGTTGTAAAATATCATTCCTCTATATATTATTAATATTATAAGGATAATTATAATAAGAGTCTTGTTAACGAGTGTCCCTGGACACTATTTAAGCATTCCAAAATAAGCTACTATTTTTTTTAAAAAGTCAAATGTTTTGATTTTCAATGCATTGATTACACGTTTTTTCATAAATACTTACTACCTATGGTCCTTAAAGAGTGTCCCGGACATTCGTTAACATTTCTCTTATAATAAAATTATTGCTAACGAGTACCTCAGAACATTCTTTAAGGATTCCAAATTAAAAAGTTACTCCCTCCGTTCCTTTTTAATTGTCACTTTTGAAGAAATTTTTTGTTCCTTTTTAACTGTCACTTTCAAAGTTCAATGCAACTTTAAATATTGTTTTACCAATATTATCATTAGTTATTTATTACGGAGAGAGAAATATATGAGATGGTATATTAAATGAATAAGGTTATTATAGTAAAAATATAAATTATTGTATCAAAAGTAGTGACATTTATAGTTTGTCTTGGTTTGTGTAAAATGTCAAAATGTGACAATTAAAAAGGAACGGAGAGGATCAGATGCACTCCTTACCCATTCGACCAATCTATTGTTGGTAAAAAAAAAAAATATAATTATTGCTATTATTATTAAAAGATTATTTTCACACACTATATAGAAAATGGAAAATTCTACTATTCTTGGGACGGCTGGGAGACCGTCCAAAGTACAAACTCTCATTTTAGGCATCACGATAGTTTTACATTTTCTATGTTTTTCTTACTTAAATCTTACCTCTTGGATAATGGTATCACAAACTTCGCTTAAAGCCTAACATTTCATTTGATTGATCTTGAAAGAAAAAAAAAACATTTCACAATAAGAATAATTTTGATTGACTATTTGAGTAAAATATTGTTTTCTAGGAAGAGTAAAATATTTTACATCATTAACTAATTATAATTCATCATTTCTATGATTTTCAAGTTTTTTATCTCTTATCTTAAATCAGTTGATTTCACGGATTTTAATAAGGTCTGTATATTTTGTTGAGTTACTCAACCCTCGTGTGTGTGTGTGTGTGTGTGTCCTCATATAATTTTAATAAGGCCTGTCAATTTTGTTGATTTCACGGAGAGAGAAAAATCTTTTTCTAAAAATGCATCTTCAATGGAAAAAACAGATTATGCATTTGATAACAATACCTGTATGTGTGTGTCTGCCTCGTGTGCATGTGTGTAGACGAACATTGTCCAAATGTGATATTTGAATAAGATTGATTTCCAAGATTATTTTGGTTAAAATTGATTTTAAACAAAACTCATTATTATGTATAGATGTTTTTACTCTAAATAAAAGTGCAAATGAATCCCCCTTTCAAGTTGATCAAGTCCAGTATAATAACTTAAAGAATTGATGTAAGGATTTCTTAGGATTATTACTCCAAGAGGCTCAAATTTTGATAATCAGTCTAAAACAAGTTAAATACTTCATTTGATGTTAAGAAATTGCTATCTAAAAGGATCCAAGTGTTTTCAACATGTTTAAAGTTTTTTTTTTATCATGTGGATCAAATCTATTGCCAAGGGATAGTAATCAATGTTCTTCATATTTCAAAAACTATATCTGAATGAAAGTAATCAATTATGCAAATAAAATAATTAAACATCTATTCTGTTGATGCTGAATTATCTATAGCTGCTTAAAGGAGCCAAGAGTTAGTGCACTTGGACTATCTCCAATCCAATGCATGACAGTTGAAAGCACTAAATAGGTGGAGCATGCATTTCCCACATAGGACAAAAATATTTCATTGCAATAAACTAAAGTTTAAGAATAGTCCTAGCATAAAAAATTGTGACAATTAGATATGAGAGATAAACATAACATGTTCTTTTGGGATATCAGTTCTACTCTAACTCAGCATACTCCAACATAAATCTCATTACTATATTGAAGAAACATCCAATCAAGATTCTCTTGCATGAGGAACCAACAAGAAGTGGGGTCTTCTTTGTTGGCAACACTTTTTCCCTCTTTTTATCTTGTAGTGAGGTCTTCTTGGTATTATCTTACTGGTTCTATTCTTTGTTTCATGGATAACTATGTTATTGTTTATGCTAATTACTTGGACTTTTTGTGCTTGTGCATTAAGCTATAAATTACAAAATAAATTCTAGGTGTTTTTGGAAAGGGTGATGATATTTAGAAACCTCATCCCTCTATTCTACACCTCAGGTGGATTCCACATTTTTACTCTCTACCACAAAACATAAGGAGAGAGAAGAGGTGTGGATAAGGTGGATGTGGTGTCTACTAAACTTTTCTCTTTTGGAAATAAGGAATCAATCAATTACCTTGTCTAAAAATTGCGGAATTGGATTAAATGCAGTTAGGTGCAGCCAACATCTCAGATCCGTCCGATCAAGATCGGATGGTTCAACAATTTTTATTTTTGTTTAACATAAAATTCCAAAGTTAAAATCTGACCGTTTAATCTTGATCGGACAGCCTCAAACTTACCGACCGCATGACTGCACCGATTTTTGACAGCACCGAAACCTGATCCAAAAGTTGCATTTTTTAAACTTATGTTGAAGATAAACACTCATCCAAACACCACTTAGTGTGTATTTTACAACTTATAGGAAAAGTTAACTGTTATAATTTCTTCTCAAAATGAGATTTAGAAGCTCAAAATAAAAAGCAGGTTTGGGAAGCTCCAACACTCCTCTAAACTGATGCAAATGCATAAGAAAAATAAACTCTGATTGTTCTGGTTCATTTTCCAGAGTATTCATGTTTTTTCTAATTCATATTTGGCGGTTGGGGAGTATGGTAGAGCATAATAGAGAGACAAAACCAGTATTTCTAGTCTTAACCTCAAACTCATACGGTTTGCATGATTCAAAAATCACAACATTTGATGAAATATTCTCCAACATCAGGGCTGAGGAAACAATCTTCGGAACAGATATTATTACAATGTTAATATTACAAGTAAATTCAGACATAAATCTCAAACTCATCATATATATTCAAGTATTTGAGATGTGCAATTCAATCACATCTTAAAAACTCCAAGAATGGGTTGTGGCCGAATGTTGAAATATGTAGCCGGAACCAAATAAGCGACGACTACAGACACGTAAAGTTTAAACCAGACAGAGGAAAAAATGAAGTACATGCATAAGCCAGTCAATATAATCACTGTCACACAATTTAAAATGCCTTTCACAGCAGGGAGGTCCCTCTCTTTTGTTTGATCAGGAAACTGACCTTGAAATTGAAAATGGTAAAGCAACTTGTCCTTAAATCGAAATCTATCCATCAACCACATGGAAATTTCATCTTCGGATGCTGGGATACAGTCGATGGGAAAGCGGCAGATATGGATATGAACTTCGGAAGGATCCACCCCAAAGACATTGTCCAAGAAAGACGGGCAGCGGTATTTGTAGCCAATGGTAACATCGTAAACTGAAAATTTAAAATTAAAAGCATTTTAATGATAAGATAATATGAATTTTGAGAATTCTACCTTTTTAACCTTCTATCAATTTGATATCATTGCAATTATCAAACTACATATGTTATTTTCTCTAAAATGAAAAATAAAAGTGCATGCAATGATGCATAATCCTTGGTTCAGTATAAGGTCTAACATGAGATAAAACTACTGTGACATAATTAACCAATAATTACATATACATGGAAATCAAAGACAGAGAACCAACCTGAATTTAGAGAGTCTCGCAACTCTTGCAAACAGGTACAAAAGCCCTTGGTTTTTGGCAGTAAAACATTTTTCAGAATCGGTAACCCGTGTTCAGCCGCATATTTTTGACTTCGAAGGCACTTCTGGTCACTACAAGAAGAAAATGATAGATGGCTAGAAATCATCAAAAGGATATACACAAACAGAAAAAGTTACAAATGCTACATCAACTTCAACTGAGGATAAAGAAAGCTGTGCTACAAAGTCACCATTTGAAGTATGGGTGATAGTACGTTCTTTTACATCATATTAACATTTCCCTGACAAAATCTTATGATTCTCAAATACAAGAAACCTGACTACTTTTCCAGCATCATGATGATCATAAGCAAAGATAATAACGTATAAAAGTTTTACCTCATTACCTATTTGAATTGTGTTAACTACTTAAAAAATTGTCTGAATTTGGTTGTATAAAAATCATTTCTCAATGTAAAATGAGAATCTATTAAAAAGTGGCTTACGTAAAATCAGTGCCTTCAGGGAAAATAGCAAGCCAGAGAGGATCTTGGGGATCATTGAATGTAGAAAGCATTCGACGCATATTTGACTCATCAGCTTCCCACTTCCTTTCCACAGGGATGAACTCTAGTATGTGAAATGCCCAACCAAAAATTGGAAGTCTCATCAAGCTGCTCTTAAGTACATATTTAATGTATCCAATGCATCCCTTCCGCAACGCAAGGTCCCATAAGTACATCCAGTCAACCTCAGTTCGGTGATTTGCAATCAGTACAATCCGTTCTCTCCAAGGAACAATATCTCCAGAGAACACAACTTTAGTCTTGTTGATTTTTTCAAATAGAAAGGGCCACAAAGTTAGCCAAGTACCAAAGAAAAAGGATGTTGTTTTCCTGCTGTAACTGATGCTAAAAAATCGCATGATAACAGAACTAATAAAACCGAAGAACACCAATGTTACAAATGCTGATGAAACCAGCACCAGTAGACACACCAAGCCCCTTAGAAATCTAAAAGGAGCTAGAGTACGATACTTTGCTCCAAGTTTTGAAGTTACACATGTAAGAACCGCCATATATACCATCAGAAACAATCGTAGAAGTGAAATAACTGCTCTGGCTCTTCAAGATTCACCTCCTCAGTGAATGACATGCAATATATTAACAAGCCTGGATTGACAGAATGGAATATCTTTTATGAAAAATTGCTTTGGTCTTCGAGTGTGTTCTGCTGATCACTCTTCCTGGCTTTGTCCTTGTACATGATACAGTAGATCTTACCTAGGGGAAAGTAGACTAGACGAGTCACCCTGAAAAATGAAAGGAAAGACTGAATGATATTAAGTATCATGAAACATAAGAGTTAAACAAAATATTATATTTGTTTAAGAATGCCTAAGGATATATAATAGGAGAAGAAGGGAATAAATTTAACTCCAAAAGGATCAAAGAGTGAATAAATTTTATTCGGTGTTCTGACAAAAACGAACCTTTTCACGATATTATGTACTAGGGAAGGCTATTGCAATTAAGAGGAAGGGTGACAGAGTTATCATTCTTTTTCTGCTGGGTTGAAATCATTCAATTGTTTGACACAGGAAAAGGAAATCAGAGTACCCAGCATGAGTCAGTTATATTGAAATTGGAATAATTAATTTCCTTATGATGCAAAAGAAGTCTCCAGTAGTATGGATCAAACAACTTTGCTATCATGATAATACCACCATTGATTAGATTATTAGGAACATAAAAACAACATCTCTTTCACATCCTAAAGACATCTAACAACAACAATAAAAGTCACCAAAGTCCTTTTTTCATTAAGTGAGGAGAACTTTTATATATCCTAAAGACATGATGCACTAGAATGGGGATTTCATTGCCAATGAGATACAAAGGAAGCACTAATACAGACACCGTACACGGCGTTGAACATCAACACCAGTAATAATTTGAGAAAATATAATGATTGAATGTAACTATCTGTGTGTCGGTGTTAGAACCTGACACATTTCGGAGCCAGAACATGCCTTCGATCTGAAGTGTCGGTGCTACATAGGATACAAACATCTATTCAAATTTATGACTAGGAAACATCTTTCCCTATCATTTTTCAAGTGATCCTTACCAAAACATCATATAACTATATATGTATCATATAAAAAGCTATGCATTCAGCATCCTAGCAATGCATAGAAATCTGATTCCAAGTATGATCGCAACAAAAATTAAAAAAACATGCTCACTTTTGACAAAACAAAACCACATTATGCAAATGACAAGATTTTTATTTTTCCCTCTTTCTTTATGGGGTTTACCATATAAGGAAAAAAATGGAAGAAGAAACCCCATTTCCAAAAACATCATAGTTGCTTCCAAAGCTCGGATCTTTACCACAGAAAAAACAACAACCCCAATAAAGCATTCATTAAGCAATACAATACAATGAGGTTAAGCATCATCACCTTTGATCAAGCTTGTAGCATTTTCTGTACCCCAAACAAACATTGAGATCAACAACAAGAGTTTGATGAGAGATTGGAAAATGAGCTTTTAAGGAAAATAGTGAAGCCTCGTTTTGATGAATAGTGAATGTGTATTAGAAGATAGAATTAAGAAAGTGAGGTGTAGATTTTGGTGGATACTTTTTGAGCTGCAATAATGATGATAGTCATAGTATTAGACTATTAGTATTAGTACCCTCCACAACTGTTTCAAAGTTGCACGAACAAGGGGGAAGGTTAAGATACACAAGGGAATGTTTTTGGGTATCATACAAAAAGTTTTTTTAGCCATTAGATTAAAAGGGACATTGATCCTTATTATAGTCTCTCTATACTACATCTTTTTCACTTGCCTTCAACCTCTTCACCCACCACAAGACTACAACCTATTTCCATATTCACCATGTTCTGTTGAATTTTTTCACGATTTTTTGCAGGCATGTTTAGGACATAAAAACAACATCGCCCACAAAAAACAAGAATTTTCCGACAAAGGACAGATTAAATATGAATTTTTTACGCGCCAAAAACTCAAGAACGCGAAACAACAAAACATGCACCTAGAAAATGAATTTTGAGCTGGTTTTTTGCAGACACCTCTATAAAAATACATATAGAGGATCTGCAAAAAACCAGCTCAAAATTCGTTTTCTAGGTGCATGTTTTGTTGTTTCACGTTCTTGCGTTTTTGGCGCGTAAAAAATTCATATTTAATCCGTCTCTTGTCGGAAAATTCTCGTTTTTTGTGGGCGATGTTGTTTTTATGTCCTAAACATGCCTGCAAAAAATCGTGAAAAAATTCAACTTCTAAGTCACTCTTATAATACGAAATATGAATTTTTTACACGCCAAAAACTCAAGAACGCGAAACAACAAAACATGCACCTAGAAAACGAATTTTGAGTTGGTTTTTTGCAGATCCTCTATATGTATTTTTATAGAGGTGTCTGCAAAAAACCAGCTCAAAATTCATTTTCTAGGTGCATGTTTTGTTGTTTCGCGTTCTTGAGTTTTTGGCGCGTAAAAAATTCATATTTAATCCGTCCCTTGTCGGAAAATTCTCGTTTTTTGTGGGCGATGTTGTTTTTATGTCCTAAACATGCCTGCAAAAAATCGTGAAAAAATTCAACAGAACATGGTGAATATGGAAATAGGTTGTAGTCTTGTGGTGGGTGAAGAGGTTGAAGGCAAGTGAAAAAGATATAGTATAGAGAGACTATAATAAGGATCAATGTTCCTTTTAATCTAATGGTTAAAAAAACTTTTTGTATGGTACCCAAAAACATTCCCTTGTGTATCCTAACATTCACCCATGAGTGTGTGTAAGTGTAACATAACTACTAGCACCTTCTTTTGCGTCACGAAGTTTCATGTTTTTCAACGGTGTTTAATGTCTTGTAACGTTACCCTTGTTAAACTAAGTTGTCATTTCTTAACTTTCCTATGCCACTTCGTTATTTTTTATTAGACCATTTACAATGGTGAAAATCTTTCAACACCCTTCAACACACACTTTTTCAATTCCCAACACTCCACATCATTTTCTCTCTCTTCCACATAATAATTCAACACATCATTCAACACATACCATCTCCAATGGTTTTTTCATTCAACACTCTACCCCACCACTCACTCTACCCCACCATTTTTTATTTCATATTCTTATTTAATTTTATATTTTGTTTTTATAATTACATAAAATTACAAACTAATTTAATTATAATTAAATTAAAATAATAAATACTTAACAATTTATTTTTTAGTGTTTTTGTAAAAACAAAATTTATTTAAATAATTAATTTTTATTTTCTTAAATTAAAATGCAATACAATACATTAAACACGCGGCACACAAATAACTTAAAATGCAAGACAACAAATTAAGCACACGACACAAGTAACTTAATTAGTACGATACAAATCATCTTTAATCATGAAACATTCCAAACTTTTCCCATATGTGCTTCACTAGATCTGCTTGCAATTCGCGATGAACATTTGGATCACGCAATTCGGATCTAGCACGCACATGATTTGCAAAAGCGGGTAACACCTCGGTCGAGTATGGTTGCGGTGTACTAGATCCACTTGCCTCAGATTGCTCAAAATCGGTCCAACGTTGAGCATATGTATCTCGTTCATCCTCAACAATCATATTATGTAATATGATGCATGACCTCATGATGATACTCAAATCGTCTATGTCCCACAAGCGAGCTGGTTCACGGATGATTTTAAATCGAGCTTGAAGCACTCCAAATGCACATTCGATGTCCTTCCGACATCCCTCCTGAACTTTTGCAAATAACTTATCGGGTTCACTTTGAGGAAGTCAGATCGATTTGACGAAAGTTGGATAAGAAGGGTAGATACCATCAGCTAGATAGTATGCCATGTTATAGGGACGTTGATTCACAAAAAAATTCACACTTGGAGCCTTTCCTTGTTCCACATCATCAAACACTGGTGACCGGTCTAGAAAGTTTATATCGTTCAACGTTCCCGGACATCCAAAAAAGGCATGCCAAATCCATAGATCATGAGATGCAACTGCTTCAAGAATAACTGTGGTGGTTCCCTTATCCCCCCTAGCAAATTGACCTTCCCATGCTTTAGGACAATTTTTCCACTCCCAGTGCATGCAATCAATACTCCCGATCATCCCTGGGAACCCCCGCATTTCACTTACATGTAGTATTCTTTGCAGATCATCTTGGGTTGGTGCTCTCAGGTACTCTTGCTCATACAATCGTATGATTCCTTTACAGAATCTACGTAAGCACTCCAATGCTTGTAGTACCTCCTATTTTGATGTATTCATCGACCGCATCTGCTGCCACACCATATGCTAGCATTCGCATTGCTGTGGTACATTTTGCTAACGGTGATATACCTTCTTTATTGGTTGCATCAACTCGTTGGGTGAAGTAGTTATCACTACTTGAAAGGTCCCCAACGATTCGAAGGAAAACATGTTTTTGCATCCTGGTACCGACGACGAAACATTGCATCGTCATATGTAGGCTCATTGGCAAAGTAGTCGTCAATTAGTCTTTGGTTTGCCGCTGCATGATCTCTATTGAGATATTTTCTACTACGAGGTGCACTATCTTCCAATATTTTGTTTCGACGCTCTCTGAATCGGCTGGCCATATAAGTTTCTTCCATTTCACATTTTTGTTTGTAGGCTGCGATATCAAAAGGATATTCTGATGGATCCATTAATAGTTTTTTGTGATATTTTGAAGTAGATTGAATGAGATTTGGGATATTGGTGATTCAATGTATGTATCTATGAGTCCCTATATACAAGTACATTAAGTGGTGGACATTGACGGATTCGAAATAAGTTATTGTATTGAGTTAATACTCAGATAAGGATTGGGTGAAAAGCAAACAGTGGGGACTTGATTGAAAGTAAATTATTAAAGCCAAAAGTCACGGACAGATAAGGATTCGGATTCGGATTCCAAACATTAAAGCCAAAAGTAACGGACAATTATTAAAGCAAACACAACAGACATCACTGACAATTATTAAAGCAAACACTATAACCAAAAGTCACGGACAATTATTAAAGCAAACAGTGGGGACTTGATTGAAATTTGATTGAAATTACTTGATTGAAATTAATCAACGGACAATTTCATTACAGCCACAATTTGATTGAAATTACACAATAACTCATACATTACAGCCAAAAGCCACATACAATTTGATTGAAATTAATTATCAAACAGCTCTTGGCTCAACATATCCAACAACTTTTGCTTCCGATCATCGAGATTCTCCTCGGAACTTAGTTTTAGATACATTTTCATTTTTTTAGCATGAGTCTTTTCTTTCATCAATTGGTTAGCCTCCTGTTGCACCGACGCTATCTTGTCCAATCGTTCAAGCTCTTTCTCCTTGAATTGTTTGAATTCAGCCCACTCTTTATCCACCACCTCCAAGGCAGCTTCCTTACTTTTCTTTTTACCTTTTTTCTTAGCTGCCTCCCTACCCATTGGACGAGCAGTAGATCCTACAGAGTTTGAGCCACATGCATTCACTGTCGTGAGATCTCTTGGATCCACTACTGCCTGAGCCAATATTTCCTACTTGACTACCATAACGTGGTTGATCACGGAGAGCGTGCCATTCTGCCATTAAAGTAAAGTGAATATTCTTCCCACTCGCGTATAATTCCTGCGCTTTTGCCAAAATATCATTCTCCGACCAACCGCTTCGTTGCATACGCTTAGCGCTTTCATAAGCGCCAATCCATTTATTCAGTATTTTGTTCATATAATTAAAACGGTTTCGGCATGCAACACCATCCCGCGGATGATCGAATGAGCAATGCTCATTACAATACTCAGCAATTTTACCCCAATATGTTTCACCTTTCTGATTTCTCCCAACAACACTGCTTGTTCCATATTTAATCCACCCACTAATTAGCACCAAATTTTGTTCAGTGCTCCATGCTGGTTGCTGGGCTTTCTTGCTCTTAGGAGTTGAATCCTCTGGATTTGGAGTGACTTCGTTACCACTTGTCATGCCACCAAGAGTTATTTGTGTTGAAAATTCAGGAAATTCAGGTGCACCAACACTCGGAAAGTTTTCATTTCCCATTGGCATATAACCACTAAACGGGGGTGTTTGAGATGGATATCCCATCATAGATCCATAATATGGATTAAAGTTTGGAACAGAGGATGGGTGGTTGAAATTTGGTGCAAATCCAAAATTATGCATGTTTTGAGGACGTTGGTTTGGAAATTGATTTGGATTTTGATAATTGTTGGGATTTTGGTAGCTAAATGGGTAACTAGAAGAATTCTGGGTGTTGAAATTGTTATTATTTGGATCCATTTCACTAACAACAAGTTTAAAACTTCAAAAGGATAGGTAATAGAAGGATAGTAATAAGATTAGGATACTGAAAAACTTGGTTTTTTTTTCTGTGTTCAAATCAAATGAACCAAGTCTCTATTTATAGAGGAAAAAAAATCATGAATTTTGGTAATTTTTTTTTTTAAATTAATTTACATTGAAATAATTGAGTTTAAATTATTAAGATAATAAAAATCCAGCGAACCAATCAGAAGCTGCCACGCGTCCGCCTTATCACCAAACAGATTCCTCTCTCTCTTCCTCCTGCGCGCTCACGCGCCCTGTCCCCGCGTGTGATACACGCGCCGGATTGAAGCCAGTGGCAAGCTGCCACGTGTTCTATACGCAGGGCTTCAACTATGTTTAATACTTTCATCACCACACTCCTCCATGTCATCATTCAACACCAAGTAAAATACCATTGCAAGGCTTTTAAGTGTTGAATGCTTCATTCAACACCACCATTGTAGGTGGTCTTATGTTATTGTCTCCAAATGAATTAATTATTTTTATGTTATTCTTGTATAGGGTCCTTGCATAATATATACAGACGTTGAGGTTCGAACTTCGAACACCCCACACTTATTCACATGAATTTATATTCATTAGATTATTTGATAAAAAAAATTGTTTTAGAAGATACAATTCATACACGGTACAATTGTTTGTCCTTAATCAAATAACTTTTTTTATCTTTTGAATAAATATGAGAATAAATGCAATATATTAATTATAATTTATTATAAAAATCATACATGAGACAAATGTATATCAGTAAAGGGTTACAAAATTTTGGTATTTTTTTTAATATATTTGACATAAAAAGAGAATAATTATAATATACATATTATAAACTTCTTTTTTTTTTTTACAAATATTATAAACTTCTTAAATTTCATAGTTTTCATGCTATTTTATGTAAATGGGACATGAAGAGTGACAGTGGTGGGTACAATTCATACACGATACAATAGTTTATAAATAAAAAAGAAAATAACTACCATATATTAATTATAAGTTATTATAAAAATCATCACGAGACAAATGTCTTTTTGCTAAAAAAAAAAACTACTTGCAAGAAGTGTTTTTTTTTATATTTGATCATGTTGGACTTAAAATCCTTGATTGATGGCGTTGAACGTCCTTGAAGTAGAGTTCTTTCGGCAGCAGCTGCCTTATTCTTCAGGAGAATGGTAGTGGCGTACCTGCATAAACTCTGTCAATAAACGTCGTAGAATGATAGATATTTTAGGGAAAAAGTGAGTGTTCTGACCCAGTATCCATAAGTTGGTATTTATAGTGTAGATTTTGGGTTTTTGGTCCTTGAACCTTTACTTGGGCAACTATCCTCGAGGGACAGTTGTGGGTAAATTAAGGAAAGATTGTCGCGGATTTGGACTGAAGGATCCAAATTGCTTCCAGAGATCATTATTCTTGGAAATTTGTTGTATACACTTGAACTATAGCTAAAACACACCAGGATATTACATTTTTACCCGGGCGGCAGTCAACTGCTGCCGGCTCATCCCATCGGCAACTAATTGCCGCCGCGTTTGAATCCATCGGCAGTTAGCTGTCATTGCGTTCTTGATATTGCTGATTACAGCAACCTAATCATATATTGTTTCATCAACTCTTTTCCTATTTCCTCTTCAATCTAAACACCTAAATCCAATTTTTTTTACATAATCCTTGTCCAAAATCATTGAAGCAGCAATCCTAGAAGGTTTGAACACACTTTTGACGTCAAGAAACAGGTAATGCATCATTTAATCCGTTTTTTTTTTGCTGATTTTTCTGTCATTTTCGTAAAAAAATCTGACATGAAGGGAGCGGCACTTGACTGCCGCTATATGGGGCCATCGGCAGCTAACTGTCGATGGCAGCGGCAGCTAGATGTCGATGGAAAACTTAAAAAAAAAAACAGGCTTACTGCCTGATTTTTTGAATTTTTTTTGTTTTTTTTTATTTTTTTTAGGTTTAATTAATTTTGATATTGATGTTATTGCAGTTGTAATTCATAGTTATTTGTTGTTTATTCATAGTTATGGATGAAAATGCAGATGATGATCCGGTCGAGACAAGACCTATTTTTGTCGATAATTCCAGAAATGTCAAACCGCCTAAGGTTGAAGCCAAATCAAATATTGATGAAGCTTTTGTCCATGTTGAAGCTTCATTATATGTTGACTCCGGTGTCGTCCCTCTTGAGGCCAACGAAGTTGACACGGCTCATTTTTTTTCAAGCGAAGTTAAATGGAAAGATAGAGATGACTTGCTTAATTGGGTACATCGTCAAGCAAATAGGGCGGGATTTACAATTGTTATACGTAGATCTAATTTGATCAATCCAATGTTGCAACTAATTTGTGAAAGGAGTGGCGACCACAAAGTGCCGAAAAAAAGATTGAAGCATGAGGCAACGGGTTCAAGAAAATGTGGGTGTAAGTTCATGGTTCATGGATATCTTAGTAGGGAAACAAATGATTGGAGATTGAACATTCTTAATGGAGTTCACAACCATGAGATGGAGCCAAGTTTAGAAGGACACATGCTTGCGGGTAGATTAAGGGAGGATGACAAGAAGATTGTACGTGACTTGACCAAGAGTTTGGTGCTACCAGAAAATATTTTGATAAATTTGAAGACAAAAAGACAAGTTTGCATGACAAATATCAAGCAAGTATACAATGAACGTCAAAAAATATTCAAGTCAAACAGAGGTAACAAGACGGATATGCAGTATCTAATCTCAAAGTTGGAGGAGCACAACTATGTCTATTTCACCAGAACACAAAGTGAGAGTACTACTATTCAAGACATATTTTGGGCTCATCCAACATCTGTTAAGTTGTTTAACAATTTTCGAACATTTACTCCACCTATAAAACCAACATGTACAGAATGCCATTGTTTGAGATAGTTGGGGTCACCTCGACCGATTTGACGTATTCTGTTGGTTTTGGATTTTTAACATCTGAGAAAGAGGTTAATTTTACTTGGGTTTTACAGATGTTGGTTAAACTTCTTAACTCAAAGATTAATATACCTTCAGTGGTTGTGACTGACAAAGATACGGCTTTGATGAATGTGGTAGCAACTGTTCTCCCTGAAACTAGTGCAATACTTTGTTATTTTCATGTTGGTAAAAATGTTAGAGCAAAGTGCATCACTGACTGTAGAGTGAAACCGAAGGATGAGAAAGAGGTGAAGTCAAGTGACATAGTTAACAAGGTAATGAGAGCATGGGATGTTGTTGTTGAATCACATACTCAAGAATTATATGCAAGTGCGTTAATGGAATTCAAAAATGTTTGTAAAGATTTTCCAAAGTTTCTTACTTATGTCGAGAGCATCGTATTGGATGTTGTGACAGAGAAAATAATGAGGGCATGGACAGACCGTGTCTTGCATCTTGGCTGCAGAACCACCAACCGAGTTGAGGGGCTCATGGTAAACTGAAGAAATATTTGAGAAATAGTGTAGGTGATTTGGGTAATTGTTGGGAGAGAATACATGATATGTTGGTGATCCAGTTAACTGAGATACAAACATCATTTGGGAAGAGTTGTACTGTATTGGAACATAGATACAAAGACGTCATTTTGTACTCTGGGTTGGCTGGTTATGTGTCTAAGACTGCTTTGAGCTTTATTTTTGATGAAGAAAGACGTTCCAAGGAAACCTTGTGCATGAACAAAGAAATTTGTAGTTGTGTGATAAGGACATCATATGGGCTACCTTGTGCATGCAATATTGCTGTGAAAATCTGTGACAACAAGCCTATTCGATTGGATGAGATACACCGTAATTGGCAAAGGTTATGTATGGGTGAAGAAAGTAGTGAAGATGGTTTTTCTGTCGAGGAGGAGTGGAATGGTATTCAGGAACGTCTCAAGAAAGTTTCTTATCAAATCAAACTAGAAATCAAAGAGGTTTTGCGTCAATTGGCATTTCCAGAATCCACAATGGTTTCTCCTCCTCCAAGAAAAGTACCAACCAAGGGAGCGCCGAAAAAAGTGAGGTGTAAAGCAAATGAGGCATCGACAACTCGAATCCCTTCTTATTGAGATCGTGTTGATTCCCAATTTCCGGATAGTCAATCGTCGCAAACTATGTCATCATTTCCTAAAAGAAAGGGTGCTCGTATTGGCAAATCACCACCTACTTGGTTTCCTAAGCTTAGCCCAGTTCCAAAGCTTGATCCGGTTCATGGTGTTGTTGATGTTTTGAGCCCTATTGACTATATGCCAAAATTCATGGTTCCATTTATTGAAAAAATTGTGGATGTTAAAGGCGGTGGGAATTGTGGTTTTCAGGCTATAGCTGAGTTCTTGGGTTTCACCGAAGAAAGTCATGTGATGGTTTGTAGACATCTTATTCAAGAGGTGAAAGATCATAGAAATGATTATGTGCGGGTATTTGCGAGTGAGGATCGTTTTAACTACATCTTAAATGGCTTGCATCCTCCCTTAAATAGTGGTGGTATTGCACTTGTAGATAAGTGGTTGACTTTTTCGAACATAGGTCACATCGTTGCAACTTATTACAATAGACTTGCAGTGGAGTTGACAAATCACGAAATCGGAACTTCGGAATCCTTTTTCCCACTTAGAGGGGTGCCACAACTTAAGCAAAAAAAAAACCCCATCATGTGCCTAGGCTTAATTCACAATCATTTTGTTCTTATTTTTTTGAAAGATGGTTGTCCACTACCTCAATCATCTACGGAGTGGAACATACACAGGAGTGAAGAGGCATCGACTTGGGATCAACAAGCTAAGTTCCGAGACCTCATGAACATTGAAAAAAGAGAGAATCTGCTCCCACCAAAAAAGGAGTCAAACCAAGCCAATCCAATTTTGTGTGACACTCCTGAAAAAGCAAAGCAAGAATTTCAAGTTATTGCGGAAGATGAAGATGGTTCAAATTCATTTGATGCGATATGAGTTATTTTTTGTTTTTGTCGGTGTTCATCCTTTTTTTTAGTTGATATTACACCACATATTTTTTGTGATCGATATTGTAACTCCAATTTTTTGAGGCCAATAATATATATATATATATATATATATATATGACTTTTATGTGGTGGAATATGCACCTACTTTGTTATTGGTTATAATGTTTTCGCATTATATATATATATATATATATATATATTGGTTATTACGTTTCATTTAATTTTATTCTGATGTTTGATATTTCACAAACTTTTGTGAAGTTAAACATGTCTGAGGTTGCACAAATTGAAGCCCATGTCCGGTACTCTGATTTCAAAAAGACAATTAAGGTTTTTCTAACTCCGACCGACACTATGGATGAGTTGAAGGCACAACTTAACAATTATTTTCTCCATGTTGGTGAAAATCATCATACATGTCATGTATTTGCTCAGATGCCAATTTATGACATGGGGGCAGATAAAGATGAAGACATGTGGAAAACAGTCTATTGGCCTCGGCTTATTCGTGACGATAGTGACATTGGATTTATGTTTAGGCCTATGGTTGAAAATAATATATTATATCTTTGTGTTCGTTCCAACTGTATGTGCAACGAATGTCGGTAGAGATTTCATGTAATATTATGTAATGTGTTGTTGAATGTCAAACACTGTTTATGTTTTTGTTTAATTTCAAACATTCGTGTAATTTTAACGAAATGTCAAATTGATTTTATTTTGGTCAATTGTGAAAGATTATGTATTGTTCTTGCTTATGAATGATTATAATTGATGTATGATTTGTCCTGCCTCTGGAATTGTTGTTTTGGATTCCAGGTAATAAATAGGCTGAGAAATGGCTTGCTAAAGAAAACAGTAGGCCTGTTCTGCATAATTTCCCGCAGCGGCAGTTAACTGTCGATGGTATCATCGGTTGTTAACTGCCGATGGAGCTGACGACAGTTAACTGCCGATGCACCATCCCAGCGGCAGTTAACTGCCGACGGGGTAAAAATGTCATTTTCTGGTGTGTTTTAGCTTTGTTTGAAGTGTGAAAAGCAATTTTATTATTCTTGTGCAGTCTTGCATAAAGTCCACATTATAGTCTTTTGTGGCCTTGTTCAAAGAGACATTTGGAAGATATCTTGGGTTGGGCTTCGGCCCGGACTGAAACATTTGTCCCTAGCTATTATTTGAGGGACTCAAGTGAGCTTGTATACAAAGTTGAAAGGAAAACCCGCCCTATCGGAATTGGTTCACACGACGTTCCAGTTTTCAAGCAACTAAGTCTGGTATTGCAAGTTGGGGTCGCCAGTCCGTGGTCTATGAGTTCAAAACATGGTTTTCGGTGTGGCCATTTTTGGTGCCCTTCATATGCCCATTGGGCGCATGCCCCCCTCCCCAAGTGTGTGGATTCCATGTGTATCATGTTGTCGTTTCATTGGTGTGTTTGTTTTGTTTCCTCCTGACACGTAGAGTCATGACGGACAACTTTGTTTGTTGGTAGAAAGATGTACCTGGAGTGGCGTCCTTGAATCGTTGGGACTTTGTCCAGATTTCGTATAAAGCCACTAAAGCGTTTTTAAAATACAAGTAAAGTCACTTTAACTTTTGTTGTTACTCTTAGTTTTATGTAAAAAATAGATCACGAAGTATCACGATCACTACAAACTCTTCATGTACTCTCGATCACTATCCATGAGCATGAATAATGGCAAGCATGAGGATTGTTGTAATATCCAGCCTCCCAAAACATACACGCGCATGTGTGTATATATATATATATATATATATAAAGAAAATACATGAGTTTGGGTTGGCTTTTTCCTTTTTTAATTTTACCCTTCATTTAACTTATTGTGTTTACTATTTAATCCTTTTTATAACAATATTTAAATTATTAATTAAAAAATAGATAAATCTCATTAAAATATCCCACTATAATATGAACAATATTATCTTAAAAATATGTAAAGGAAATATGAGATTTTGGGTTGGATTTTTCATTATTCCAATTATACCCTTAAACAAATTTTCCTATAAATAATATTATATTGTTGGTGTCATTGAAAAAGAGTTTATATTATATTTGTAATATTGTTGTGTAATTGAAAAAGATAAGCATGATTTGTTACAATAAGTCACAAACATCTATACATATAGCTTTAATCAAGATCTAAATTTCATAAAAAATTATTTATAATTTACACGCGTAAGCGCAATCTAAATTCCAACAAACCTTAGCCACCATTTTAGAGATTCAAACCACTTTTCTTCATCACATACCTTCATACATTTCACCTTGAAATCATTGTATCTAGGTCTTAGAGTTGTAGAGCCATAGGAGTAAATTGTTAAGTGAAAACAGCAAAGAGTTCACTTCAATAATCATAGGATTTTAATTTCTCATTTTTAAACTCTAATCGCTTCTACTGATTTATGCAAAGAAGTTATTATTCATTATCTTTCCTATTTTTATTTTTGTGTTTGATTTCATTATGAGCTAAACCACTTTTGTGGTTGAGAAATGATGTGGTTATAAACATGTGTTGCATGTTAAGTTTGTTACAGCCTTTATGTTTCTTTTAAACAAGTTGTTAAATTGCTAGTCTTTAAAATAATAGAATTAGTACAACTTTATTTTATTGCCAAATTTCTTGAGATCAATACAAGATAGGAATGAAACTACTTGTTTGATATGGGTTATGATTTTTTGCTCGAGAGAGATAGGAACCTTGAAATAGAAAAATACCTACCCTCTCTAAGGAAAGAAAGGAGTAAGATCTAACTTTTATAATGTTGCATTGTTAACTTGGTAGCCGCAAACCTCGAGAGAGTAGTACCCCTAAATTAATCATGATGGTTGTGTTAAAGAAGCCCTTTTGGCCACTTGGTCTCCAGGAAGTTGTACGAATTTATAAATTTTCATTACTTGCTAACCTATCTTTTTACCAAGTCAATTCTATAACCACTGTTTTCCACTTGAATCTCTAAATCTTTTTTACTTGCTTTATTTACTTGTGCCTTTTACTTTTACATGTTAAAACCTCAAAAATATTATTTTTGTTATTTGTCACTTTATATCTTGAATAATTACGCTTAAGATTTGGAAATACTTAAAACTTATTTGGATCAATCTTTGTGGGATTGATACTCTACTTACTCTTTATTGCCTATTGTGATAGTGTATACTTGCAATTATTTTGTATTGAAAATAACATAGTATTTACAACGCATCAACATCGTTATCGCATCGTCGAAACAACATCATGTTAATTTGTTGTTGTCGGCCACTATTTTGCTATCATCAAATGTGCATGAGGCTCTTTTTTCCCTCATTTTCCTTTGTGTGCTAGATGACTTGGGTTGTTACCGGAAGGTTCTTCAGTGGTTTGTCAGAACCTCATTGTAGGGAACAACAAATTGAAAAAGGATTTTTTTAACGATTGTAAAGTAAACCCTACGGGAACAACAAATTTGGTATTTGTCAACATTTCAAAACTCAACCTCTAACTCTGAAATGAAAATTTGCAAAGAAGAAAGGGAGATTGAAGCAGGTAATAACTTTTTAGGGTTTTGTTAACTTGTGTCCTAAAGACAATGTTAAGGAAATCAAAAATATAAATTTTACATTGAAAAGAGTAATTTTTGTACTTTTAAAAATTGATTACACGACTTTTGAAACATAATTATTATATGTGGTTCCTTAATATGCGTCCTTAGAGACGTGTTAGCATTTTTTATTTTTTTTTAAAGGGAAACATATAGTTTTTTTTGTTTGTTTTTTAAATAAAGGAAATTAAATAGTGTTGTAGATGGTGATCACACGCTTTTTATAATAAGTAATTTAATCATAACTGTTGAAGTTAACCTAATGGCTATTAATTACCCCTCTCTTGTCTCGCACTAACAATTCTCATGACTTTAATGAGCCATATATATAATTCATATCTTTTTTTTAGTGGCAAATGTTAGTAATTATTATGTTAGCATTTTTCTCCTTTGACATGACTCAAACCTTGGACATTTAACTCGTCAACTTCTTTGATCTCTTAGATCAAACCAATTGAATTTTCCAACCCCTATAATATATATATAAGACATACCCAGTGAAAATGATAGGGACAACTATTAACAATTAGATAAAAAAATAAATGGTTACAATTAAAATCCTTACTTTTAATAACACGTGTGTCTCTTCCTACTCTATCAATTCTCATTAAACCATTCAACTTTTCATCTACTCCAACTCTCTGACACCATCTACAACTACAACCTTGTAAATATGATAAATATTTAAGACGTCGTTTTTTTAGCAACAGGCATCCTCCATTTACATTCACATCGACCTTTCACGGGTGATGTTAGTTGTGAGTTTTTGGATTTCAACGCTAGCATTAATTGGTATCGATCCAAATTAGTTATTGAGCAAAATAAAACTCGTGGAATGTTATCTGAAAATAAAAATTCAATTGGCAGCAACCCAAATTGGTATTCAGTAAAATAACAATTCAATTGCAATAAGGATGTAAAATAAGGGTACGTTGTGCATATATTTTGAATCGACAAAACAAAAAGAAAAAAAAACTTTGATGAAAAATAAGAATGAAAAGGTGATTAGGTCTTATGAATCCCTTCTTTTTAACTACTAACCTAGTCTAGTTACTACAATTGCTTTATTAGTATCATGATGGTTTATCAAAATGGTTAAGGTCAATTTCTTGACTCAAAACTTTATTCTTTTATCACAACACTCTAATCTCTTAGGTGAGTTTGTGATCATCGAATGTTTGATTCAACTTAAATCTTTGTTCCAATTTTGAATTAACAATTAAGTTGTTAAAAGGATGTAACTTCGATGAAAATCAATAATTAAAAGGTGATTAAGTATTTCCACTCCCTTCTTTTGACTACTTGGTACTCCCTCCATAACAAAATATAAGCAAAATTCAACCATTTCAGTTGTAACTAATTATAAGCAAAATTGACTTTTTTTGTCATATTTAAGGATAATATACCTGAAATACCCTTACTTTAATTTTTTAAATGCACACACGTTTAACAACAACACCTTGAAAATATACTACTGTACACCACAATTAATGAGGGCAAAATAGGTTATTTAACTTAAATTAAATAACACAAACCACATTCCTTAAAAAATGTGAATTGGTCAAATTTGCTTATAAAAAGTTATGGAGGGAGTAATCACATTTGGTTAATACAGTTGATTTATTAGGATCACAATGATTTAACAAAATGGTTAAGACTAATTTCTTGGCTTATAACTCTCTTCTTTGATCACAACACTCCAATGTCTTAGGTGAGTTCGTGATTATCGAAGGTTTGACTGAACAATAATTATTTGTATCACAATCAGACAATTCGATATTTCTAAAACTATTATCGATTGATAAGATATCTTAGGCCGAGTTTCAAAAGCTAGGGTAAGTAATCATTAGATACTTGAAATCAATACATATATTCATCAACATAGAAAGAGTATTATGCGTAAATATAACTAAATAATACTAGGAATTCAATTGCATAAAAGTACTTAATGATTACATGGTTTAAGTAGATCCAAATAAGTTTATCTACCAATATAATATAAGAAATCTAGCTACTCATAATCAACATAGACATAGCAATAAGATTAAGAAATTACACATAGATTGATGATGATAAAGTGGCTTTAATATTGTTTCTAAGTTGGATCTTCAACTTTGACCTCCTATAAATTGTGTTACTTAACTCTCCCTAGTGTATTTTCGACCCCTAGGTCTCAAGTGGACGTTACTTTATATAGAAAATGCAAAAACTTGACTTTTAGAACGACCATGTATGTTGTGCAGATCCTTCTGCGTGATGTGCAAAACATAGGGGCTTGTTCTCTTATTTCTCGTCAGCTATGCACGATAGGCAACCCCCAATAGCTTGTATCATTATTTTTCTTCATTCTTTATCGCATTCTCATCACCATAACTTCCCTATAGTGGTCATACCCAAAGATAATATTTGATACATCTTATAAAAAACATGGAAGGATTACAGAGTTGTCTGGTTAAAGTGATTATGATATGGTTCAAAGGTCTTCAATGCATATGCTTATTACATTTACAATTTCTTCAACTTATTGCAAAACCCGACTAAGACACTCCTAATATTAACTCAAATGACTATAAGAGAACTCCAAAAAGACACTAAAACATTGTTATGACCGGGAGTCATGACAAACCTAAACTTGAATTGTTGTTTGTCCTCAAGTAACATAATTGCTAAAAAAAATTATAGTAAGGTAACAAATCTCCTTGGGTGATAACAATCTTAAAGTCTTTCTTTCATCTGTCAACGGAAACACCAATTTCACATCAATTTTCATGCTCAATAAACACTTTCACTCTCAAAACATCAATTAAAACAAGTCCAAGGGGATCCTCACAAAATGCTAACCGAACTCAACTTTTTCTCTCAAGCTCATTGATTCTCTCAAGTATTTGATTGGTTAAACACTTGATGAACACGCAAATTTCATTTTATCATAGGTTTGAGAATATTCTAAATAGTTGATCAAAGTTGATTAAAAAAACATGCACAATAGAGGTCTTTAAATGTTATAACTTGACTTAGGTAGACGTCTGATTTTTTTGGGAAGTAAGCTAACATTGGAGTTAAGTATCCAATACTTTTTCATTATTTAGGGAACCAAAACTTACCAAGCATCATACCATTTAAAAACAATACTTAGAAAACTACTTATTTTTTTCTTGTTCATTCTATTTTCTCCTTCTTTTTTTTTTTAAGAAACCAAAGTTTTTTTAGACTAATGGCTATTTTCTTTAAATGAGACCATTTATCAAAGTCAGTTGTAACTGATGCTAAATTTGGAATGGGCACCAAACCGTTTTCAAATAATAAAGTAGTAAGTAAAATCGTGTCCACAGGGTTTGTCGTTCGACGAGGCAACTAGCTAAACTTATTAAAAGTTGTAAATAAAATGGGGGGAGTTCTCAAGTTTTATTTGATTACGCAAAGCAGTTGAATTTAATACAGAAAAGTAAAGGGTTTTGTTTGACAGTTTTAGTGGCGACTAGGATTCTTTGGATCCCATCTATCTATTTATTGGGATTAATGCAAACAATTATCGGTTATGAAACAAGGGTTCTTATTCAAGTAGTTCGTTCGGGGGGATCAAAGTGTCCCTCTAGATGTCATGTTGCTCCTCAATCGCCCTAAAGGTCATACGTGAAGATGGTGTATATGTTTTGATGATGTTTATTAGGAAGTATAATTGATGTTGCTTTTGTTATTAAGTAGTTAGTATCTTGTTAAAGCACCTAGCAATTGTGTCTTTTGATGCTTATGATTCCTAGAAGCCTAGCATGCTTTATGTCTGAAGAAAACCTCTTTATTTTTGGTCAAAACATGTTTTTCTATGACTTGATTCGATTCATAAATCCTTGAATCATATCACCGTGACTTCTTTATTTTCAGTCAAAACATGTCTCTTTGACTTGATTTGATTCATAAACCCTTGAATCGTATCACTGTGTCTCCTTTGTTTTTGGTCAAAACATGTCTCTCTGACTTGATTCAATTCACATGATGTGTGAATCGTATCAACCTTCATTCTGGACAATATGATTTGATTCAAATATAGTCTGAATCGTATCAATCTTCATACATATTCTTGATTGTCTTTTTGTTGTCTGATTTGAATCACACATTAAGTGAATCGATTTAGCACATTGTTTTTGGCCAAAATATTGCACTTGCCACCCTTTTCTATATATACTCATATCCTCCTAACCCAAAAACCACTGAATCATTTGCATCTATTGTCTCTAGAATCTCCAAACCTCTTTGTTCATGTGTTCTTGAGATTAAACACTTTTTCTAAGAATCATTGTGTTTCATTGAGTCATAGATTGCTAGAGTGCTATAGGGATTGTAAGTTGATTGCTTTCAAGGATATTAGTTGGGAATCAAGGATCCAAAGTGATTTGAATAATCTCATTCCACCTCCAAGGGTATTGGGGGTTCTTTCTGAGGTTCTTGTGATCAAGGGGATCCATTCACCGGATGGAGCAAATAAGAGTTCGAGTGAAGAGCTTCAAGGATTGCACGGGTGTTTGAGGATTCGAAGACAACAAGAAGCACCAATTTCAAAGGGTATTTGAAGATTGTGGTAGTGGTTGCATAAGGATTAAAGAGCTAGGGTAGTTTAAAGGAATTCTTGTAATCACATTGTATTCAACATTCATAATCTAGTGGAGGTCCTTGGTGGAGGCGTTTTTCACCAAGAAGAGTAGATGTACCCCGAAGCGAGGATGAAAGGGGGAACTACTATAAAAATTGTGGTGTCTTCTCTCTCCCTTAATCTTTTACTTTGTTTGATTTCATATATAAATTGTGATAATTGAGTTTAATTGATATGAATGTGATTGAACTTGTTCTTGTAATTTTTGGCTTGATTCATTGAATTAATCCCTTTTTCAAAATTTATTTGATCACATTTGATCTCCAATCAAGTCTCAATTATCAAGTTTATATTCTTGTGTTTTTCATTAGTAGTAGCTTGTTTAATTGTTGTTAGGTTTTGTTTGAGGTTTGTCTAGCTTTGCAATTTGTAGCTTGTATATTAATATTAGATTATATTAAGATTTATCATAATTGAATCTCTCAATTCAGTTGTAAATCTTTGTGTGCATTGTCTTAATCTTTTTGTTGATTGTTGTACGCTTCAAGCAAGAATCCAATAGTCAATCATTTTTCAAACGCTTTCGCCAAGTTTTCTAAAACCTTTTTAAAATCGCTATTCACCCCCCCTTCCAGCGCATATTACATTGACATATAAACCAATAATACGTGCTATATTGGGTAAAGGTTCGTCACTCCTCTAGAGTTTTGTATGCGTTTAGATAGTTATTAAGCTGGGGACCTACACTCTCACATGTAATTGAAACATAAAAAAAGTAGATATTCCTAAATTATTATCAAAATGAACCATTTTTGCCTATGAATCTTATAATTTCACCACATATCCTCGGTTTTCCTTAATAGATTAAATGGATAGGCCTAACCCTATCTTACTAGAGGAGCAAGAATAACGTTCATATGCAACGAATATGTTGTAAGCTAGATGCCAATATGCACCTACTTTAAGTTCATTCATACTTCCTAGGTATGTCACACTCGCTAGGCTTACAAAGACATTAAGGGTTATGCATACAAAAATTAAATAGATCTCAGAACATAACTGAATAAAAGACTTGCATTAATAAATTCCAATAAATAAATTGAGATTCATCTTAGAACCCTAATCAATATGTGTTTAGTTACTCATGGTAAGAAAAGACAAATTAGAAAAGAAATAAAACATACTAAGAACAAAGGTTTGGGAGAGAGACTCCTCTTGATACTCCTAACGTTTGCCTTCCTCTTGAACCGACAAGTTCTAAATGAGAAATTGTGAATAAAAGTTGTTGTATTTATAAACATATTTTCCGATGGGTTTGGGCTTAAAAACTGGGTATTTTCTTCAAACCCGCAAAGAAAATACAACAGAAATATCTATTTTACCGGAACAGCATATGAGCCTCGCGTGTGGAAGCAAACAGAGAGTATTTTCTCTCCATTCCACCAGCCTAGGGCATGCGTCTCGCGTGTGGCCTCAGTCTCCTGTGCCAATTTTTTCTTCGTCTTTTCGAAGTTTTCCTTCTCCTCTTTAGTTCTAGGACTTGGAACAGAATTTCCCCAACTTGTAATGTCTCTAGAGGCCTCTTGAATCTTCATTCCATGTCTTTCAAACTTCTATGAGGTGTCATTCTTAGGCGAATTACATGATTTTTCACTAAAAGACGCAAAAACACCTATGAAATTGTATGGATTTGGGAAGAAACATAATTACATGACTCGATTTGAAAGCATTTCAAAATGTCCCTTAAACCATGAGCAACTTCTCTCAAACTCCTCTTTATTGACTCAATTATCTATTAAAATGACTGAAAACATGCTAAAAATAACGTAAGATAACATGTCATCAGTAACCAAGCATCAGAAACCACGAACAAAGCCACAAGAGAAACTAAACAACAATCTTAAACTAATTATCAAATATTTAAAACAAAATAAAAAGATGTTTTATTCTAAAGAGCCTAGTATTAACACTCACACACACTAAACGTTGAAAGGTGAAAACTACGGATTCAAATTCATGGACCCATATATCAAATAACTCTCTAATATTTGACCATCTGAGCTATACTTACAGGACAATCTTTATTATTATTTATTTACTCTTTCTATTTACATAAATAAAACAAACAAATTAAATTTAGTTATATAGATGTATAAAAAAAGTATTTTGTATAGTAAATTATCTTTGAATAATTAATATTTAAATTTTAACAATATCGCGCACACACACGAACTATCGTTTTTAAACATTCCAGAATTCTCATCAACAGTTGAATATTTATATATATAATTATGATTTCGACCGTTGATTTTTTTTACGATTTCTATATATTTATATTATTATTATATAGTTATCAAAGTCAAAAGGCTAAATTACACAAAAGATCTTTTAAGTTATTTAATTGTAATAAATTAGTCATTTAAGTTTCTTTCGTACCATTTAGGTCATTTATGTTAATTAATTGTAACAAGTTGGTCTTTAAGTTTTTTTCGTATCAATTAAGTCCTTTAAGTTATTTAACTGTAACAATTTGGTGTATTTTAGATCTTAAAAATGTAAGTTATTCGGGACCTAAAAGTTACAATTATATAACTTAAAGGATCTAAGCGTTACAAAAAATACTTAAATGACCAACTTGTTACAATTAAATAACTTAAAAAACGTAAGTGGTACGAAAAAAACTTGTGTAATTTAGTCAAGTCAAAACATTCATAATTTTTATTAAATCATAATAAGAGTGTCGTATTAGATAGCTGATATTCTTATCCTGGGTCAGGACCCTCGCGATTTTTTTTTGAAATATAAATATAATAATGTGACATTTGGTTTGTCTAATTATATTTTATACACTTCAAAACTACAGTAATGAAAAGGGAAAATTGAAAGAATTCTAACTCGTTTATCCTGGAGAATAATAATTAAACAATTGATTGATACCTTCTAGAATGAAAAATACATAAAATAATTCTGATTGGTTGATGTTCAATCAAATACTCAATTTAGTGACCACTATAAATACACCTTCTCATTGTTTGATTCTTCATCATAAAATACCTATCCCTAATAATGGCAAACAACAAAATCCTTCCCTCATTTTTCTCCCCTAACTCCAAGAACGAGTCCCCAGTTAACAACCCTGTGAGATTTTCAACACTTTCATCAGGTAACTCCTCTGTCATGATGGGAGCCATGAGAGCAAACATGGTTTCTCACACCGCTACCACAACCAACGACACACCAATGGTGCTTATACCATCACCTGCACAACCTTCCACCAAAAAACGTAGGGGTAGACCCTTGGGGTCTAAGAACAGACCCAAACCACCTACCAATTACAATATGGAAATTGTTTGCATTGAGATCCCTACTGGAAGAGATATTGTGGGGGCATTAGTCAAGTATGCTCGACGTCGTCAAGTCGGCATGACAGTGTTGAGGGGTAATGGGTTTGTCTCTCATGTTACCCTTCTCCACCCAGAATCTCACGCCACTGTTCCCCCCATGGAAGGACCATTCGAGATGACGTCTCTATTTGGAACATATTGCGGTCATGTTCCCTCCCAATTCATCAATGATCCACCATGTTCCTCTTTTTCCATTTACCTATCTGGCAATGGTGCACAAGTGTATGGTGGAATTGTTGGAGGGAAGGTTATTGCTGCTAAACCTGTTTGGATTACATCCACTCTTTTCAAGACACCTGAGTGCTATCAGGCAATCTTTAGCGGTGGACGTGTTGGTGAACACAGCAGTGGACAATGATAGCTACTAGATAGCTAAAGTCTCTTCTTTGTTTCCATTTGTTGTTTTTCGAGTCCCGTCAAAGTTTGAATAAAATAGACTTAATTTATTGTTTTTATATCTTATTTAAAAGGAGAATAATAATTTAAAATTTGAAAGTCGTATACTAATAATTTATTTCTATACCCATTCATTAAATTGTCAAAGTTACGCACCTACGTGCATGAATGTAACAATAGTTTCAATCCATAATTTATTTTTAGTTGGGGCTGTGTATGTAAAGCGGATCTTTTTTTATGCATCGAACATGGCTCATAAGTAAAAAAAAAAAGTGATTACTATACTATTATATACTTCCTCCGTCGTTAAATATAGTTTTTTTTATAGAAATCCTTTTTATAAGACCCACTTTAAATTTTCAACCATATTAATTATTTATGGGTTAATACCGCTTTTGGTCCCTGAAATATGAGTGAATTCCGGTTTTAGTCACTGTAAAAAAAAATTAGATTCTCTCCCTATCATTTCAGATTCTTCCACTATTGGTCCCTCACTTAAACTTGTCAGCAGAATCTGTTGAGGTGTTCAGTTGACTGTGTAATTATTTTTTTTTTTTAATTGGAATCAGATGCCACTTGGATATTTATTTTATAAACCATTTATTTTAAAGTTTAAAATCAGAAAATAACACAAAAAATAAAGGAAAACAAAAACAACATTACAAAACCCTAGTTTCACTTTTAGTCCCTTCAAATTCTATCTTCTTCTTCTTCCCATATGTTCTTCTTCTACCTCCGCAAAACCCAGAAAGCGAATTAGAGAAGAAGGTGTCGCAACAGTTCTAACTCGATTGAAGAACGAAAACCAAGTTTTAGGGTCGCGATTTTGGCTTGAGAATCAACGGTCAGGATTCAAGGTACGTTTCTTCCCACCTTTTTTATTTTCAAAACAAATGGTCATGATTCATTCATGGTTCTTGATTTGTTTCATTTTAATCTTGTTTGTGTTGAATGAAGTTATGTTTGATTTTGGTTTTTTGAATAAACACTTATCAGCACATGCATTGTTTACAAATATGAGATTATTCAATGTTGTTTTTCACCATGGTGGTGAGTTTGTACGAGAGGAAGCAATGTTTTACAGGGGTGGGTTGGAAACTGTGATTACTGGGCAAGACTCAGATTTATGGAGTTATATTGAAGCTGTGGGTTTGGTGTTGGGATGGAACTATGCTAAATCGACCTTTAGGTTGTGGAGGAAGATAGAGGGAGTAGATGAGGTTTTCAAGCATATTTTACTTCACTACCAGAAATCAGCGTTTTAGAGACTGAATACTCAGTCGCTACATAATCAAAATCGGTCACTAATTGATTTAGTGACTGAATTAGCGACCAAAAATAAGAATTGATAATTCGCTGGTCGCTAATTCATTGTGACCAAAATAGCGACCGTTACTCAGCGACCGAATTTGTGACAGAAACCAGAGACCGATTTAGATACGAATTTTTAACCACCATGTATAGTGACCGATTTTGTGACTGAGTTTAGTGGCCGAATTAGTGACCGCATATAGTGACGTAATTTGTGGCCAATTTTGGTGACCGATTGTGAGACCAACTACATCAAGTTATAAGAAAATCAGTCACTATATCGGTCTCTAATTTCTACAGTGTAAAAAAAATTCAACCAGTCAAAATTTGATTTTACTTCTAAATGTGTATTGATATAATACACCAATGGTATATATACACAATCAAATTAGCCTTAGCCTATCATAGTATGATGTTTACACTAACTCAATACACAATCAAATAAGCCTTAGTCTATCATAGTATGATATTCACACTAACTCAAGAAACAAACTAACAAGAAATATATAGCAAAAATTGGAACCATGAATTGCATATTCTTAAATAGTTGAAATGCTTGGATCTCTAGTTTTTGCTTGCATCACATGACTCTAATATTCATTCTTGAGCACTACCTGAGCAAAAATATTACCATCATGAAGTAATGAATCAAGCGGAATAAGAGCTGCACCGGATAGCAAACTAATAACCACTAATTTGCAGCTGCAATACCCAAAAACCAGAAAATTCTTCTACACAATAGCAACCCACAAACCAAACGCAACCCTGCACCAGTTCAACAAAATGGAACATGTGATGACAGAGACGAATCATTGTCATAAGCAAAAGAATGACTGAATAACTGAGGCCTATTCCAAGATATAATTATTACTTCTAGTGATACTGATACAACATGTGATGAGATCACATTTCACTTTAATTATACAGCAAACTGTCATGTTGAAGTTCAACACTTGCAATAAGTGGTTAACATAATTGAATTCTTAAACCATGGACGACGACACATGACAAAGAATAAAAAGGAAAATTATACGGCTTAAAATTGTTTGTGATTTATGTCATAAAGTTGATAAGTGGTGGAGCAATATAAACAAGTGAAAACATAAATACAAATCTATAATATAAACTATGTTTCTATATTTACAGTGTCAAAACAGAAATAGTATAGCAGATCCAAGCCAGTTTTGGAAAAGAAAATATGAATTTAACAAATCATCCCTTATCCCAAATATAATGGCAACAGCTACCATAAAATCCAAGAAAAAGCCACTAGTTTAGATGCTATAAATTGTAAGTTGTAAATAATAATAGAAACATATGATATATGTAACCAATTCTCATTATTATTATTATTATTATTATTATTATTCCTTATTCCCAACTGCATACTCAACTTCAATGTTCCTTAGAAGTTCATTTGCCTCCTCAGCCGTTTCAATAGCAATAGATGGCCCTACAAAACTCATGTAATTATACTCCAACAATTCTTCATCTCTGCAACAAACAAACATTCACTTCAATTGTGAAAATATGAATAAGCAACTCAACAATCTAATAAAGTAACTATAAACATCCAATGTCATGCATCTCGAAAACAAAATATTGTTTTTTCAAAATAAGTAAATTTAATTGAACTAAAGAAGCAATGATTATGCTAAATATATGTAATTGACTAGTATAGTATTATTGGAAAGTATGATTACCATGGCCCATGTTACTTCCACAACAAAATAAGTATCCTAACATAACACAGGTGTTTTTTTTAACTCAAAGCCCCTAAGTTGTTGGATCTTAACCAGTGCATCTCCACAACACACCTAACTAACACCATCCTCAACCAAAATTACCTAGACAAACAATCTCGAGGATTCCGACACCACTCATAAAACAAAAATGATCTAATCTTCAACCTATTAAGACTCCAATACCAAGATTGAACCTTAATTTCATCAACTTCGTTGACACTATTGTTGAAGATCCTATCATTTCTCTCCTTCCTAATCACCCAAATTACGGCGTGCCAAATCAACCAATAACCCTTTCTCAACTTCTTAGTCGATGCTTCATTTGACCATCAATCAAGGTGCATGAACAAATTCGAAGGCGTAATGAAGTAGATACCTAACCAATTAAACACTTTAACATAGGTGTTGAATTTATATCATATTAAGCTAATAATCAAAGGTAAATAACAAATGTCAAAATAATTAAAAAATTTAAGGTATTGAGCCACACCATTGCCAGCCAGAGGCTTGGCGAAACACGCCTTACTTGAGTCGTCACTGTTGTAGAGGTCCTTTAGAGTTGTCTCTGACATTCGTGTCAACTATAATCTGATATAAGAAACAGAGACAGTCAATCAAACTCAACTCTAACAACTATTCAAACCACCATTTATTTAACTTCTGAAAAACAAGTAAATTGGGAAGAAAAAATTAAACGAATTTAACAACAAAACTCTAAGTCAATATTTGAACTAAAAAAACAATGAATCAATCACCATAAATAGAGATAGACCTAAAAAGTGGTGATAGATTATATTTAAGGCTTGAGAAAAACTGAAAAATGGAGAAATTATGGATAAAAAAAAAGTGTGAAAATATGTTTGAACAAAATAATCAGATCAAAATAAAGAGATAAAAGAAGAAAGCTGAAAATATTCAATAATATGAGCTGGTAGTAAAGAAATTGGGTTAGGGTTTCACATACAAATTGGGGCTTTTTATAATGGTGAAATTTGATAAGGTAATAAAGAAAAATCACTTACCCTTGAAGAAGAGAGACAAATCGATGTCGGAATGACTCCGGTGTGGTGGTTCTGGGAATTTGTTACCAAGAGAAATAAGAGAAAGAAGATAACGAGGATGTTGCCAAAACACGAAAACGAAGGGATAACAGGAAAGATCTCGTCAAGATGAGTGCAAAAACGGTCTTCTTTTTAAGGTTATGACGGCGAGGTGGCCGGATTGAAACCGGAAAGGAGGACTGAATGTGAGGGTTTTGTTAGAAGAGGAAAAAGCAATTCAGCTTGGTTTAGAAGAGGAAAGGCTATTAACTTTTTATTTTTTATTTTTAAAATGTGTCTATCTTGCCCACATGCGTGAAGTTAGTAGAGGAAAGGTTTTCTATTTTTTATTTTAATTTAGAGTTCCATTTTAGAGACTGAAGTTTCAGATGCTAATTCGGTCACTGAAATACATTTGTCACCGATCTAAAGACCAATTTATATTTGGTCAATATCTACAACAATCAGTATCTAAATCGGTCTCTACAGTGACCAATTATATCCAGTCTCTAAATTGGTCACCAAATGACATTTTTCTAGTAGTGGCTTGATGATGATATTAAAGTTGTTGGGTTGCATGCAATGAGCACAATGTGAGTAATAACTGTGAGAAGGTATCTGAACCTAAGTATATTGAACTGAATGAAGATGATGACAATGGTGAGGATGAAGCCAGAGGGAGGTTTGATGATAGTGAAGAGGAGAGGACAATGGGTTTGGATGATGGGTTTGGTGTTATTGAAGTTGAACCACCTGCAAATGGAACCAACAAGGTTGATATAAGACGCCAATCTTATAGGTTGAAGATTGTTGCTAACAAGTCTCCAGGTATGAAGAAAGTTGGTGCTGGTAAGTTGAAAGGTAAGTTGAAAGTGAAAGCTCCAGTTTCTATTACATGTGGCTCTACAAGTAGGCTTGATGAGGAAGATGAGCATGTGTCTAATGAATTGGGCATTTCTGATCATGATGCTTCAGAAGATGAAAAGGTTCCAAATTATGAGAAATTTAGGAAGGAACAATTGAGTAAGAGCTATCAGTTCAAGTTGGGTATGGAATTTAACTCTCTGCAAGATTTTAAAGATGCCATTATTGAATGGACTGTTTTAAATGGTTACCAACTTAAGTTTGTGAAAAATGATAAACAAAGGGTGATGGTAGTGTGTAGGGCCAATTGTGGGTTTTTAGCTTTGTGTAGTAAAGTGGGGGACAGACACACATACCAGCTTAAAACGTGGGAAGGGGATCACACATGTCCAAGAGTTTTAGATAACAAGCTTGCCTCTTCCAATTGGGTATCTAAAGATGTCATAAAGAAACTACAATCATCTGACAAGCTCAACATTAATCAAATTATGACTGATATGAGGAGAGAGCACTTAGTGGGCATAACTAAAGGCAGTGCATGGAAGTCAAAGGAAATTGCAGAAGCAGTGGTTGAAGGTGATGCATCAAGACAATACTATTTGTTGTGGAGGTATGTTGCAGAGCTCAAAAGGGTATGTGCAGGAAACACTTGTAAAATTAATACGGAGAGGCCAATCCCTACACTACAACCAAGGTTTAGCCGTTTCTACTTCTGCTTTGATGGGTGTAAAAAGGGATTCGCTAGTGCATGTAGACCTTTCATTGGTATTGATGGGTGTCACTTGAAGACAAAGTATAAAGGTCAATTGTTGGTAGTTGTAGGGAGAGATCCAAATGATCAATATTTTCCTTTAGCTTTTGGTGTTGTTGAGATGGAAACAAAGGATTCATGGAGTTGGTTTCTTCAACTTCTGCTAGAGGATATAGGACAAGACAAAAGATATGTATTTATCTCAGACCAACAAAAGGTAAATATTATCCCTTTTAACCTTTTTTTATGCTTGCAGTTTTATATAAGTATAGATTTGTAACTTTTATTCGATTATATCTGCTTCTTTTGTATAATTTATGCAGCAATGGGAATAGATCTAGAATATCTGTTAATTTTTTGTGTGCATGTTACAGGGACTCATTCCAGTTCTTGAAGAGATGGCTCAGAGCATTGACCATAGGATCTGCTTAAGACACTTGTATGCTAATTTTAAGAGGAAGTTTGGAGGAGGAACACTGATTAGAGATTTGATGATGGGTGCTGCAAAGACTACATATTACCAAGGGTGGGAGCAGAAGATTAATGAGCTTAAGAGTGTGGACCAAGGTGCATGGGCTTGGTTGATGCAACATCCCACTAAAGGTTGGTGTAAGCATGCTTTCAGTTTTTATCCCAAATGTGATGTGATAATGAATAACATTAGTGAGTCTTTTAAAAGCACAATCCTAGTTGCTAGGGATAAACTTGTTCTGACTATGTGTGAATGGATAAGAAACTACCTAATGAATAGGATGGCAACTGTTGTGACTAAACTTGATAGGTGGCAACATAATGTAATGCCAAATCTTAGGAGAAGGTTAGATAAGGAAGTAGAATTAAGTGGTCAGTGGATACCTACCTGGAGTATTGATGAGAAGTTCCAAGTGAATCATAGCTATAATGGTCAACAGTTCATTGTTGATGTTGGAAAGAAACAATGTTCATGTAACTTTTGGGAGTTAGTTGGAATTTCGTGTAGGCATGTTGTGGCTGCACTTAGTTATAGAAAACAAAATCCTAAAAACTACGTTGATAAATGTTACATGAGAAAGGCTTATGCATTTTGCTATAGTTTTAGTGTTTCTCCTATCAATGGGGCAGAAATGTGGCCACATGTGGAAGTTGAAGACATGTTCCCTCCTGATTTTAAAAAGGGTCTTGGTAGACCTAAAAAGCTAAGGTTCAGGGAACTGAGTGAAGGTGGTGCAAGATTTAGGAGGCCTGGTGTAGCTTATAGATGCACTACTTGTGACAAATTTGGACATAATGCAAGGAAATGTAAAGAAAACCAGAACCCAGTTGCACTTAAAAGAAAGGTATTGTTTAGTATTTCACTTCATTTATGTACTAGTAAGTAATTCACATGTTCTAATTTGACCAAATATACATGCATTTTTTCCATAGAAAACCTGCTAAAAACGTATTTGCATCTGAAGATGGTGCCTTTGAAGCAGAAGAAAATGGTAATGCTGAAACTGTGGTTAATCCCACTTCTAAAAATTTGGTAAATCCCACTTCTGAAAATGGTAATGTTGTCCCTGGACCAAACTCTGTTGGCAATGTGACAGATGATGCATTCTTTAATCAAGTCATTGTTGACAATGCTGATCAACTTGATGTTGCTGTTAACAATGTTGTGTCTTAGTCAAACAATGTGTCTCAGCCAAAGCCAAAGCCTTCTACCAAAGTTAAGGCTCCTCCCTTGAAGAAAAGATGCAGCGAGAGATTGAAGATAGTGAAGAGGCTTAAGAATATTAAGGGTCCTGGATGTTCTGCTGATCAACCTATGATTATTGATCCTGAGGATGAAGATGGTGTTATGACTCAAGAAGATGTTGTTAATGTTCCTGCAACTGCAACTACATGTATACCTTCACCTGCACTTGATGCCAAACTTGGTTTATGTCTTAAGGCAATGAAGTCTTGGGGGAATTTATCTACAAGGTCTACACAGTAGTTGTATTGACTGTGTTGTGGTTATTATGTTATGTTTTTTGGGTCTGTTATGTGCACTTGATGTGCTTTATTTTGGAACTAGATGCTTGTTATTTTCATTTCTATTTGGTGGTCTACTAAGTGCACTTGATGTGTTTTATTTTGTAATGATACATATGCACTTTATGTTCTTTATTTTGTAATGATACATATGCACTTTATGTGCTTTATTATGCTATAGGTATGTTTGTTTAAGTAAAGATGCTATAATCAATCCAATATTCAAAACAAGTTGAATTTAGAGAAGTTTAACTTGATATTACAAAGTTAACTTGAAATTACATAAGACAGAAGTTTAACTTGATATTACAAAGTCAAAGCATTACATAATCAGAACAATAGCTAATTCTCAATAATTACATCAACCTACAAAGTCAATTTATTCAACAATTGAACCAAGTTGACATTAAGCTAATTTGAATGCAATTGCAAAAAAACATCCAAGAAAGTAGCAATGCCATGAACAATCAATTGCTCTTCTTCTTCTCAGCCTCAAATTTCTTCGTCATCTTCAGTACCTTCTTTGACTCAAGCTCCTTGCCTATTTCTTGTCCACATTCTTTCCCAAAATCTTTCCCAAATTTTTTCAGAAATTTTGTAGTCATCTCACACTAATTGCAGCCAATATTGAATCTAACATTATCAATCTTTGGGGAAATCCATTTCTCGCAAAGAACATGTCCAATTTGTCATCCCATATGAAAAGTTCACAACTTTCCACTTCATTCATGTTCCAATTTCTACATTTTCAGAATCTTCTCATATGGTTCTCAACAGTATTTGATACTCACATCTTCATAACTGCATTACACCCACAATCTGGAAGTGGAAGGTTTCCTCCATTTGAGTTGCCAATGCTCGAGTTCTTACTCCCACCCATTAGAAACTGCAGCTAATCCTAACACAGAAACAAACAATAATGACATTGTTAGGAACAAACAGAAACGAGTATGAATGAAACGAACTCGATTCAAATAGAGTGTAAGAAGAAAAACCGTGTTTGGATTTGAATGGAAGAAGAAGAACGTGGAGGAGTATGGAGTAGAAGAAGCACGATGGGAAGAAGAAGATGGAAAGAAGAAGAATCTGATTTTAATTGGATTTATTTTTAAAAATTTTAGTTTTTTATTTAATTTTAAAATCAAAATACATTTTAATCCAAGTGGCATCCGATTCCAATTAAAAAATGAAAAAAATAAAATAATTACACAGTCAGCAGATTCTGCTGACAAGTTTAAGTGAAGGACCAATAGTGAAAGAATCTGAAATGATATGGACATAATCTATTTTTTTACCGGGACTAAAACCTGAATTTGATATCCTCCAAACTCTCACTAAAAGTTTTAACGATGTTGCATTTCTAGATTCGAACACAGGAGCTTGATTAAGTTAAAAGAGACTCCATCATCCCATCTAAAAGTTTTTGGGTAATGATAAATTTATAAAAACAACATTGGTTATGAACCATTGATCACTACTATCAAATTCCATGATTCCTCTGATTTCGTTAACATGGTCCTACAAACCCAAATAATCTTCTTCTAGATTTGAAACCCCAAATCTCAAAATGTATTCCTCTTTTTGCACCATCATTATTATTCAATCTAATTTGTTTTACACCATAACCTTCTTAGGGTCACACCTTCGTCTACATCGTTTCACCAATTCATGGCTTCCGAAGCTTTTTTTGTCAGAAGCAATTCATCGTTTGATCAATTTCAAATTTTTTGTGTTCATGATTTGTGTTCTTGATTGTACTGCCTTGTGATTTTTTCATTTACAAGGAAAAAAGGGTTGTGAATTTTTTGAATGGCTTAATGAGAAAATTGATTTGTTGTTTCTGTTTCGAATTTATGCATTTTCCTTGCAATTTGGGTTTCAGATTTGGGCGTTTTTGCTTCGTCTGGTCGTTTATGGGTTTCAACATCTCTAGTTTTGTGATTTCAGCGTCTCTGCTTTTTTTAATTTGTTTGCCGTCGAGACAGGTGCATGAGCGCACAAAGAGGCAGTTGGTTCGGGAAGGGGGATGAGAATGAGAAACTTCATATTATAGAGTTTGAATGTACGGTCACGTGCCACCAGAGTTCATTAATCTTCCTATTCCAGAGTTAAAATCCAATTTTTTTTTTTGGAAAATTATTGTTTACTCATTAATAAAAAATAAACAAATAATTTTGATTGAAGTCAACTCACGGATTGTATTACCCACCTTTTATTGATTTGTACCCAATTGTCACCTTTCTTTTTACAGGAGTAAATCAAAATTTGTTGATATTACAAGCGGGTAAACATATATTAATTCATGATTATATTACATAAAAGAAAATTTCAATTCATATAATAGACTGTGTGCTTAATCATTAATATAAAATTCATTATTTATAACGAGTCTACTAACAATATATAAAAATCGAAGTCCAGCAAATTTTCATAATCGTCTTTATTAAAACTCGTGATCTCCTTAATTTTATGTGCATGATGATTATTTTGCAAAATTTAATTTATTTCTTTTTTACAAAATTAATTACGGATAATGGTCATATCTACTAACAATATATAAAAATCGAAGTCCGTCAAAATTTCGTAATCGTTCTTATTAAAACTCATAATCTCCTTAATTTTATAATCGTCTAGCAAACATTGAGTGGTATTTTGGTTATAAAATAAAAATTTATTTAATAGAAACACTACATTGATGTTTATGTATTGAAAATAATCATGAGTTTCCAATAATTTATCATATCGACTTTCTCATATATGTATATAAAATTTGTTTATGCGTGTATAAATATTTAAAATCTGCAACGGAAACGGTGCAAACATTGAACAATGTTTTGCATATAAAATAAAAATATAATTAATAGAAACACTGTATTTATGTTGATACTTTGAAAGTAGTCACGAGTTTTCAAAATTTTATCATAACGGCTATCACATATCGGTAAATAAAAATTTTCTTTTGCATATATAAACATATAAAATTCTCAACGAATACGGTTTAAATATTTAGCGGTGTTTAAAATATAAATTAAAAATTTATTTAAAAGACACACTATATTAATGTTGATATTTTGTAAATGGTAATGAGTTTCCAAAATTTTATCTTATCGTTTTTTTTCATATATGTATATAAATATGTTTCTGCAGATATAAAAATTTAAAATCTACAACGAAAACGGTGCAAACATTGACCAATGTTTTGCTTATAAAATAAAAATTTAATTAAAAGAAACACTACATTAATGTTGATATTTTGAAAACAGTCACGAGTATTCAAAATTTTATCATATCGACTATCACATATCGATACATAAAAACTTTCTTCTGCATATATAAACATAGAAAATCATCAATGAGTGCGGTTTAAATATTTAACGGTGTTTTAAATATAAAATAAAAATTAATTTAATGGACACACTACATTAATGTTGATATTTTGAAAATAGTCACGAGTTTCCAAAATTTTCTCATATCGACTTTCTCATGTATATATATCAAAATTTGTTTATGCAGATATAAGTCAATAAAATCTCCAACGGGTGAGGTGCAAACATTGAACACTCTTTTGCATATAAAATAAAAAGTTATTTAATAGAAACACTACATTAATTTTGAGTTTTCAAATAGTCATGAGTTTACAAAATTTTATCATATCGACTTTCTCATATATATATATATATATATATAAATTTGTTTATGCATATATAAGTACATAAAATCTGTAACGGGTGTGATGCAAACATTGAACACTCTTTTGCATATAAAATAAAAAGTTATTTAATAGAAATATTACACCGATACTCATGATTTTCATTTAATATCGATAAACATTCTACAATATTAACAATCTAATTATTTTTTTATATAATTATTTCAATGTTACGTGATCCGTGCGAAAGCATGGGTCTTTTACTGGTTTTGTTAAAAAGTAATTACGGATAATGATGATCACAAGTGTAACCAATTTCCACGGATAACTATGAAACTAATTTATTTATTTTAAAAAAATTAATTACGGATAATGGTCATCACAAGTGTAAAAAAATCTATAAAAAGTAAAAATTTATTTAATAGAAACACTTCATTAATGTTGATATTTTGAAAATAGTAATGAGTTTCCAATATTTTATCATATTGACTTTCTCATGTATGTATATAAAATTCGTTTTCACAGATATAAACATTTAATTATTTTTTATAAAATTATCGCAATGTTCGCACTGATCTTTTACTAGTTAGTATAAAAAATAAAAAAATGGTAGAGTATATATATATATATATATATATATATATATATATATATATATATATATATATATATAAAGAAAATAACCCCTTTCAGTTTTTTTTTTGGCTGACTTTTTCTCTTTCCAAAAATGCCTTCAATTTTCAATACAAATAACAGATGTCACAAATAGATAAGAACAAATTTAAATATTAAAAAAAATGTAACAAATACCATATGAATATATATATATATATATATATATATATATATATATATAAATATCTGGTTTGTTTTCGTTAATCATTTAAAAAATGTAACAAACTAGATGAGTATATTTATACCTACTTTTTCATTATTTCAATTATACCGTTAAACAACTTTTTCTATAATAAAGAATGTTGTTGTTGTCATTAAAAAAGAATTTAGATTACATTTTTTTATTATACAGTTGGTGTCATTGAAATAGATAATTATGGTTAGTTTATATTTTTAGTTTTAATCAAAATCAAAATTTCATAAAAAAATCACGTTCATAGTTTTCAAACGTTAGCGCAATAAAAGAGTGGAAAGACGGACACATGAGTGCGACGTGTCGCCTTTTCGCTAGTATATATATAAAAAAGAAGGGTTAAATATGTTTTTAGTCCCTATAAAATTGAGACTTTTTAAGTTTAGTTCTTACTTAATTTTAATAGGTTTTTTAGTCCCTATAAAAAATTTCTGCACTCAATATTAGTCTTTACTCAATCCAAAATTGTTTAATTTATGCTTAAGCTCTTAAGTTTTTTAACAGTTTTTTGCATATGTGTTAAGAACATTATTAAAAGTTTCCCCGCAAAAAAATTATCGCAAAAATTTGATTTCTGCGTCCATATTTTTGTTACTTTTATCTTGAACTTTTGTCGTTTTAAAAAAATCATATTTAATTTATTTCATGTTAAAAAAATTTAGATTTTAGTAAATGAACATTTCATAGTGTTCTAAACTTGTCTCAAAAAAATCGTTAAAAAATTTAAGAGTTTAAGGATAATTAAACAAAGTTTATTTTAGCAGGGAGTAAAATTATAAGTAAATTTTTTTTGTAGGGATTAAAAAAGCTATTAAAATTGAGTAAGACTAAACTTAAAAGTTCCCAATTTTACAGGAACCAAAAACATATTTAATCAAAAAAGAAAAAGAGAATATATTGGGAAGGAAGTTGAAGAAGCAAAGGACTTTGGGTATATAGTAGAAGAGTGTAAGGCAGCCGTTCCGTTCATCTCTCTTTCTCTCTAGAATGGATATTGATTTCAAAGAATACCAATTACGCTGTGAACTCCATGGCCACGAAGATGACGTTCGCGGAATAACCATATGCCGCGGCGACAACGGCGGAATAGCCACCTCATCGCGTGACAAAACCGTTAGGTTATGGACTCAAGATAATCGCAAATTCGTCTTGAACAAGGTTCTTGTAGGTCACACAGGCTTTGTGGGACCTATAGTATGGATTCCACCGAACCCCGATTTGCCACACGGTGGTGTTGTTTCTGGTGGCATAGATACTCTTGTGTTGGTTTGGGACTTGAATAGTGGTGAGAAGGTGCATAGTCTTAAAGGTCATCAATTGCAGGTTACTGGTATTGTGGTTGATGATGGTGATCTTGTTTCGTCTTCTATGGATTGGTAGGGTTTTGAAATTCTATTTTAGTTTCAATTCTATGTTTACTTGTTTTTTTTGTTTTGTAATTTAATGTATTGAATCAAACACCGACAATTGATTGGTCTTAGTGGTTAGGGATTTGGGTGCTTAAGTAAGTGGTAAGTGGTTCGATCATGACGATCATGGTGAAAACTTGGTTGTTTTGGAGTGAGAATCCACTTGCTGTGCTCCACAGGTTCATTAATGGAGATTAGTCACCACTATACGAAAATGGAAACTGTTGGGTCATGAGGGGAGCCAACCTTTTTTGATTTAGAATTTTAGATCGACTAAATTATTAAAATTTTATTGTACAACTGTAAGATCAGCGATTTTGTGTGGGATAAAAGTGTTGGGTAGTAAAGAACCAACAAGAGAATAATAAGCGTAGTGGAGATGAGGATGTTGCGCTGGATGTGTAGTAAGACTAGACATGATAGGGTTAGAAATGACTCCATTAGAGAGAGTTAGGGTAGTATCTATCGTAGAAAAGATGGTGGAATCTTGACTTAAGTGGTTTGGGCATGTAGCAAGAGGTTGTTTAGATTCTTTAGTAAGGAGAGTAGATCAGACGAAGGATAATCAAATCACTAGAGACGAAGGAAGACTTTGAATAACTATAAGAGAAACTATAAAAAAAGATCTAGAGATTAACGAATTGGATAGATATTATATATGATAGAACATTATAGCGCAGTTTTACCCATGTAGCCGACCCGACTTAGTGGGATAAAGCTTGGTTGTTGCTGTTGTAGATCAACGAAGTTATTGTTGTTTTTGTCATTATTTTGTAAGCATGATGATACACTTCTGAATGTTAGGTTGTATATATGTAAAATTTTGCATCTTGATTTTTTAGTCTTAATAATGTAGTACCTGAATTTCATGTGCAGTACGTTGAGGAGGTGGAGGAATGGGCAATGCATAGAGACCTGGGAGGCTCACAAGGGGCCGATTCAAGCAGTTATAAAACTACCCACAGGAGAGCTTGTTACAGGTATTTATACATTGTCGCTAACAACTTTTCATTATCACTTGTTGGGTTGCTCCCAGAGTCATGTCTCTTAGGAAGTTCACAACATTTGAAATGTTATTGGACTGAAGTGAGTTTGTTAACTTATTTATATTCTCACATATTAGGTTCAAGTGACACTACTTTAAAGACCTGGAAGGGCAAAACATGTTTACATACTTTTCAAGGACATGCAGGTTTGCTTTCCCATCTTTAGACACACATTTTAATTTTTGATTTTGTCATCAATTTATAATGGTTAACTTTTAGTTTTTTGTTTGGTTTATTTCCCTCATTTCTATGAGTGGCGAGGAATGGTAGATTTTGTTTTCTTTATATTTTGGTCTGTGCCTTCGATTTTAGGACATAAAGGTCTTAGCAATAATGTATCCTTGTGAACATGATTTTGGCAGTCATATTATATTCTTTTATGCTGCCAGGGACTGCGGCATATTTTTGTTGTTTTAGTGTCTTAACTCTTAATATAAACTAATAACACTGCAAATGCTGATAACCTTTGAGGAATGTACAGATACTGTTCGTGGCTTGGCTGTGATGTCTGATCTTGGAATCCTATCTGCATCCCATGATGGGTGGGTTCATTTCTGCACATGCTCCTCTAGATTTAATCAATATTGAATGCCTTGCTCTGCATCGGGAAATATATATAACCTGCTTGACTTGTTTCTGTTACTACAGTTCTCTGAGATTATGGGCAGTAAGTGGTGAAGTGTTGATGGAGATGGTTGGCCATACTGCAATTGTTTATTCAGTTGATTCACATGCATCAGGACTTATTGTCAGCGGTAGCGAAGACCGTTTTGCAAAAATATGGAAAGGTGATGATTTCTTTTTATTTGATATTATCTGCATATATTGCTTTAGTGATGCTACTCAATACTGTTGAGTTTCATGGCTTTTGTTCATTTTTAGTGTCCTTAGGGAATTTTTTGTTGTGGGGGTGGGGGGTGTCATCCCATTCCTTATTCCGGCCAACAGTTGTAAGAATCTGCTTGATATTGTATTCTCTTTGGCCACAGCTCTGCTGCAACTTTCACAATCCATAGCTTCAGGATTAACATTTTGGTTTTTTCCAATATCTACTGTTATTGCAACTTATTTCTATTTTATATTGAGGTATAACCATATAAGCTAGTTTGTTTGTTTATTTTATTTTATAAGAAAAAGAAAATGGTCACAAGTTTTGTTTCGTATATCATATGAATAGACCCGTCTCTTCCATTATCACTGATCAAATTGCCGTGCATGTGAAGCATTTAGGGTTTTAACTTTTTAGCCGCTCGAAGGCATCCGTTTTATTTAACATTGCCGATAGTTTTAGTTTTTTTCACCACATCTTAGGAACTTGTTGCTCGGAATTGTGAATTTTTTTTGTCTTAACATTTTTCAGATGGAGTTTGTGTTCAGAGCATAGAGCATCCTGGTTGTGTTTGGGATACAAAATTTATGGAAAATGGGGATATTGTGACAGCATGTTCCGATGGAATTGTACGCATTTGGACTGTAAATCAGGATTATTTTGCTGACCAGCTAGAGCTTGATTTATACACTTCACAACTTTCTCAATACAAGTCTAGTAGGTACGGTTTTTTGTGGGCTGTCATAGTGCACTTGTTACTTCCATTTCATCAGCTTCTCTTATCCGTCCATACTGTGAATTTCTTAACCTTAGTTTTCAGTCTGAAAAATGTGGTTCATTTGTCCTCCGTGAATAACTGATTTCATTTTCTTGGGAACTTTTACTTCATGTAAAGTAGATCCATATGTATTCCTGTTTTTGTTTTGTTTTTAAAATTTTATTCTATAGATTACTTCATACTTGAAAAAATTATGTCTTGCTATTACTGATGAACTCAGCTTCATCTGTTAATTTATGCTAGAAAGAGGGTTGGAGGATTGAAATTGGAGGAGTTACCAGGCTTGGATACACTGAAGATCCCAGGTTTGATTTGAACTCTTTTTTAAGACATAACTAGTGATATCTGATGATCTGGTTTGAGTGATTTTTTCCTTTTTGTATTGTGTTGATAATTTTATACATAATCCGACAACCCATCTGGTTGTGAACAGGAACTTCTGATGGCCAGACAAAAGTTGTCAGAGAGGGCGATAACGGAGTTGCGTATGCATGGAACATGGTTGAACAGAAATGGGATAAAGTAATTCCCTTAACTTCTGTAATTCTGTTCCCTTAGTCAATCCCAAGTTCTGCAGATCCAAATATAAAAGATTTTACAGTCGGTAATTTTACTAACAATTTATCTTTTCCTAAAGATTGGTGAAGTTGTTGATGGACCGGAAGAATCAAATCGCCCTCTCTTCGATGGTGTTCAGTATGATTATGGTCAGTTTCCTTATTTTTCTCTTGACAGTTGATCACTTTGTTTACCTTCTTTACACTCATTCTAATAAAGTTTACTTTTGGCTATTCAGTGTTTGATGTGGATATTGGAGATGGTATGCCAATCAGGAAGTTGCCATACAACCGATCAGGTACAAATTTTCCCCACGAGGTTGCAACTTTAATTGATTTAATAATGTTGAGGTTGACTATCTTGGGCCACGACAATTGATGTTACTGTCTGTTTGTTCACTTAAGTGCGTTGAAAAAATGAATTTATATGGGCTTTGGGAAGTCAGTTAAAAACATGTTATTGTTTATTGAATTATTTCAATAGTTTCTCACATTGTTCAAATTCATTCTAAGAACTTAGAACAGTGGATGAATTTATTCTTATAATCATTACAGTAGATATTAATATTCCGAAAATGAACTTTTGGGTCAAGTCAACCAACAACTGGTATGTTAGGCTGTTTTTATTTCCAGGAGGCAAATTGCATATGTATACGCATACATGCTTCCTTGCTCAATGTAATAAAAAAGAGAGTAGTTATTTGGCTCTATCTGTGAATAAAACATGGTGCGGACTATTCATATTTTTGTTTCTTTTGCATTTCACTTTTGCTTATTCCTTGACGTCTTAAGTCACAGTACCTTAGATTGTAGAGAGAAATTTGTTAGGACTTTAGATTGCAGAGAAATTTGTCATTAGAATTTGTCAAGCTATTCACATAATATTTTCATTTATTCTCTTGCGACGTGACATTAGTATCATACCTTTTCTTATGAGTGTTTTCAATTTTTAGGGCTTAGGAATGATGTGTTAGGTTTCAAAGACTTTATACTTGATGTACCAACCCATTTAGTCTGATCAGTTACTTTCTTGCTCAATTTCTGCTTTTGGTTTTCTTCTCACTTGCAATTGTTAATCTTGTATTTATATGCTGAGAATCAAACCTTACCCTTGTTACGTAACCCTATGATTTTTGCTTTGCATTGTTCGTAGTTTGTATGCTCCAAAAGGTTTGTCCATGTGACTGATAATCTGCTAACTAATAAAGAAAATTGAAAAAATGTCTCCAGATAATGCATATGATGCTGCTGATAAATGGCTACTCAAGGAGGGTCTTCCTCTTTCTTTTCGTGAGCAAGTCGTACAGTTCATACTTCAAAATACTGGACAAAAAGATATTACTTTTGATGCTTCATTTCGTGATCCGTACACCGGCTGTAAGTACAATGTTATATAATAATAATAATAAATTGACGGTGATCAATGAGGTCTATTATCTTTGCAATCATTCTTTTTCTACTTGATGGTTATTGTCATTTTTTTTTTCTTTCAGCCAATGCTTACGTACCAGGTCAACCTTCTCGCACATCTGGTAATTAAAACTCACCTTATTTTGTCCTGCATGAATTCCATCACATTAATGTTTTAATACGTGCTTGTGCAACTCAGTTCCAATTAACCTTGTTTATTGTTTTAACAACAGATATCTCTGCGAAGCCTACTTTCAAGCATATTCCTAAGGTGTGCTTTCATACACTTTGTTTTGGAAGTTGCTAATATATTCGTCTGGAGGAATACTTTTTAGCTCGAGGAGTTCTAAGGCCTAAAAAATGTGGATGATCTGATATGCCTTTTACTGTAGTTATATGCTTTTCTATTTTGAATAATATAAAATAAAGGAATGCATTGTTATTTACTTTTGCCCAATACGTTAGTCAAACCCAGGTTATGTCACAAAGGCGCAGTCCTTAGTCCTAACATGCTATATTTTGTCACGAGGGCTACGAAAATTTATAATATGGGCATCTGATTGGTATGTTCAATGTTAAAAAGAAAGGAGATTGTAGATTTTGTACTTTGGTATCATTGTGGTCTATGTATTCTTGTGTATTAGAGGTAAGGATACGTTGATTCTGTTCAAGGCCAATATGGCTCTAGGTGGAGCTCAATAACAAAAAATTATTCTGATAGATCTTACTTGGTAAAACCTTTGCTGCAAATTTGTTTTCTCTTCAGGAAAATTGCTTGACAACGCATGCATTTTTTTGCAGTCTGAATTTAATTTTACTACTACAATAGTTATTTTTATAAGATGGTCACCTAGGTCAATATATCATCTTTATAGAGCATTGCTCAATGTACAAGTATTTGATCCAACTTGTGGAATTGATTAGTGTTTAAAATCGTGTGATTTTTTGTATTTTTGTAAATGTCCAATGCTCAAACCTCCTTATTTTCTACATAGTTATTCATTCTTCATGGCAATTGTTTAATTTGATAGCTCATGCCCAGTTTTTTACTTCCATTATCAGAAAGGGATGCTTGTTTTTGATACTGCTCAATTTGATGGGATCCTTAAAAAAATTGCCGAGTTCAATAATGCATTATTATCCGACCAGGTAGGCTACATGATTGGTTATTTTTGTTCTTTTTTCCCCTTAATTATTAATATGTAATATGTAATGTTAAAACGTCTCTTTTGGTAGTAGAAACTTAGGGGGTGTTTGTTTCATGGACTCAAAAATTATTCCTAGGAATATAAAGTCGGGTGTTTGATTCCTGGGTATTTCTAAAAAAATCTGTTTGACACACTCTTTAACATTCCTAGGAAATTTGGAAGTTATATATTTTTATTTAAAAAAGTATATAAAGTTCCATAGGAATCCACTTTCCCACCCTTTAACATGGGAATATTGGAAGTTATTTCATTCCCAGGAACCGTTATTCCCAGGATTAATTGTTTCTCAATCTTGTAACAAACATGGGTATACTCATTGCCCACCCATGTATTCCCAGGAATGTAATTCATAACCTTCAAACAAACACCCCCTTAATTTTACGATGGTGAACTCACCTACAATGTTAAGGACTGGGGAACTTTTCTAAATCCAATGTACCTATTGATCATCCTAACTTCACATACAACAAATATGCCTTTTGATGTTAGACACGGGACCTACATTTAATGTTTGATATACGGGATCTACATTTGATGATGCCCTTTGATATCAAATATAAACCCTAGTCAAGTGAATTGTGTTTGATATTATTAGTGCCAGGATTTTCTGTGTCTGTGGATAATAGAGCTGCATGTTTTAGAAAGCATGCTTGTGTGCAGCATCATTATTTTTCTTACTGTTATGATGATATATGAATTCGTAATAGAATTTTCTGAGTATCTGGTTCTATTGTCAATCTCATAGGGAAATCAGAAGTTGTCTTTGACTGAGTTGGATGTTACCAGACTGGATGCCATTGTTAAAACACTGAAAGATACATCATATTATCATTCCAGTAAATTTGCAGAATCTGAAATAGCCTTGCTACTGAACATGCTATCTTCATGGCCAACCACAATGATATTTCCTGGTTAGTTGTTGAAGTTTCTGAATTTTATTTCTTGTGTTGTGCTGTTATCTCTGTAAAACCATTGGATCAAATTTGTTTTGTAGTATGCCTGCTTCTTAATCAGTACACTTCTCTGGTCTTAAAGAAAATGGTTTTCTTACTTCATGTCGTGCTTTCTGTATGCAGTCATTGATATTACAAGGATGGTAGTTCTTCACCCAGACGGGGCTATTGCACTTCAGAAGCATTTTGAATCTGAAAAAGGTATCAGCATTTCCATCATTTTGTTGTAACGCAATATTATGACAATAATAAGCTTAATTCCGTCTTTGCAATATGAGACACTCTTTTTACTTTGAACCTTATCTTTCTTCCTGTGCATTGTTTGATATCATTGGCAATGTTGTATGAGATGAAGTGTTAGCCATAAAAATCAACACGAGAGTAAATCAATGTAGCGGAGATCGGAATGTTGTGCTAATACTAGACGAGATACAATTAGGAATGATAGTATTATTATTGTAGAAAAGATGGTTGCATCTCAACTTTGGTGGTTTGGACATGTCTGGACTAGACTTGTAAATTCTGAGTAAGGATAGAAAATTAGACGAAGGTTAGGCCAATCGCTCGAGGTAGAGGAAGGCCAAGAAAAGCTGTAGGAGAAACCATAAAAAAAGTTTTAAGGTCAATGGTTTGGCTAGAGAGATGATTCAAGATAGAACAATCCAATGCCATTTTGATCCTTGTAGCCAACCTCACCTATGGTTGTTGTATCTTTCTTTTTTCTTGTACTTTGCTGATGAGGTGAATGTTTCATTGATTTTCTCCCGTTACATGCAGACATTTTAATGGAAGTGATTAAGAAAGTTACCATAAACCCAACGATTCCTGCAAATCTGTTGACCAGTATTCGTGCTGTCACCAATCTCTTTAAGAATTCATGCTTCTACAACTGGTTGCAGAAACATCGCAGTGAGGTCATCATCACATCATCATCATCATCATTTATTATTATTATTATTATTATTATTATTATTATTATTATTTTTATTATTATTATTATTATTATTTTTATTATTATTATTATTATTTTCACTTGGATTATTTAAAGGAGTTTATAAGAATTGTTCAGAAAACCAACATATATGTAGAATATTTGTTGTTAAACTTTTTTGTTTTAAAAAAGTGCTTGAACTGATATTTTCTCTAATTAATAGAGCTATTCATTGCTCTGGTTTCAAGTATTACTAGCATATATATTTATTTCAATATATACATTGGCTTTTAATTAACTAGATTAATTCAACTCTCCTATACATTTTATGCCCCTTTTCTTATTTAAAAACCATTTCTGAAGAATCATGTGAATTGAATTTGTCCATCTTTTTTTGGTTAATTCTGGTGGTGGATCTTGGTCATTTACTTGTGCTGTGTCCGAGTTGCAGATTCTTGATGCTTTCTCAAGTTGTAGTTCATCTACAAACAAAAATTTGCAGTTATCCTATTCTACATTGATACTCAAGTAAGTCATTCTTTTTAACGGACACTGAAGTCTTTTCTTGACCTAGGTTGAAGCAACTTTTTTTTGGAAAATACCAATACATGTTATTGGTACTAGCGAAAAGACACGTGCCCGTCTTTCCGCTCTTTTTATTGCGCTATCGTTTGAAAATTATGAACGGTGTTTTTTTTATGAAATTTTGATTTTGATTAAAAGTAAAAAAAATGCATTTTGCTTTCAAATTATAACAAATCAAACTAACCATGATTATCTATTGAAACGACACCAACAATATAACAAAAAAATATAATCTAAATTCTTATTTTTTTAATGACACCAACGGCAATTTTTATTATAGAAATAGTTGTTTAAGGGTATAATTAGGATAATGAAAAAGTAAGTATAAATATAATCATCTATTTTGTTACACTTTTTAAAGGATAAATGAAAAACCTGGACATATATATATATATATATATCGAGTTTGTTACACTTTTATTTTAATATTTAAATTTGCTCTTATCTATTTTTTTGACAAGAAGAAACTTATTGTATTTCGTTTAAAATAATAGTAGAGATACAAGATGGAATCTTAATATGAATATGGAAACTAGCATGACGCAAAGCCACCCTAGCAAAGCTATGAGCGACTTCGTTGGCTTGTCTCCGAATAAACCTAACATCTGAGGTTACTAAATCAGAAGCTAACAGACGTCTACAGTCATTGATCACTGCGCTAAAATTAGAGACGCCACATTTACGATTATAAATACTATCCACCACAGTTTTGGAATCAAGCTCAAAGTCCACAATACCCAGCTGTAAATCACGAACCAATACAAAGCTGATAATAAACCTAAAGCCTCACCCAAATCCACATCAAGGAGTGGAGTCAGCCATTCAGTTTTGGCTAAAACATAACGACTTTCATCATCTCGAATATACACCAATACCAATCCGATTCAAAGCTTGAGAGAAGGATGCATCAACATTACATTTGAACCTGCCGGGAACTGATTTAATCCACTTGAAATCATTCGGTGAAATAGGATGCTGAGGGACAAGGGGACGAATAATCTGAGCATTCCTCCAACTAGTAAGAAGAAAACCTGCACGAGCACAAATATCTTGAGCTGTTTCAGTAATATCGTTCCAAATCTTGTTGTTACGATACTTCCAAATACTCCAGAGAGTCAAATACTTGTTTTTGCTGCTGGTCCAACCGTAACACATGAATCCATACGCATCTGTTGGATAGCAGCACAAAAAGCGCATTTGGAATACAGTGGGGAGCCTACCAAACCTTTCAAACCATAACTGTAGCATAGAGTAGATGGAATGAAGCAACCAGAAAGCATCCTTTTATCATGGCAATACCCAACACAAGGCCAAACCCTAAGAGCATTACTACCATAAGGAAACACAAAGCCTCCTGCTCCCCCAAACAACCATTCCTCCTTGCTTATCATGTTCCTGTGTAGTAATAACACTCCTACAGATGAGTAAAAAATCATGAAAACAATAGTGTAAAGAAACCTTTGACCTCTCTGAAAACAAATCACCACATATCATGTGTACACATAAAAATCACGAAAGAAAACAGCAACCAGACAAGCAAACGATTGAAAAAAAGCTCACAAGGGTAGAATTGAATGGGAAAATGGCAACCCTAGATGAAAAACGATGGATGCCCTAGGAGAGAGCATCGAAAAACAACCAATAGTTAATATATATATATATATATATATATATATATATATCTTATCTATTTGTTATATGTGTTATTTGTATTGAAAGTTGAGGATAATTTTGGAAACAGAAAAAGTCATCCCAAAAGAGCCAAAACATGCTATTTTCTTTATATATATATATATATATATATATATATATATATATATAGTATAGATTTAGCTGCAGAATTTCACAAGTAGCCCTTGCATTTATATTTACGTATTATAATTTTTTTGTTTAGCGTTTCAAAGTTCTTTGTTCGTTGTTTTTTAATTCTAAATAAAAGATAGTCTCCTTGAAGTGCTCCTGTGTTTTCCGGTTTTTTATAACCCAAAAAAGATTTTTTTGAAGAATTGCCCAAAAAAGATTAAAAGCTGGTTTGAATATACTTCACGCCAGCCCTTATGAGAAAAGGAATATTAAAATAGTATTGCAATTAGAGGTGTCAAATGGGCTGGCCCGGCTCAGCCCGGTGGGCCAATGCGTATAATTGGGCTGGGCCAGCCCGGCCCGTCGGATGTATGGGCTGTAAAAATTGAGGCCAGCCCTTGCATGGGCCAGCGGCCCGGTGGGCCGGTCCGACCCGTATTTTATTTTACTTTTTTAAACGATGAAATATATAACAAAAAACTACTCTTTTTTCACACACCAAAAGGATCAATAACACAAACAAAAACTCACAAAATAACTATCACATCATCAAATATTATCCGCACAAAATAGTTAGGGCATAAGCATTCACCCAACGTTACAAAGTGCAATCTTAAATAATAAAATATCATGAGTCTGACAAATCAAAATAGATTAACAAAAGAAATTATAATACATGAGAAGTGACAACTTGGTTCAAAACGACAATTCAAAATGAGTCTGACAATTCAAAATGTTATGAGTCCCTTTGAGCACTTCAAAATGACTAAGAAGTGTATCTCTTGCTCTAAGTCCCTTGAGCACTTGGTTCATCGTACAAGTGTATCTCTTTACTTCCACCACATCTGACTTTGGCTTAGGCGAGAACGTAAGATATATTAGAGTTTTGTGTTGGACTTGGAGTGGGCCTAAAAAATAAGTGAGTTTTTTTCTAAAAAATAAAAAATAAACACATACAAAAATATTTTTTTAATTAATTTTTTTTTTATATTTATTTTAAATGGGCCGGCCCGAAGCCCGATGGACCAGTCCGGCCTGACCCATGTTTTAAATTGGATGGAATGGGCTGGGCCAAAAAGGCTCGATTGCTTTTTGGCCCGACTTTGAGGCCCGACCCGGCCCCAAAAAAAGGGCTAATGGGCCTGGCCCGTTAGCCCGGCCCATTTTTAACAGCTCTAATTGCAATGGTTATGGGTTTTTTAAATAATAACTAATTTTACAAGTTCCTTTCAAAAAATTAATTTTACAAGTTGAAGTTTGCTTCTACTTCTCTAATTTTTCATTTCTTTCATTTAACTTCTCCCTATATACCTCTAAGCTTAAAAAACTTTATTAATTGAAGAACTCTAAATCTTTAAAAAAAAAATTTAAGAACCCTTGATGGGAAGGCAACTACTGATAAGGGTATTAAGGGAAAACCCAAACTAAAAAGAGTAGTGGCTAAATTTACTAGTGAGTAGGAAAATAGTTTAAGTGAAGGGTAAAATTGGAAAGGAAAAAACCAGCCCAAAAAGGTGTAACCCTTTTATATGTTGTTATAGAATAGATTACCAATAAAATATTCCTATTACTTAGTGTTGGAAATTTTGCCTTTATTGCGGTCTGTTCCTAGTCGCTTAAATTGCGGCCTTCATTGTGTTGGCTTTGAGGGGGTGGATTTACTCCCACATCGGATAGATAGGACTTTTGAGAAGAGTTTATAAAGATGAGACACTCCTCACCTTACAAACCGGTTTTGCAAGGATGAGTTAGACCCCAAATTTCAACATGGTATCGGAGCCTATCCTAGATCTTTCGTTGGGCTTCCCGCTTTGTCCACACTCCAGGCCCATTGGGCCGGGCTGAAGCGTGAGGGGGTGTGGTTGAAATTCCGCCTTTATTGCGGTCCGCCCCTAGTCGCCTAAATTGTAGCATTTGGTTTGCCTTCATTGCAGTCTCCAACACCTTCATTGTGTTGGCTTTGAGGGGGTGGATTTAGTCCCACATCGGATAGATAAGACTCTTGAGAAGAGTTTATAAAGAGGAGACACTCCTCACCTTACAAGCCGATTTTGTAAGGATGAGTCAGACTCCAAATTTCAACACTTAGACACCCTACTGATTCATTACTTACTAATTACTTCAACACCTCACGAGTAAACTTAGCCTTCCTTTCATAAACCCTCCATATTTTGGGTTTGCCCAAAATACCCTTATCAGTAGTTGCCTTCTCATCTACCCTAGACAAGCTAAAATTATTTTAACCGAGAAGCTATTCCAAACTGGGCCTAAATAAGTTTTGTTTCCTTGAATGTGGGAGCATTTGGAAATTTTTTTTGCTTGGTGTACCACCCTACCTAACCTCACCTCCCAGCTGCATTAAGGATGAGTCAGACCCTAAATTTTAACACTTAGACACCCTATTGATTCATTACTTACTAATTACTTAAACACCTCACGAGTAAACTTAGCCTTCCTTTCATAAACCCTCCATATTTTGGGTTTGCCCAAAATACCCTTATCAGTAGTTGCCTTCTCATCTACCCTAGACAAGCTAAAATTATTTTAACCGAGAAGCTATTCCAAACTGGGCCTAAATAAGTTTTGTTTCCTTGAATGTGGGAGCATTTGGAATTTTTTTTTGCTTGGTGTACCACCCTACCTAACCTCACCTCCCAGCTGCATTAAGTATAGACAGTGAAGCGGTGGTGGTGGCTTTAGATATTTTGATATCAGTTCTTGCTTCATAATTTTCATCCTTGCAGTGATTTGCTCTCAGAACTGCAATTTTATTGGTCCACAATGTAAGTATGCAATAACCTTGCTTTATTGTGATCCTCAGTTATGCAGTGCTATTGATTGAATCTAAGGATCAAGAAGGTCAATCTCATGTTCTATCAGCAGCACTTGAGGTATGTCTTACACTATTTTTACCTGGGTTCAAACAACACATCATCAATTGCAGTAGGCCGTATCAAAAGCCAAAATTTCAATAAATAATTTTGAACAAAATGATTTCTCATTAAGGATTTTTCGGTATCGGCATAGAATGTGTATTCCAAGAGTACTCCTCTTGAGATAAAATGAAACTCTTAATGTTGCGTTTGGCACATAGACAAAACTGAAGGTAGCTTGTTCTGTTTTATTTTCTTATATCACTTTCCCTACTTTTGTCATGTTCTGCTGTGCATTTTATATGCACCAAATATAGAACAAAACCCGTATGTTCTGTTCTGTCTTGTTTTTATGTGTCAAACTCATGAGCACCGAAGCACTTGGAAAACCCTCTATTAAAAGCTAGCTATCAAAGGGGGAAGAATCAAACCATTTAAGTATTCAATGAGCATCATATACTAATCATTATAATACCCAGATCTCTATCATAGCACCCACCTAATCCCAAAAACTAATATCCTCAACTTAAAGAAAAATCGCATCCTAATAGTCCAGAAATTGAAGAAAAAGGACAATATCTTGATAAGATCCCTAAAACTAAAAGTAACAAAAGATGATGATATTTTATAGGGAAATGCTAACAAGTGCCCCACACTTGTTAAGGAAACTAATATAGAATTGTTGTGTTGGGAAGTGGTGAAAATCCATTATATGTAATCTCTAATTTTTACCCCTAAATATTGCTAATTTGTGACTAATGAAAAGCCATTATTCAAACCTAAAGCTCCTCAAGAAGCAGAGGTGCATAGTATCTGTACATTATATAAAATATTGAATTTGGTACTTTTAGATGTTACATTTCTGAATAATACCAATATGCATTTTCGTTTTTGTTCAGATTGTCGAGGATGAAAACGTGTCACCTGATTCCAAATTTCGTGCATTAGTTGCTGTTGGATCACTGGTATGTTTAAGTTTCTGTATCTCATCGATTATTTTGGGCAGATAATTTTTATTTTAGTTTTTCTGTATGTAAGTCAAGCTGGTTTGCATGTTTATAGCTGTAACTACTACTCTACTCATTTTTGCTTGTTTGTTATAATCTGCTTTAGTGAAGCCTGATTATCCAATTCATTTATTACCGTTGTCTACTGTTGCTGGCCTATTAGCAAAAACTGCTGTGTTGATTAGAGTTTCATATCCTAGTCAGTAGAACGCCTTTGATTTAGTGCACATGATTTGCATAAGGAATGGCATCCCTTTGGACACTAAAAGCTGCAAGAATGAAATAATATTTTGTTTATTAAAAAAAAAAAACAATCAAATCAAAATGCACATACTTATGTTTGTTGTATGCAAATATTTACATGCTTACATGCAAAGCTCATCAAATCAAAATGCACATACTTATGTTTGTTGTATGCAAATATTTACATGCTTACATGCAAAGCTCATCAATATAGGAAAAAAATGAAGGTTAATTATTCAACTAAATGTGACACTGGACAGATTTCATGTTAATAAATGCATGTGCTTGTTGGCCTATCTACTTCTGAGAAATGTTTTACCAAACTTTACATTGTTAAATCCTTTTCAAACAGATGCTTGAGGGTCTTGTAAAAAAAATAGCACTGGACTTTGATGTTTTGAGCATTGCAAAAGCAGCAAAGGGTTCCAAGGACTCCAAGATTGCTGAAGTTGGATCTGACATCGAGCTAGTATCAAAGCAGAGCTGAATCCAATTACTTTTGGGTTATTAATCTCTTCTATCAAATCCAAAAAAAATGAAGAAAAAGGAATGTTCATGCTCATGTTACTGAGTACTGGTTACTGACCCATAATCAGACACGTGCACACATGGTTCCCTTTCATTATTCAGTGCATTTTGTATCTTTGTGGGGAAAGGTGAATGCATCAAATGCAGAGTTAATTGGAATTGGAAATTTATGCATTGTACAGCATTATGATCTTCAGATTCTTATGCCAAATTCTTTCTCATATTGATTTTTCTTTAGCATTGGCAAATTTAATTTTATATGGATATAGTCGGTCAAAATCAATCTTGTGACAAATTTTGTTTGGTGAACAAAGAGGGAACCATCTCGTGACAATTTATTCATTCAAACATTGAATAATCAATATTAACTGCTACTTTATATAGACGTGTGTTATTCAGATTGATAGAATATGTGAATATGTCATTCCAACAAAAAAAAAACTACAAGTTCTTTTGAGGATATACCAGAGGTCTAATTGGGGCCGAAGTCTTTTTTTTTTTTTTTGAAATGTCTGATTTTATTAATTAGCTAGTGACAATAAATAAAGGTCCACCACTATAGAAATACAAGGGTGAATTTCTTCAAACCAAATAAAATCAGAACAAGATGAAATAGCAAATTTAGGTAGACAATTTATACTACGAAGAATGAAAAAAATGCGGTCTTCAATTATTTTCCCCAAATAAGAGTGTCAAGATTGAAATTCATCGATAGCATTGGAGGAAAACAATATATCCTTTGCAAATTCAATTCCCTTGAGCAAGGTCCATCGAATTGCAGAATCCGACATTGTAATAGGATGCGATGTGGACTGAATTAGCAGTTCAACAGATGAATTAAAACCTCTAATAGACCTCTGTGCATTGTTCCAATGAGTTAAAACATTTGGTGGTTTACTCCCTTCAAAGCACCGTTTGTTCCTTTCCTTCCATATATATCTCATAACTAAATACACTTGCACTATTTCTTTATCTTCATGCTAAATAATGTTGCTCACCCAATCACAAAAGGAGCATGTAGCCTGACTATATGCAGAAAAAGTAATTCCCAGAGCTGAAACAAACCATATTGTTTTGGACCAATCACATCCCACAAATAAGTGATCAATTGTCTCATTATTATGATCACACAAGCAGTACAATTGATACTTTTTTAAAAAGTGCTTCTCTTATCTCTTATAGAAATGTGTTTGGAGGGAGTTACAAGTGACGGACAGTGTCTTGACAGCGAAGCTAGAGAAATGAGAGCGAACATGAGGAAAAAATTATGCGTTGAGAGGTCACCATATAAGTAGGGTTGAGAATAGGCTAGGCCGAGCTAGGCTTTGCAAGGCCTAAGCCTGGCCTACCAAATTTTTTAAGGCCTAAGCCTGGCCTGCGACCTGTCATAGGCTTACTTTTGAGGCCTGAGCCTGGCCTTCTGAAAGCCTGATAAGGCCTGCTAGCCTGTTTAAAAGCCTATATCATATGAACATCTTTAAGTAAACAATGTGATCTAAGTTTAAATAGACTAGCGAACTAATAGATCAATTAGATTAAACTCTCTTTTAGTAATCAACATGAGTTTTTAGGGAATTTAACTATATTTTGCATCATATTTCAATTCTAGTTTATAATAATACATTTGTATATGCTAAAAATTAATGTATACTAATAAACTTAAATTACTAACGAATTTATATTTTAATTCAAAGTACAAAATATATTATAATAATAAATAATATTAATCATATTTACTTAAATAGGTCGGCCTAATAGGCTTAAGAGGCTTTTTGAATGGCCTGTGGCCTGACCTTTTAAGCTAAATAAGCTTCTAAAAAAGCCTAGGCTTTCTCTATTTAAGAGTAGGCTAGGTCGTAGGCCCCTGTAGGCCGGCCTGACCTATTCCCATCCCTACATATAAGTGCGTCGATAAATAAATCTAAAGATTGAAATTACCTATGTTTAATTTATATACTAAATGTCTCACTTATGTTAGCAATGACCTATTAAAAGTAGCGAAAACATATTAGTTTTTTTTTTGTTGAAAGAAAAACATATTAGTTTTATACCCCCTTTGAAAAGTGTAGCTATACTATGATTAACGATAGACAAAATTGCACTTTTGCTAATTTAATTTATCTTTTCATTTTACATTTTTTATGTTAATCATTTATATTTGTAAACCTTCACATTGACGTACTCAACCTCATTATTAATCTTTTTGTGAAAGAACTTCAAAGTCTGCCGAGTTATGTTATTATTATTTTGGGTTACGAGATAAAAAAGAAAACACCAATCAGAACTAGACCCTAATAAAAGCAACGCCTTTGTTTTGAAAATAACAATTTTTAAATTAAAAAAAAAGTTGAATACACATTTTTTCAAAAAGATAACATTATAGTATTGATTTTGTTAAATTGTATCCATCTTACAACACTCATTAAACAACTATATATTTCCCATGTGCATCAATAGGAAAATAAATCAATCAATAATTTTTTGAGAAATCAATCTGGTGTTGAAAATAGGCGACAATACTGTGCCGCTGCGGAGGCAACCTTCGTGCGATCGCTACATCTACTGCCAACGATGAGAAGATGTAGTGTTTGCGGCTGAGGTTATAAACTCTGAGAGCTAGTCGTTACATTCTTGTTGTTAAGTTGAAAAAATCGTTAAGCGTTTCCACCGCCGTCGAAATGAATACATGTGATATGTTCGCGCCGACATGATAGAAATAAGAGATTGATGATTTTCTTTGTTGTTCATTTTAGAAGACATCATCGGGTTTGTTTGAATATATTTTTATTTTCTTTCACCTAATTATTCAATTTGATTTTCTCTGTTTGTTCACTTTTCTATAAAACATTCTTAACTTTTCTATGTAATATTCTTAGATATCCCATCGGTGATACTCTAATTGAAGTCGTTTAACATGATTCAAACCAACATAAAAAATAATATTCAATTAGCTACTAAAAATAATAGGATTAAATATATTTTTTGTCCCTATAAATATATCAACTTTTCGTTTTAGTCCCTCTAATTTTTTTTTACTTTTAGTCTCCAAAAGTTTTTTATTTTCACTTTTGGTCCCTCCTTTTAAGTGAGTTCATATGTAGAATTCATATTTTTGAATAAAATTTTCATAAAAATTTATAATATTATAAGAATCTCTAAAAAAAATAGATTTTTTTAACAAAACTATGAATTAAATATGAACTTTTTATATTTTGGGTGTTAAAAATTCATATTTAATTCATGTTTTGTTAAAAAATTCTAATTTCTTTTTGGAGAGATTTTTACACATTTATGCACAATTTTATTAAAAAATACACGAGTTGACTTAAAAATAGGGACCAAAAGTGGCGATTGAAAATTTTATTGGGACTAAAAGTGGAAGGAAAATTTTAGAGGGACTAAAAAAAAATTTGATATACTTATAGAGACAAAAAACATATTTAACCCAAAATAATATATCTATATTTAGAGAAACAAATAATGTATCTATCAGTAAGTATTTTGAAAAATATATCTTTTCAATTATTCTTGATGAGAAATCGACAATACTTATACTTTTTATTTATGAACATGATATTTAGTTCCAAAATAATAGATATTTGATTATTTCACCATGAATATTAACATAACACCTTTTCATTTTTTAATAATAATTTTAATATAAATATATTTGTTTCATAGTTATTATCTAATGTAATTACTTTTGTGTAATTATTTTATTTGGTTCTTTTGATACGAATATATTTACATTTCCTTTCACTTAATTATTCAATTTGATTTAATTACATAAAAAAGTTAACAATTATATTTATACTCTTATATTTTTCAAATTAATTTATTTTAAATTTCTTTAAAATTTATTTAATAATCATTAAACATAATTCAAACCTAACGAGTCACCTTATGCTTAACACGAGTCATTATACTAGTTTAGATTAACAGAAAGAAAAACAAATGCAAACAGATGATCTCAAACCGAAAAATTAACCCCACACCTCTGTCATCCCCACTATCTCCAACTTGAAACCACAAGTTTAAAAGAAGAAAATGAAAGAATAGACCAAGAAGGATGAGAGACCAAAGAAATATTTAATGTTGATGATATTATTTGTCTAAGTTCAAAGTGATAGCTGATGTAATTTATAATTTATCCATAAAATAGTAAAACATTGCAAAATTTTATGCAATTATTTAAAAACAATCAATTACTTAACGGATAATAGATACATAATACATGAATATAATAAGATCTAAAATTTACAATCATTTTGTATTTCTAACATATATATATATAATATTCATTCTCACATGATATGTACAACTCATGTATAATAATCATTTTGCTTTTTTTTGCAAGATACACATGTGTTGTGTTCATATAGTGGTGGTGTAATTTGAGATTGAAATGAATGACTCTAAGAGTCCTATTTAATTCATGAGAATAATGGAAAACCAATTGTGTGTGATTTAACTAATGTTCAAACTTGATTTTTAATTTAAAATTAATGATATATTAATGATGGTTTAATATTTTATTTAATTAATTTTCATAACACTTATATTTCTAAATTAAACTATTAATTACAGAGTATGCAAGTTTGATATATAATTTGAAAAATACTTGACATGCTCTTCTTACTTTTCGACTAAATTTCGAATTATCAAAGTCCATTTTTCTTAAGAATAGGAGGAATAAGCTTTTTATACCAAAAGATTGACAATATTCATATATGCATTGGTGGTTGCCAAAAAATTTCGGTTAACTTATATCATGTAGTTTAAATAAAATTGCAAGAGAGAGTGAAAGAAGAATTCTAAGAAAGAAATAAGGGGTTCATAGGTTGATGGTTTGTTTCATCCGTTGTTAATATCTCTAATGACCGGTTATTCTTCTTGTTTGGTTTCACTTGCATAGTGATTTGAATTTGGAACTATAATAGTTTTTTGGGAGTTTAGGGTTCATGTTTGATCCTTAAATTTAGGGTTATCTTGAATTGAGGTTTTAATAAGAAATTGAAGCAACGATATGTTAGTGTATTATCCGTTTGAATGTTCAAGTAATTTAGTTTATTTTATTGTTGCACGCATAATTTGAGAAAATTAACGTACCTTGTTTTCCCCCTTTTATGTATATGAGTATAAAAGAATATAAGCTTGATGATGTTATGATGTTTGAGTTTTATGAAAATGAATTCTAGATTGAGAGATTGGTAAAACGTGCAAAATTTATGCAACATACAGTTAAAATTTAGTTTACTTTATGGTTTCAATGAAATTACTACCTTGTTTTTTTTTTTTTCATGTAATCTACCATGAAATTAATCTAGTTTCTTATACCAGTTTGATACAATGTAATTGTTTTAGCCGTAAATACAAGGAAAGTCTTGAATTTTTACTTCTAAAGTGTATTTTCAACTGCTGTTAGAATTTAAGACAATTTTAAGCATTGGTCCATGGTGGACCACTTTAGAAGGTGATCCACCGTAGCACTCACCTTCATTGTATTTGTCAAATATAGTTTTTAAGGTTTTTTGAATCAGTTATCTAGTTTGTTTCTTCAATTTGATGTTGGTTTTAAATTTATTTTGAATAAACTCTTATCGAATTCAATAATATGATTATGCTTTCATTTTCTTGATTAACAAGACATTTTCCGTAGCTTTGTTTTGTTTCATTGATTTAGCGAGTTTTTGTGAAAAAACAACATGACCACTTTATGGTATTTCAATCATAACTAGATTTATAAATGTTGAAAGTTAAGACAATGTAACTTAGTTCAGACTCTTTTTTCAATTTCTTATATGAGCTCTCTCTCTTACACACACAGAATAACATAATTATTTTTTTTTGCAAAATTTCATATTAAAACTTGATAAAAAAATGTGTGTCTAATTTCAAGAACCCTAAATGTCCCTACTCAATTCTCAATATTTGAAACTTTTTTTTTTCTCTTCCTAAAACAACACTATTTTTTTTTATAAGCTGAAACAAAACCATTTGTTACTAACAGTTTTCACAAGAAATATCACAGACGCTTGGTAGAAATCACCTAGTTATGGATCATTGAACAAAGAATAACACTCCCTAAAACATAGATAGAGGTGGGTACTAGCCTCTAATTGATTAGAAATTTATCTATGATTTTTTATGCATAGATAGAAGTTAAGGTGAATTGCATTAAAAAAAAGTAAATTTAAATGAGTTCAAATCCAAGGATTTATCATGGTTAATGTAGGCTTTAAAGTTCACGGAGATCTAACCAAACTACTTACATAGTTTTCATACCAACAAATGAAGTTGAACTAGTTCAAGAACGTTTAAATGAGATATCACAAAAATCTCTTTTAATTTAACAAAGGTTCTAATTCAAACTTGTGAGATAAAGTCAACTTCTTACGAAGACTATGCTTCTCTACGGTCTTTTAGTTCAAAACCATTAGTTGATTCCTTTTTTTTTTTCCTCAAAAACCATCAATTGATGAAAAAGGTAATTTTACCTAAAAAGAAACCATTCCACAAAATTAATGAAATTCCTGGTTGTTCTCCTTATCATATTATTATTATCACATTCTTTTTATTTATGTTTAATTATACTTTTGACACTTAACTTTTCAAATGTTGTGATTTTGAAAAGAATGTGCTTAAGCCTAAATAAAATGCAGGGATTTCAAATGCTCTTTTTATTATGACATTCTTTTCAAAATCCAACCACAATGGCACCACAAGTGCATAGGAAGCCACTTGGGTGACATTGTGGTGCCAATGTCATGTGGCATTGTCCAACCACAATATGTCATGTGTCACACTTCACTTAAAAAAATAACAAAAAACAAAAAATACTTATAAAAGAGAAAGAAGAAAGTCACTTGTCATATTGTGGTTGGCCAATGTCACAGAAGTGCTACCCAACTACACACGACACATTAACCCTCCAAATGTAAATTGTTTTCTCTCAAGCTTATTCATTCTTTCTAAAACCCAGGTATATTGATGCTAACCTAAATCTTCTTTGTCATTTTTGTTCCTTCTTCATTCTCCCATCTCTTGTTCTTTCGTCTCTTAACCAAATATATTCAAACACAAACCACATCAATAAAAAGATTGAAAATCATAAATTAAAGAGGTATACTCTCTTTTAATTGCTCTTCTCTGCATCCTTTCTCCTCTTTAATTGCTCTTCTCTGCAACAACCTCTCCACTTCTTATGTTCAAGCTTCACATGTGTCTTATCTGTTCATAGATCCAGGTTCATAAAAAGAAAAAAAAGTTGATGTTCAATGTCAATCTAGGTTCATATATCTTGGTATCCGAATATGAGTATCTGAATATGTTGAATCTAGGTTTGCTAATATGGCTGAATCTGGGTATCAAAAACTTGGATCTATAGCATTCATGGCTATGTCTCAGCGACCAAAGTACAAATCAAAAACACCAACGATCCAACGGTTGGAACAAACAAAAATAAAAACAAAAACGAAGAAGAAACAAGAGATGATATGAGATTGTGTTGCGGAATGAGAGAAGAGAATTGAACTTCGATTTGGTTCTATCCCTGATAAAATGTTGAAAGAGGAAAGCAGAAACCCAAAATTATTTGGTGGGTGGAGTTAAAAACTTACTAAAACCATTACATTTATCGAAATTGAAATTGATTTGGTTCTTGTTTCCTCCAATGAAATTGATTCAATTTGAGAAAATGAAAAGGGATAAAGCTTGTTGGTATAGGAACAAAATTTCTAGGTTTGTAGTTGAAGGGGATGAATTAAAATTTAAAGGGATGAATTTTCTGAATTTTTTTATTTTTTAATTTCTTTTTTCATTTATTTAATTTAGAAAATAATTATGTGGCAAGACACATATGCATTGACCGAGTCAAAATTGATCAAAATAACAAATATTGCAAATAAGCTAATTCATAAGGACTAAATTTATCATTTTTAATAGAGAGTCAAAATCGTAATATTTAAAAAGTTAGAGAGCTAAAAATCAGTCTTATTTATTATCTCTTTCGTTTCCTATTAATTAAACATCTATCTTTTTATTATTATTATTAAAATATCTATCTACTCATACGGATAAAGTAACTGCTGCTGTGGTCGTTAATACTTAATAGAGAGCAGACACACAGAGTCCCTGAAACTGAAACTGAAACTGAAACGCAAACATTGCATGTATGTATGTGTCACATGATGTTTTTGAGGAGTCCTATGAATCAATGTCTTCCCAAAGTTCCCACTTTTCATCCCTTGTTCAAATTCAACAGAACTCATACTCATCATAACACCATCAACTGCAACCTCAAAAACAAGGGAAAGAATAACTTGTCATCACAGAAGATTGTTTTATCAGAAGCTTCTCCTCCACCACTCACACAGGAGAACGATGATAGTAAAAGTGGGAATGTTCCAGCAAACTCAAAGAACAAGAATGGTGTGGTTAAGAAATTGAGTAAAAAGGTGTTGCAGATTCTCTCTAATTTGTCTTTGGCTATTGGAGAAATGTTCACCATTGCTTTTTTAATGGGCTTGGGTATGTGCTTAAACTTTTCTTCTTTTCTTTATTTCTTGAGTCTGAATTATTAAGTTGTTTTTCACCCTTTTTAGTTCTCAAAATTTTACATAGGATGTGTTTTGATTGACTTATTTAGGCTTATCTACTCACCTATTTGAGAGAGTTTATGAAAACAACTTAAGACATGTTCATAAGCTCTCCAGATAGCTTATGTAAACAACTTATAACTCATATGAAAACTCAATTTGCTTTATTTTATCTTTTGATATGGAGATAACATAAGCACTTAATTAAGCTATTTATCAAAACAGGCCATAGTACTTTTGTTATTTAGACTATAGATTTTGATGCAAATGCTTCTCAAGTTTGTGAATTGTGGGTGAACTTTAAAAAATTATGGCTAAAGAGATGTTATTTTGACTTTCCATCCAATTATTTCAATTTGTGTGTCTACAAATTTGATTTAATAAAACCATATGATAAGTATATGTTTGCTTCTAAGGTGACAAATTTGATTTTGATTAAATTGATTTTAGTTAAAAGTATGTTTATCGTAAAATAATTTATTTAGTTAAAATCAATTCTAGAGGAAAAATTAATTCTAATCGAGAACCACCAAACATATCTTAGTCAATTTTAAGTCCTCAAAATCACTTCTAGCTCTCCCAAAAGCGAATTCAAACTTGCACTAACTACAAATTTCTATGGCAGGCACTTTTATTGATCAAGGTGAGAAACCTGAGTTTTATTTCCAGAACTACCCTGAAGATCATCCTGTGTTAGGATTTTTTACTTGGAGATGGATTTTCTTCCTTGGTTTTGATCACATGTATTCAGCCCCTATATTTCTTGGAATGTTGGCTCTTCTTGGTGCATCCCTTATAGCCTGCACTTACACAACACAACTCCCACTCATCAAGGTTTCAAAAAGGTTTGGTTTGGTTGTCAGTTTTCTGTGTTCATAATGCTTGGTTTGCGACATTTCTTGATCACTGAAGGCCTTATTTGTTTCGTAGATGGTCGTTTATCCACTCTGCCGAGGCTATACGTAAGCAGGAGTTTTCAGAATCATTGCCAAGAGCATCAATCCAAGATGTCGGTACTATATTAATGGGAGCTGGATATGAGGTTATAATACCATGCCATTACTCATACTTAACTATTTTTTTTTTATATCCATAAGAATCATAGGTTCCCTAGGACATACATACACGAAATAATTTGCTATTTACCATGGAAAAAAGATCTTAGACCTGTTTGGATTAGCTTATTTGAAATTTTCTACTGGTAAATACTTGTGAGACAATTTGGAAGAGCTTATAAAAACAACTAATAACATGTCCATAAACTACATTCAGCTTATTTCCATAGGCTCTCCAGGATAGCTTTTGAAAACAGCTTATAGCTTATATGAAAATAATGACTTTTATTTTATCTTTGTTATAGAAATAGTTTATACACAAACACTTATATGATAAGCGCTTATTTGTAGTTACTGACCAACAATAGACTTGAATATTTTTGTGTGCGCTAACAAAATGTAATTTTGGATTACAGGTATTCTTGAAAGGATCAACTTTGTATGCTTTTCGTGGACTTGCCGGTCGGCTAGCTCCTGTTGGCGTTCACATAGCACTGCTGTTGATAATGGGTGGAGGAACTTTAAGTGCTGCAGGGAGCTTTAAAGGTTCAGTCACTGTGCCTCAGGGGCTGAATTTTGTTGTAGGAGATGTTCTCGGTCCTACCGGCTTTCTTTCCTTTCCAACTGATGCTTTTAATACAGAGATTCATGTCAACAGATTCTCTATGGATTATTATGAAAGTGGGGAGGTAAATGTTGATTTTTCGTTTTATATGAAATTGGAGTACTAATGATACTTGATAAAATTTCAAATATAGGTCAAAGTGTATATAGTTTTGTGCAATTTTGGTTTCTATCATTGTTGAATCATATTCCAAATATGATGATGGCCTTCTTGTTATGCTATTTTGATGTACAATTTTTTTTTTTTTTTTAAACTCATGTTACAGGTTTCACAGTTCCACACTGATCTTTCCCTCTTGAACATGGATGGAAAAGAAGTAATGAGGAAAACAATTAGTGTAAATGACCCTTTAAGATATGATGGTATCACCATATACCAGACAGATTGGAGTATTTCAGCTCTGCAAATTCTCAAGGACAATGAAGGACCTTATAACTTGGCAATGGCACCTCTAAAGATCAATGGAGATAAGAAACTTTATGGAACTTTTCTACCTATTGGAGATGTTAACTCTCCTGATGTTAAGGGAATGTAAGTGTTATATATTCACTGTTACACTAAAATATTCTTTTCAATATTTGGAAGCTTTGAAAACTGCTCTTAAGAGCATTTCCTCAATGACTTTTAGTTTGTATTTGGAGTGACATAAACAACTTATTTGGACTTATCTACTAACACAAACACTTGAGATTATTTACGAAAGCTTGTGGAAACAACTTATGAAATGTCTATAAACTGTTTTTCAGTTAATTTGGTAAGTTCTCTAGGATAGCTTATAAAAACAGAGAATAACTTATACATATGCAAAAATATTGTGAATGCTTAACGAATAAGCACTTAATTAGTTATTCATTCAAACGAGTCCTTGGTGTATGATTGGGGGAGAACAATTAGATAATTGAAGTAGTTAGGATCAGATTTTAAGAATTATATAATTGTAACAGTTTGAGGTTCCAATAAAAGAAAAAAGATTTTTGTTTTATTATTAGCATATTCTCAAAATTATGTATATAAGATTAAATTACAAATTAAGTGCAAAGGACTACCATTACAGGCTAGGACTTGATAGGTCATTCTGGCATATACACATTGATATTCTGCTTGTCTCTTTCTTTTACTAACTGTTGTCGAATTTTAGATCTATGCTTGCTCGTGACCTGCAGTCAATTGTCCTTTATGATAAGGAAGGGAAATTTGCAGGAGTTAGACGGCCTAATTCAAAGCTCCCAATCAACATTGATGGCTCAGAAATTGTCGTTGTTGATGCAATAGGCAGTAGTGGCTTGGATTTGAAGGTGTGAGCTTAAGCCAAGTCTGGTTACTTGTGTTACCTTTGTCACTGACCTATTGCTTAATGCTTATGTTATGCAGACTGACCCTGGTGTGCCAGTTGTATATGCTGGATTTGGTGCTCTCATGCTCACTACTTGCATCAGCTATTTATCTCATTCACAGGTGAATCTCTACATTTTCATATTTAACACTAAGTATATAAAATTATCATTTACATATTTGTTTGTATCATTCTTTCTCCAATATTGCTTTCATTTATAGATTTTCCAGACAAATGTCATATGCATAAGTAGACGCCTAAAATAAGCAAATAACATTGGTAGCTTAGTTGTGTTCTCATTATCCCTGTTCAGTTATATATTAAAATGTGAATTTACTTTTTGGTAAATTGAAAGATATGGGCCTTACAAGATGGGACAACAGTCGTTATTGGAGGGAAGACTAACAGAGCAAAGTTAGAGTTTCCGGACGAGATGAACCTTTTGCTTGACAAAATCCCTGAAATAGTTGAATCATCATCTCTATCTAAGCAAACTGATAGCATGGTTAGCTAGAGCTTATAGCTTTTGAGACATCAAGGTGAGAATTAAAAGACTCTTCAATTGGATGGTAGCATATATATGGATTATATAAAAATGATAGAGTACTTTGACATACATACATACAAATTGGATGCGATGGATGAGTCAATCACCAAAACTTTTGCAGATCATCTTATAAGACATTGTTTACATACTAAGAGTATCTTACATGTATATTTCGTTTATTTTTATTTTATTTGATAGGGCCAGATACCAAAGCTCTTATGTCTTTTATCATTTTTGCCCCTCGTTTAGGGAGATGAATAGTATCTTTGCTATTTGGTATGTCCATAATGTACAGTTTGCAGTTGCAACTATATAAAGATCGCGTCTCTTTTTATTGTATTGAGCTGTTCCTGTTTCTGTTTGAATGATAGTGTCGTCAACGGAGATATGTTTTCATCTCCTTGTAGCCATTTTGATCCCAAAAATGCAATACACAACAGAAATGCATGTCGAAGATGTTTTGTTAAACAAAATGTGGTTAAGACCAACATACCAAGTGTCATACACTTTACAAAAGTACAAATAGTTCTGATAACTCAAAAACCAAGCCTCAATATGGGCATTACATAGTACCATTTTAATCAAAATACATAAGAGTGATAAGATGATAGAAATATAGCATAAGCAACTTCATTAACATTCCAGCATTTACTCCTTATCTGAAACAAAAAGATGGGGGATGAGAATTGCATCTCAGTGAGTCTTGGGGGACAAACATATACATATAAGATAAGGAATAATAACTCATCATACATAAATCATTCATGAAAATATGAATTGTCATACATAGCATACTCTCAATTCCTGAAGTCTGTTACTACGAATCCTCTCAGACGGGAGTTATCTGAGGAGATTTGGTCTGTATGTAAGGTTGGTTAGTGTTGGAACACTAGTGAATTTGAGTGGAAGTTGGAAAGAATAAACACATGTCCCTTAGGAAAGTGTTGGTATGAATTGAAAAATGTCCCACAATGGATAGAACATACCCACTAGTAGTGTTTATATAAGTGGGGGGTGACCTCCAAGGGTGTGCCCTTGGGGTACCCACTTTTGCGAACGGGTGAGCGCTTACGAAAATATATAAATATCACGCGCGACGCCGCCGTCCGTCCGGGCTGAGCTTGGGTCCGGGTCCGGGTCAAAAATGAATATATTTTTATCACCTGAAATTGTTAAATTAATTTTTTGTTAATTTAATAATTATCTGAAAGCGCTCTACGGATAAGGATAAGCTCCATTCCGATCCAACAAAATATCCGGAAGTCCTTCCGGATATATCCACTCGTTGATCCAATCCGCGTGTGCTTAAAGATTAAGTTAATCCCAAAAATCACGCCGGATTTGTTACGAGCTCTCCCTATAAAAGGAGAGCTCGGCCTCACTTATTCCTCACCTCGAAATTCACAGTTGATGCTTTCTGTGCTTTTCCTCTCTTCTCCCTCCTTCGACTTGTGTGGACGAGTCCTTCTTCTCTTTCTACTCATTTCTGTCCCTTCGGTTTCGAGTGGTCTTCGTACCATACAGAGTGGTTTAATACCATATTTACGGTGTAAATTCTCGAACGATTACTTACGGTGCAGTACGTAATCGAACAGGTGAACTGAGCTGTTTTATCCTGGAGGCGGCGCGGTTGTTAGTCTACCTTGCACAAACTCGGGTAGTGCCGCGAAACGTCTTAAAGAGAGCGACCTGGTCGTGACTCAACCCGGTAATATTTTCGGTGGTGAATTCTGATTTTTTAAAAAGGTACTTTTTATAAACTCGAAAACAACAATTTCAAGACGTTTCAAAAACACCATGACTACCGAAGAAATTACCGCGTCTGGAACAACTGTTGACTTTAATAAGCCATTTCGGTTTTAATGGCAGTCACTTCAAACGCTGGCAACAAAAGATGTTGTTTTTTCTAACCACGAAAAAAGTTGCCAACGTCTTGAAGGAGGACATGCCTGTGATACCTGAGAGTTCGATTCCAAGCGGATCGAATAATAACAGTAAGAGTCCTATGGATACCGGCACGTCTGCTCCCGCAGATACGACTGATCCTACTGAGAAGGACAAACATGAGATGGTGAAACAGGCCAACATAGATATCGCCCTCTGGAAAGATAATGATTATCTATGTAAGAATTATATTCTGAATGGACTCGGAGATGATCTGTACAATCTGTACAGGCTCTACGATACTGCTAAACAGGTTTTGGGATGCGCTTCAGAAAAAATATGATACTGAAGAGGCTGGATCAAAGAAGTATGCTGTCAGCCGATACCTGAACTACAAGATGACTGATGACAAATCCGTGGAGGCTCAATCTCATGAAATTCAGAAGATAACTCACAAAATTTATGCTGAAGGTATGAAGTTACCCGAACAATTTCAAATTACTGTTGTTATTGATAAACTGCCTCCTGCCTGGAAGGACTTCAAGAATACCCTTAGGCATAAAACTAAGGAGTTTTCTCTTGAAAGTCTGATTACTCGCCTTCGGATTGAAGAAGAAGCGAGGAAACAAGACCTAAAAGAAGTGGTGTTTGCTGTCTCGAACAACAACACTAAAAAGAAATTTGTAGGTGCTGTTCTGAAGCCTAATGACAAACAATTTAAGAACCAGAACCGCCCTGCAAATAAGAATTCCAATCGGAATAAGAATGGGAACCCCCAAAGGCCCAAAATCAGCAACCACCAAATAATGACCCGGCTCAACCGTTCAATTGCTACAATTGCGGACAACCAGGTCATATGACACGCAAGTGCAGGAACAAATCTAACAGACCGGCTCAGGCTCACTTAACAACTGAGGAGCAGCCGTACACCGCTATGATAACTGAAATCAATATGGTTGGTGGATCTGATGGATGGTGGATGGACACTGGCACCTCTCGCCATGTCTGCTTTGATCGTGCTATGTTTAAAACATACACTACTGCTGAAGATCAGAAGGTGCTGCTGGGAGACTCTCATACCACTGAAGTTGCTGGAATTGGAGACGTGGAGCTAAAGTTTACCACCGGGAAGACTCTGATATTGAAGGATGTGATGCACACTCCAAAGATTAGGAAGAATCTTGTTTCTGGGTTTCTTTTAAATAAGGCTGGGTTTGAAAAGATTATAGGGGCTGATATGTACACCATTACTAAAAATGGGGTTTTTATTGGGAAAGGGTACGCCACTGATGGCATGTTTAAATTGAATATTGATATGAATAAAATTTCTTCTTCTGCTTATATGTTGTGTGATTTTAATATTTGGCATGCACGACTCTGTCACGTAAACAAACGGATTATATCTAATATGAGCGGTTTAGGATTAATTTCAAAAATATCTTCTAATGATTTTGAAAAATGTCAGTTTTGTAGTCAAGCGAAAATAACAAAAGACTCGCATAAATCAGTAACAAGAGAAACTGAACCATTTGATTTAATACATTCTGATATATGCGAACTTGATGGTAACTTGACTAGAAATGGACAAAGATATTTTATTACCTTCATTGATGATTGCTCTGACTACACTTATGTGTATCTAATGAAAAATAAAAGTGATGCGCTTGATATGTTTAAAATACTTGTTAAAGAAATTGAAACACAATTCAATAAAAGAATCAAGCGTTTTCGTAGTGACAGAGGCACTGAATATTTATCACACACATTCAATGAGTATTATAAAGAGCTCGGAATAATTCATGAAACAACTGCACCTTATTCTCCTGAAATGAACGGTAAAGCTGAAAGAAAAAATAGAACCTTTACCGAATTAGTAGTTGCAATCATGCTTAATTCCGATGCAGCGCCTCATTGATGGGGAGAAATTTTATTGATTGTTTGCTATGTGCTAAACAGAGTACCCAAAACTAAGAACAAAGTTTCTCCCTATGAAATTTTGAAGAAAAGACAACCCAATTTGTCTTATTTTCGAACTTGGGGTTGTTTAGCCTATGTTAGGATACCTAACCCCAAGAGAGTCAAACTCGCCAGTAGAGCCTATGAATGTGCATTCATTGGTTATGCCTTAAACAGTAAAGCATATAGGTTTTATGACCTAAAAGCTAAAGTGATTATAGAATCGAATGACGCTGACTTCTATGAAACGAAATTCCCCTTCAAATCAAGAGATAGTGGGGGCACAGGTATGAACACTACACCTGATCACACTCCAGTAATCAGAGACAGTGATGAAAACATCCAACCAAATGTTATAGAACTTCGAAGAAGTAAGAGAGCAAGAACTGCTAAAGAGTATGGACCCGAATATGTGGCCTATACATTAGAAGAGGATCCACAACTCTAAAGGAAGCCTTGTCTTCCTTGGATGCTGACTTATGGCAAGAAGCCATAAATGATGAAATGGATTCTCTACAGTCTAACGGAACCTGGCACTTGGTTGAACTGCCTCCAGGCTGCAAACCAATAGGTTGTAAATGGGTTTTGAAAAAGAAACTGAAACCTGATGGATCTATTGATAAATACAAGGCTCGCCTTGTAGCCAAAGGTTTCAAGCAAAGAGAAAATATAGATTTTTTCGATACCTACTCACCAGTTACTCGAATCACATCCATAAGGGTACTAATTTCTTTAGCTGCCATTTATAACTTAATTGTACACCAAATGGATGTGAAAACTGCTTTTTTAAATGGTGAGCTGGAAGAAGAAATCTATATGGAACAACCTGAAGGTTTTGTAATCCCTGGACAGGAAAACAAGGTCTGTAAGTTAGACAAATCTCTGTATGGTCTAAAACAAGCCCCTAAGCAATGGCATGAAAAGTTTGACAACTTAATGACTTCGAATGAGTACAAAGTGAATGAAAGTGACAAATGTATTTATTACAAGTATGAAAATAACATTTACACAATCATATGTCTCTATGTAAACGACTTGCTCATATTTGGATCAAACGTCCCTGCCATAAATTCTGTGAAATCATTGTTGAGTAAAAACTTTGATATGAAAGACCTAGGAGAAGCTGATGTAATTCTTGGCATTAAGATTAAAAGATCAGAAAAAGGAATTTCCTTAGATCAGTCTCACTACGTTGAGAAGATCTTAAGGAAATATAACTACTTTGACTGTAAACCTGCAAGCACACCCTATGATCCAAGTGTAAAACTATTTAAGAACACTGGAGATGGTGTTAGACAAACTGAATATGCGAGCATCATTGGCAGTCTCAGATATGCCACTGAATGTATTGGACCCGACATAGCCTATGTTGTGGGACTCTTATGCAGATTTACAAGCCGGCCAAGCAATGAGCATTGGCAGGCGATTGAGAGAGTCATGAGATACCTAAAAAGGACTATGACTTTAGGACTGCATTACCAAAGATATCCTGCAGTACTTGAAGGGTATAATGATGCAGATTGGAACACCTTATCAGATGATTCCAAAGCGACCAGTGGCTATATATTTAGCATAGCTGGAGGAGCTGTTTCTTGGAAATCTAAGAAACAAACCATTCTGGCTCAGTCCACAATGGAATCTGAGATGATAGCACTAGCTACTGCTGGTGAAGAAGCAAGTTGGCTAAGATGCTTGCTAGCTGATATCCCTTTATGGAAAAAACCGTTACCAGCTGTGTTAATTCATAGTGATAGTACCGCGGCTATCGCTAAGATTAAGAATCGTTATTACAATGGTTAGAAAAATGACAGATAAGACGAAAACACAGCACGATTAGAGAATTTCTCTCTAATGGAGCGGTTAAAGTTGATTTTGTACGTACGACTGAAAACTTAGCTGATCCTTTGACGAAAGGACTAACTAGAGAGAAAGTCCAAATTACATCCAGTAGGATGGGATTAATGCCTATAGCTCACTAAATGATGGTAACCCGACCTACATGACTGGAGATCCCAAGACTTAGGTTCAATGGGTAATAACAAGTCATGAAGTGATAGAACATGCTATGATAAGATTAAGGAAACATGATCCTGCAGTGAAAGAAGGATGAGATAATAGAAACTCTTAATGAGATCTATACTCTATATTGAGTGGAGTACATAGCTACAGGAGTACCCTTGATAGACTCACCTATACGGATGTGGAACTGAGGCCGGTTCCTATGGAATTTCGAGGCAGAATTCCTAGAGCGTTCGTTAAAACCGGGATAGACGTGCAGGGCCATAAACGCACGGCTTTAGAATACACCTTATGAAAAAGTTTGTGTGGGTTCTATGTCTGAGATAGAGTTCAATGCTGTAGGCAACTCTTGTTAAATCGGAATAGTATCCGTTATGCAAAGGTTCAAGTTGTAGGCGACACCTTTGTTTACTAGCAACCTTACGGAGACGTCTTTGGCGTTATTTCTCGAAACCATTTTTAAATTCAAGTGGCGGATTGTTGGAACACTAGTGAATTTGAGTGGAAATTGGAAAGAATAAACACATGTCCCTTAGGAAAGAACTAGTGTTGGTATGAATTGAAAAATGTCTCACATTGGATAGGACATACCCACTAGTAGTGTTTATATAAGTGGGGGGTGACCTCCAAGGGTGTGCCCTTGGGGTACCCACTTTTGCGAACGGGTGAGCGCTTACGAAAATATATAAATATCACACGCGCGACGCCGCCACCGTCCGGGCTGGGCTTGGGCTTGGGTCCGGGTCAAAAATGAATATATTTTTATCACCTGAAATTGTTAAATTAATTTTTTTGTTAATTTAATAATTATCTGAAAGCGCTCTACGGATAAGGATAAACTCCATTCGGATCCGATCCGATCCAACAGAATATCCGGAAGTCCTTCCGGATATATCCACTCGTTGATCCAATCCACGTGTGCTTAAAGATTAAGTTAATCCGCTTAACTTAATCCCAAAAATCACGCCGGATTTGTTACGAGCTCTCCCTATAAAAGGAGAGCTCGGCCTCACTTATTCCTCACCCCGAAATTCACAGTTGATGCTTCCTGTGCTTTTCCTCTCTTCTCCCTCCTTCGACTTGTGTTGACGAATCCTTCTTCTCTTTCTACTCCTTTTTGTCCCTTCGGTTTCGAGTGGTCTTCGTACCATACAGAGTGGTTTAATACCATATTGAGGGTGTAAATTCTCGAACGATTACTTACGGTGCAGTACGTAATCGAACATGTGAACTTGACTGTTTTTATCCTGGAGGCGGCGCGGTTGTTAGTCTACCTTGCACAAACTCGGGTAGTGCCGCAAAACGTCTTGAAGAGAGCTACCTGGTCGTGACTCAACCCGGTAATATCTTCGGTGGTGAATTCTGATTTTTTAAAGAGGTACTTTTTCTAAACTCGAAAACAACAGTTAGTCATAAGACGGGTCCATGCATAGTTATTTTCAAATTATGGGTTCCGTGCATAGTTATTTTCAAATTACTGCAGCAGGACCTTACGGGTTTCAGGTTACTACCTGAAACCTCCAATCCAAATTTCTCCTACTAAATGAAATTTAGTGATTCGAGTGTCCATTGTGAAGAGAATTTTGTCTACTTTTTAATGGTTTAAGAATTATTTTCAGAAGATTTCTGTGGAGAAAGGTATAGGCAAAATACTGACAGAGTGTCAATACGGATTTGTAGGAATCTACATCCTCCTCTATCAATTTCACCCAAATCAGTCCCTTATCTGTACACAGTCAAAATCAATGGTTCCACACATCACACAACACCAAAATAACCTTTAATAGAAGTTTAAAATCGAAAACAACAATTAAAAAGACATACCAAGAAAATCCTTTTTTCAAACACTAACATTGAACAAGCCACCTACTCAAATTTCACATGCAAAACATCAATTAAAAAGACATACCAAGAAAATCCTTTTTTCAAAATCTAATCTACTGCAACAACAATCAATAAGTCAGTTTCTAGAACCAACAGAAACACATAATCAAATTGTTAAGGAAGAGTATAGAATTACAGCTTCTATATTTTACCCAAATCACAGTTTTAGCAAACCACTTTTCAAAGATATCAACCACACCCTAACATGCTACCAAAGACTCATACAAGCATGAATCAATATGTACCAATAGGAAATTCATCGTGCAAAGAAAATAAAAAGGACCTCACTATTAGCATAATATAAAAGATATTAAATTTCAGAATGGCTTTCCTTGTTCTCCCTATCCTTGCTTCTTCTCTCTAGCATTCATTCTTTCTCTATATCTATTGCAATTTAAGCACTCTCTTCTTCTTCCCTTCGCTCACCCACTCTATCTAAAGTTTATGGTTTTCTTTCTTTGTTCTAATGTTTTAAGATTATTGGTCTATGATGACAACATAATACTAAATAATACCGCAAAAGGAAAAATTTGAAAGAATTCATTTATTAACTTGAGGTTTCTCATTGATAAAATCTACAAGTCGAACTGTAACAGATGCTGTCATTGAAATCCTTCCTGTTATTTTTACATTCAACGATGCATGTATGCAGACCTGCTTTATGGGAGTTGCAATCCTTCTTCCTTTTTCAAGTTAAACACCTTGATAAGTGCATCTCCCACAACCTGTGTGAAATCCAATGATGCAAAATGTTATTAAATGAACTTGAATTGGATATTATCATCGAAAACTGAAAGGAAGGAACAATATTTGAAATTTAAATAATTACGACACAAGCCATTTGCCCCAGTTACTTCCTGTGAAAGTAACTATCTGAATTGCAACAACATGTTGGTTTCCAAAGTATATTCATTACACCAGCAGAATATACTGAAAAAATTAACAAGAATATGGAAGGCCAGTCACAAGTTTTTATTACTTCACGCGCAAGGTAAGAGAAAATACCTTGTCTGGTGTGGATGCACCAGATGTTACACCAATCTTTAATGGACCCTTTGGCAGCCAGTTTTCTTTCTCGACAAGCTCGCCATGCTGAAAGATGAAAAGATAAAACATTATTATTAATAGTGAAAAAGAGATAATAGTAGATGAGGTATAAAATCTCTTTATCGATCGATGCTTACATTCAACTTGTATGCTATTTTGTTTCCTGGACCAATTCTTTGCTCACTGTCAATCCAGTAAGAAGGAATTCCACGTTCCTCAGGTATCTCTTGAAGGTGCGAAGTATTGCTCGAGTTCCAGCCACCAACTACTAACATGAGATCCATATCTTTATCTACCAGCTTGTAAATAGCATCTTGTCGCACCTGAACGGAAATTCAATACAAATTTTTGATTACAATGGCCACGGTCTAAAATATATCATAGAATTAGGGAGTATTTTTCTGAATATTATTTCAAAAGTAATAGAGGACAATCAGTAAAATATTTAAATAGACTATTTTATACCCAACAGATTTCATAACAAGCCAGTGTATAAATAATTACACAATATGAAGTTATATTTACAACACTCCCCCTCAAACTGGTATATGCGGAACAATGGTGCCCAAAACCGGGAGCTCATGATACCATGTAGAATTGGGGAATACTTTTCTGATTATTATACCAAAAGTAATGAGAGTACAATCGCCAAAGTGTTTAAATAGACTGTTTATCTCCAATGAGCCTAACTAACGGGCTAAATACAATATGTACACATGATTACACAAGAAAAATATTGTATTTACAAGTTACAACGTATGCATAATAGTGCTAACTTGATAACTAGCTACAAGAACTGCAATCACATTTTATCATATCCAAAATAAGCAAGAACATAAAGGGACTAGAGAAGTGAAAACACCTGAGTAGCATTACAAATTGTGTTGAAGCTTATGAAGTGCTCATTAACGTTTTCCACGCCAAATTTGCGCATCATAGTCCTCTGCACAAGTTTCCCTGTGATCCAATCAGCAAAATACATATCACTATTAATTATAATTTATGAATAGAGCACAAGAGAATCCCTCTCCCTCTAACTCCAAAAAATATATAAGCTAACCAATCTCTTCAGTCTCTCCCTTGAGCATTGTTGTCTGATTTGCAATGCCAAGCCTTATCAGGTCATTGTCTGGATCAAACCCCTTAGAAACTGCAAACTTAAATTTCTGGACAAGAAGAATTAAATAATTACGACAACGAATACTACAGGGTTTTGAAAGCAAGATTGATCACATGACAAATGCTGTACCTCGAAAAATGCTTCTCTGGTTGAGCTAGATCCGTTAAGTTCACCACCAAGAATATAAGCACAAACATATTTAGTCTGGATAAGTTTGTCAGTTATGCAAAAGTTAATACAAATTTCTTCAAGTTAAGACATTCAACACACATTAAATCAAATACTAGCAGCAACTTAGGACAAACTACAAGAAAAATAAAATAATCACGACATTGAAGGGTTTTGAAGGCAGGATCAACTACAAGACAGGACAAAAGTCGTACCTCTAAAAATGCCTCTCTGGTTGAACTGGATCCATTAAATTCACCACCAAGAATATAGTCGCAAACATATTCAGCCTGGATGAATTTGTCAATTATGCAAAAATTACAACAATATCTTCAAGTTAAGGCATTCAACGCACATAAAATTGACTACTATCAGCAACTAAGGACAAACCTCTG
>WNNG01000238.1:0-15475 GCA_018208015.1 Medicago ruthenica
GTTTTTTTATTTTTCAGGGCTATAAGGAGACCTCACAAAATGAAAAGTATTCTGACAACATATGAGACTGCTTCGGGCCAAGCCATCAATTTACCTAAATCAGAAATATACTATAGCAGGAATGTGGATGGTAGCATCCAGCACACGATTACTTCAATTATTGGTGTACAGGCGGTATTAGGAACATGTACATATCTTGGTTTACCTTCTATGATAGGAAGAAATAAGCAAGCAACTTTCAGCTTCATCAAAGATAGAGTTTGGCAGAAGATAAATTCTTGGAGTAGTAAATGTCTGTCTAAGGTGGGAAGATAGGTAATGATAAAGTCTGTTTTGCAATCCATTCCTTTGCACGTTATGAGTATTTTCTTGCTGCCCTCTACTCTCTAATTGATTCTATTGAGAAAATGTTGAATGCGTTTTGATGGGGAAATGGAGGAAATAATGCTAGAGGCATTCATTGGTTATCTTGGGACAAACTCACTGTGCACAAAAAATATGGAGGAATGGGGTTTAAAGACCTAACAACTTTTAACATGGCCATGTTAGGTAAACAGGGATGGAAGTTTCAAACTCATACTGATTGTTTGGTGACAAAATTATTTAAGGCACGATATTTCCATCGCACTGATTACCTTGGTGCAAAAATAGGTCATAACCCAAGCTTTGTGTGGCGAAGCATTTTTAGTGCAAAGAGGGTTGTTCGAGAGGGTGCTAGACGAAAAATCGGCAATGGCATGAATATCCCAATTTTTGAGGCGCCATGGCTATATGGTGGAAGTAATTCAGGGTTAGGGCAATCAAGTGAAGTAATTCAACAGTCAAGAATTCATTCTCTTATTGATCATGAGAACAACAATTGGAACCACCAATTGATTACATATTATTTTGATAATGTTGCAGTCCAAGAGATTCTTAAAACGCCTCTGATTAGTCAAGTGATGGAAGATCAATTAATTTGGAGATTGGAAAAAATGATTATTATTCGGTTAGAAGTAGTGCATATCGGATGTGTATGGAAGTTATCACGGATAATTCGTTTTTACACCGTCCCGGTAATTGGTCTAGTATCTGGAAACTGAAGGTCCCTCTGTAAGTGAAAAATTCGTTAGAATTTGTAGGGGGTGTTTACCGACGCAAGCAAGGTTGTTGGAAAAGGGGGTGAATTGCCCATCTACGTGTGCTATGTGTGAGGAAAATTACGAGGATGCGACTCATGTGTTGTTTGATTGTCCGAAAGCGAGAAATGTATGGTTGAATTGCTATATGGTAGACAAAGTGAGTTCGGTAATGCTCAATAACAACACAACGACTGACATCACTTTTGCGCTATTACAAGAGTTAACTAAGGAGAAAGCCGAACAGTTTGCTGTGAATTTATGGAGCTTATGGAAGAGTCGGAATTTAAGAATATAGCAGAACATTACTGAGACTTGCCAGGCCATTAAAGTTCGCGCAAGTCAGCTGTTACATGAGTGGAGAGAAGCAAACATCAGGAAACAGAATTGTGGTGTAGCTGGAAATTTGGCAGGGCCGATAGCAGCTGACAGATTACAATCTGTAGGCGTGCACAACTTGCTGCCATCACAGGTTCGGTGGGCAAAACCGCAACAAGGAAGGCTTAAGTGCAATGTTGATGCGGCGTTTTCGGAAGCATTAAACAGTGTTGGTTTTGGTTTGTGCATACGGGATGCTGCTGGAAATTTCATGAAGGCAAAGACGTGGTGGTCTAATCCCATGTGTACGCCGGAGGTTGGGGAAACGTTGGGACTGCTCCATGCAATTCAATGGGTGCATGAATTACAACTTACAAATGTAGATTTTGAGATGGATGCAAAGAAAGTGGTAGATATTATTAATAAGGGCAGCAATGACGTTTCTGAATTTGGAACAATATTGGATGAATGCAAAAGATGTCGCAATTTTTATTTCGAGAACTCTAAGGTGGAGTTTAGTTGGAGACAAATGAATGAGGTCGCTCATACTCTTGCTAGAGAGGTCATATTCTTAGCTGGTCCCCATGTCTTAATGATGTACCTCTTAGTATTTTGACAATGTATAATGAAAAGCTATAAACTATTTTCCCTCAAAAAAAAAAAAGACAGTGTTGAGTAATAAAAGTGAGTACATCATTCAGCCGAAATTCAAATTTAGTTTGTCAAGTTATGAGAGTTTAATTCCTACCACTATAATCAAACCTCATTATTACCAAATCTTGCTTAATTACTTCTTCAAAGTTCTTTTCAGCGATAAGAATGTCAACAACCTTGAAACCCTCGACTAGGTGAATCAATGCATCCAACACAAATCATGCCACCTAGTGGATACACTGGAACAGCTGCTACTGCAGTCACAAACCATGTATATATCTATGTAACAGGTAAAATAGGACTTATTCAGAAGACAGCATGTCAACTGTTCAACTTCCAAAGTGGTACCGCCACCATGTAAATTAATTAGATTGACTAATTATTGCATAAATGACACAAGAAGCTACTCAGGACCAAAAATCTATAGTTATGCAAGTCATTGTAAAATGACCAAAGTTAAACACCATAGGCTAAAGCAGAGATATAAATATTACACCAGCACTAATTTTTATCAAATACATTGAAGGTTACTCCGTTGTGTTCTACATCATGAACCTGATGAAGTGATTCTTCAAAAGCCTGCAAGGCTACCTTGTAATGGTCCAGAGAAAGTACTCCCTCCTCCACAACTCGTAAGGCCCTTCTAAATAACCGATTAGACCATTGAATACGGTCAGTACCAGTATCATCAGAACTACAACAGTTGTGATCGGGAATACAAAAGCGCTTGTAATCTTTATTCCACCGCGAAAGAATGTACTTAGGAGGAATCTCCTCCACCCCAATAAAATTGAGCACACACATCGCATGCCGACAAAGATATCCATAAAAATTAAAGCAACAACAGATACAACGAACTTCAACTGATGTTTTACTATACACAACTTCAAAATCCTTAATTTCCCGTTTGTTTCCCTCGATCAAAACGCGCTCCTTGACCAAGAAGATGGTGATAGGGCCCTCCACGTGTAATTGCATTGTCCCAAAACAAGAGAACATTTCTTCCACTTCAAGTTGGAACTTGGTGAATAATTCTCTTGTGTACATACTAGAGAGCTGCAGTTCAAAAGAACATTTGGTTTTTAGCAGAGGGCTTGAGCTTCTCGATTCAATATCTGCAAGAGATTCTTCCTTGTACTTCTTGTGAAGAGCTAATTCATACTTGTCAAGAAACTCCTTCAAAGGAGTCTGTTTGTGGACATATTTATCGAAAAATGGACTAATGCTTTCACCAGACCGTGTTGCAGACATTCCAGCAAAAAACTTGTCCTTCAAGTATACTGGTGCCCAATGAACTCGGTCTTCATATAGTGAACAAAGCCACTCATTATCATTAACTCCAAAATGTTGAATCATGAACCCCCATGCTGCTTCGAATTCAATCACTTTCATTGTCTCATAAACTGCTTTAATCAGTGCTTTCTTGATTGCATCATAATTGCGCAACCCTCCCAGTTTTTCTGGTACTTTTTTCATAATTAATGACAAGCCAAAGCAATGATGAGATCTGGGAAAAACTTCAGCAATTACACTCTGCAATGCTTTGCATCTATCTGTAATAATAGTTTGAGGAGAACATCCTGATATACATGTGTTCCATGTTCTAAACAACCATTTATATGATTCTTATTTCACCTGCAAGCAGGCCACAACCTAATAACACTAATTGACCATGATGATTTATTCCAACTAAAACCACAAGAGGGATTTCATATCTGTTTAACAAATAAGTGTTGTCAAAATAAATGACATCACTAAAATAACCACATGCAGCCCTAGACTTAGCATCAACCCAGAATGCATTCCTTAAATGCCCTTCATCATTGAAATCCATCAAATAAAGAAGTTTGGATTAGTCAATTGCATACGGCAGAGGAAATTATAAATGGCTTGTGTGTCACCTTTTCTTAGGTTCAACTTATTAGAATATTTGGAGAAAGCTCTATCATCTCTTGCATTGGAGTTTAAATTGTCATTACCATGTGTATCTCACAAGTGCATGATATACCTTAATTGTTTTCCCATCAGCATCAGAACTAGGCAACGAGTTCTTTTTAGTTCCACTTCCCATCTTTTTAGCACCTAAGATGTGGTTATGTTCAAGCGTAACCTCATTTATCCTCCATCTTTGAGACTCCACTAACCTCATCCTTATCATGGCAGGACAACCAGTTCTTGTCTCTTTTCTCAAATTGTTAACATCTTTTATTCTTTTGAAACCTTGACTGCTACAGCAAAGCACTGCACCATATTTTTGTTTGCTATTTCGCTTGAACCATGAATTCTTCACCCTCACACAAAATCCCACCTCTTTGGCATAGCAAATATAATATTGTAAGCATCATCATATGACTCAAATTCCATTCCAAGAGCAGGTGCGGGAAATTCTTTTCTTCCTTGAGAAATATCATTTTGACAATCTAATTCAATTGGCACACCATCTTCATCTGGTAATCATCACAACATAGAGAAGTGTCGTCCACCTAGCACATCGTCAAACAAAATCAATAAGCTCAAGCAGGAATCAGCTTAAGAATATCTGATGTGGAAATTATTCAGTTAAAAATTACAGTAGATGATAACTAGATCTTAGAAAGAGCATAGATATGAAAAGTTAATTACCTTCAAGCCTTCTTCTTCTTCTTCTCGACGTTGTTGAGAATCGACGCCGTCCAAGGTAACGAGCTTTTCGCCCTCCAACTCCAACATCATCAAATCCTTCACCCTTTACCCGCTCTCATTCATCTGTTTACACAATAATTAGGCTAAATTACATTCTGGGTCAGTTTGCTGTTTGTAACATATTAGTCCTTTAAGTTATTTTTGTAACAGATTAGTCCTTTAAGTTTTCTGTTTGTAACAGATTAGTCCTTTAAGTTATTTTTGTAACAGATTAATCCTTTAAGTTTTCTGTTTGTAACAGATTAGTCCTTTAAGTTTGTTGTTTGCTGTTAAACAGAAGGACTAATCTGTTACAAACAGAAAACTTAAAGGACTAATCTGTTACAAAAATAACTTAAAGGACTAATCTGTTACAAACAGAAAACTTAAAAGACTAATCTGTTACAAAAATAACTTAAAGGACTAATCTGTTACAAACAGCAAACTTAAAGGACCCAGAATGTAATTTAGCCCAATAATTAATGAGATTAACGTTGTGGGTTAAGTCTGAAACATACACATAACCAATTAAAACATATAAAATTACCACATAAATTAAAAACATGAATTGATGTAAATGTTTTGATTGATTGTGTTTGCAAAGTTGTTTTAGACTGTTAACCAACCATTAAACTCATAATTAACTGAGTTTTTCCTTAAAAAAATAAATTAATTGAGTTTAAAGAAGATGCACGGACACTATAAAATATTTTTACACCGTCATCTAATAAAAACTCATCATCTTATCATGTAATCATGACTATTTTTAAAAATTCGTCAAATTTTTTTATTTTATTGGATGTTGTCATACCCCAATTTTTGACCTAAAATTTCTTTTTTTACTCGTCTTTTTGGTTCGGAATTTTTCGTCGTTTCAGACGAAATTTCGGCAGAGAGGTATTTTAAAATACCTCGTTTAGGGTTCCAAAGGCGACCTTTTTTTCAGTTTTATTATTATTCTATTTTACTTTAGTTTTTTTTTTATCTTTTTTCTTTTTTACTAATTTAATTTTCGGATTTTTTTTCTTTCTATTTTTTTTTTTTTCATTTTTTCTATTTTGTTTTTATTTTTATTCTTAATGGTTATTTTTTTGGTCTTTATTGCTAATCAAACCTATCCAAAGTCCAAGGTCAAAGGTCAAGGTCAAATGTTTGATTTAATGGCTTTGACATATGTGATTTAATGGCTTTGACATATGTGATTTACTAGTATTCGACCCGTGCAACGCACGGGAGAAAAAGAGCAATGTTATAATGTTTGAGAGAGTGAAAGTGAGAATACGGTGAAAGTGTAGGTATTTGAATTTTGAGTTTGAACTGTGAGTGGAGTTTGTGACCTTAACATTAATACAAACATTATAATAGGCCACCTAAAATAATATCCATATTTTAAGCCATTTATGATACTATTTTTATTATTACTTAAATATTTAATATAGAAAGTTAATTTATTTTTAAAAATTAAGAACAATAATAAAATTCTATAATGGTCTTCGAAGTTCAAAACTTTTAGTAAGCTTTAGTTACATACGCAAAATATAGGATACTATTAATATTGTTTCAGTCATTTTCAGTACAGCCATCTTTATCATTTCATTTTATTAAAATATAGGATTGATTTAATATTGTTTCAGTCAAATACATGTTTAAATATTGTTGATGCTTTATATATTTGCCTTAAAAAAATCAAAAGTTTAAACCCCTATATAAATTAAATTGTGCACCTGTATTGTTTACTACAATTAGAAGAAAATAAAAATTTGGACATTTGTATTGACTTTCTTATATAATTATCTTAGATAAGAAATGACACAATAAAGCTTTAGTAGATGATGTCAAAACTTTGTGTGACTTCTAATAATTAAAATACTATCATAGGAAAACTCAGTTTTTTTTACTGGTTTCATTGAGTAACCAAATACAATTAATAATATATATTTTAGAAAACATGGTCAAATGATTATACCCCTAGGATTAAGTCAACATGATTATAGTACCACCATGTCCACATAGCATAAATATGATTGTTATAGAACTTTACATCCATAGAAAGTAACCAACAGTAATTGTTACATCTTATAACATTTCCCTTGGATTTAAGTACCAACAGTGTCATTAAAATTACATATGAAAATAGAAAAAAACAGAATACATTAACAACAACAATAGAAAAGGCAGTCAGTAGTTAATCAACCATATAGTCACCAAACAGTGCACTGCACCCCAAAAAACTGATGGAAGACAGGAAAATTCGCCTCAAGGAAGATGGACACAGCTGATGTGCTCGACCAAGATGACCCTAGGAGGATCCTGAACATGAAACAACAACTTATCTCCCTTACGGACTCTACGGTCTTTCAGAAACTTGAACCAATCATTCCCTAAATACTTTTCGTAAAAAGCTCTGTCAGATGTGATAACACGACATTTATAGCGTCGGTTTGTTTCAACATCCTTCAAAATTATGCTTTCTTGATTTTCTTTAATCACATTGACAGAAGTACGGTTGGGAAAGTGCTACGAAACAAAAAAACAATTGTTTACTTCAAATTTTATCCAATACTAAAAAACTAAACTAAAATAAAAGTGACAGTTTCAAGATAATTAAAATAAATTGGATTAGCACATACCAAAACTTGCTTTTTTTTCCTTCTGGCCATGGCCTTGGTGACATTCTTAACAAAGAAGTGATTAGTTTGATGGTAATTGTCTTCATCATATTCTATCCCAAGTTCCTCATCCTCATCCTCGTCATCATGATTGGCCTCAACTTCTTCATCAGAACTAATTTCAATGACCTCGTCCTTAATTTCACCAAGTAATGGTTCATTGTGTACTTTACCCAGGTACACCACCCTAAACTTAATCAGTGTTCCCATGAATTCAAGCCTGACCTTAGTGTCATGTTTCAAGCCAAAGATCTTAGCAACCTTGCTCCATCTGTCATATAGAAGTCTGAGCAATCGCTACCAAAGTACACAACAGTTTGTTTGCCATTAGGACTGATGAGCATAGTTGAGGCACGGAGGTGAAGTTGGTGGTAATTACGTTTCATGAAATCCTTAGAAACACGTATCTTACCCTATAAAAGCAATGAGAAACTTGTTGATAAAACTATACTATAAGGTGATGTAATTTCTTTAAAGAGATTAGTAGGTCATGTTTACCTCATGAGGTGACAGAATTGTTTCAAAAAAATCAGTAGGCCTTGCTGATGTTATATCTTTTTTAGTTCTGTACGATATGCAAATAGATTAGTAGATACTTGTGATTGACAATATAAAAAAAACAGTTCCTACCAAAATACAGTAATTAGAACAGGACCAATAAAATCATGATGGACAAAATCATGTTAATCATCTTCATGATCCTAATAAATTCTTAATTGCCACTAACCATCTTACAAAATGGTTTCTGAATCAATTCAGGCTGCATGAATAACATGATGGACAAAATAGCTACTTTAGAACTTACTACATTACACAATGGTTTTTGAATCCCTTCCTAATTATCCATTTTGAACTTGGGATCATTGAATTTGTGCAGAATCTTAATGCACTACAGAAGCGAAACAGAGATGTGTAGATGCAAAACATTATCATAGATTTAGTGTGAAATAAATAGGTTATATATTAACAGGCAACAATACACATTTAAACTAAAAGTACTGCATGAAAACGAATTAAGTCAAAATCATAGACTAAATGCGAAAAAGAAAGAGAAAACATGAAACAATTAAAATATCTAGAATCTATAAATTAAAAACAATTGACAAAGTCCATTAAAATCCAGATTAACCAAAAATTAACCAACAAAGTTTAACCTAGAGTAAGTGGAAAACATGAAAGCGATTAAGCCTTAACCTTTCACCATCTTAAGCTTCTTACAGCCTTAACAGGAAGCTACACTCATGTTTCACCAGAAAGCCTTAACAGGAAGCGATTAAGCCTTAACATGAAAGCGATCTCATTTAACTTACCTCGTGAAGCTCTTTGACCGATCTCGTTTCACCATCTTTGTCTTGTTACAGCCTTGCATTTGTGGTGAAAACAGGAAAGCGATTGCTGGGTTTGAGATCGGATGGTAGGAAGGGAATGGTAGATTAAATGAGTGGTTGGGAAACGCTGTAAAGGATAAGAGGGTTTGGTGGATCCGGTTTTGACAGATATGGGTAATGGGCCGCCCATAGACAAAGTCTTAGACCCAATATCTTGTTTAATATATGCTATCTAGACCATTGTTTTTAATTTTGCACCATGTTCATCTGATTATTTTTTTTTTTAATTTGAACTTATGTAATTTTAAATTTTGCACTTATGTAAAATTATGTATGTTGTTTTTAATTTTCCACTTCTGTAATTTTGTCTATTTAATTTTTAATTTTAATTTTAATTTTCCACTTGTGTAATTTTATCTATGTTAATTTTAATTTTGCACTATATTAATTTACATATTTGGATTTCAACTTATGTAAATTTAATTTTTTTAAAATGATTATATCTAAATCACTCCAATATAGATATGTTAGTTTATCATCTAAAATAAATATATGACTAAATTCAAAAGAAATGTCATTTTTTTTAACAATCAAAGTATTGTAAATTGGAATTTGTCCACAATGACAGTGGGTTATTAAATATATAAAGGCTGAAAAATATACCTAAATTTGTTATTCATAATTGTACAGTTTATAGGGTTACACTAAATAATTACAATAAGTACAAAATCAAAATATACTAATGAAATAAACTCTTAGTAACAAATTATTAAGCTTCCTTAGAATTACATCCATTAATCCTCATGAATTTGCTGAAATATTCACCAAGCTCTGAAGGATGGTAGTAACTGTCAAGAAAATTGAAAAACAATTCATCACCTATTAGCCAATGGCAGTTTACAATTATTGTATAATATTTACAAATTTTCTTGGTTACCTTGTAGTTTTCAGTCTTCCTGAACCAAAAATTACACATAATATATAATAACTTTCTTTAATGAAGTGTTGCATAGATAAATGAATAAGTATGATAAATAAAGTTCAATGGATAATAAAAAGGAGTTATATATTATTACATACCCAAAAGAGTATTATCAAAGTAGTCAAGAGGATTATCGAAAAAAAACAAACCACCTAATGAAAAGAACATAAACCAGAAATCGCTGCAACGCATGCGGGAAAAGAGAATTATTGTGGCGTGTACCAAATTAACTTAAAACAATCCAAAAAGTAGTACTCTTATAGTGTAATTCTTAGACAATTAAAATGTTATTGTCATCACAAATATCAATATGTCATACACCTCCAACATATCATTCGGTTTAATTTATAACAATTTCACTATATTGGCGAATAACAATTAAATAACTACATTTGATACAAACAACAAAAAAAGTAGTCAAAACTTGGGCGCAATTAACAAAAAATGTCTTCATGCGAATGGATGCACCATCACTTTTGGCTCCACAGTTATCTACAACATAAATACAAAGGTTTTTGCATATATCAAAAAGGATTTGAATAATAAAAATTTTAATTGATGATTAAATATGTATATGTATATTCATACCTGATAAGCTACTGTCTACAAATTATCAAACACCTCAGGAAAAACAACATTGATAGTGGAGTTGCAAGGGTTGCCATCTTCATCCAAAATCAACATCTTCAACCCCTTTTTGGTGGTTACCCTCGAAACGGCAACATACAACTGTCCATGTGTAAATACAGGTCGAGGTAGATACAATCCAACTTTAGACAATGATTGTCCCTGACTCTTATTTATTGTCATGGCAAAGCACAATGAGACTGGAAATTGTCTTCTTGAAAATTTGAATGGATATCCTGAATCTGAGGGAACTAAATCCATCCTTGGGATTAATACCTTTTGACCAATACTCTTGCCAGTTAAGACAGTAGCAGTAATGATATTCTTTCCAAGGTGATTCACTTGTAGCCGTGTTCCATTGCATAAACCACTTGCTTGATCAATGTTTCTTAACAACATTATGGGAACTCCAGTCTTTAAAATCAATCTATGGTTTGGTATTCCAGAACACTTTATGTCATTCAAAAACTCAGTGGTACACCAATCTCCTTGAATATCATAATCTTCATCGGATTTGCAAGGGGTATCGGAACTTAAATACTCTTTTTCTTCCCCTTTAATCAATGACAAAACATACTCGTTGACTTCTTCAACACAATCAAGAGTGGGAGCAAGAATTGCTTTCTCTTGAAATATCCTTTGATTATCAATGTTGCTAACAATATCTGGATAAACAAAGTCAATCAATGATTGAAGAGGATTGTCACATGGAGGAACGCACAAACCCTCTGGAATATCTATGATACTCTCTCCATCTTCATCGGATACCATATCACCATCTCCAATTTTCAAAATCCATTTTGCAAAATCTCTAATCTCATTTGAATCACCATTTGTACAATCACCAGTCAACCTCATGTTTCTTGTTAGCTTTAAAACCTTGCAACTATGCCAAAGAAGCGAAGAGTTAATAGAAGACTTCATTATATCAAGTCTGCTACCCTTTCTAATGACGGGTAAAATTTGCCTAAAATCTCCACCCAAATAACAACTTTTCCACCAAAAGGTTTGTTCAGATTGTCTTCGTCTACAACTCTCATTAGATCACGCATCGTACGGTCAAAAGCTTCAAAACAAAACTTGTGCATCATCGGCGCCTCATCCCATATAAACAGACTTGCTTCTCTCAGTAGCTTGGCTCTCAAATCTTGTTGTTTTACATTGCAAGATGATTTTTCATTGATTTTCAATGGTATGCAAAAAGTAGAATGAGCAGTTTTGCCTCCAGGCAATAACAGAGACGCAATTCCGCTTGATGCAACATTAATGACAATCTTTCCTTGTGACCGGATGGCTGCAGATAATGTCTTCCACATAAAGGTCTTTCCGGTTCCACCATATCCATACAAAAAGTAGAACTGACCATCCTGTGCCTCAACAGATTTCATTATGGTAGAATAAACACCATGTTGCTCATCAGTCAGCTTTTGAAGCAGGGAATCATGTAACCGACTTTGCTCATCTTTATCATAATTCAATTCATCTGCAATGAATTTATTTTCCATGGCAAACAACTCTTCAAAAACTGGGTATGGCATAGATTTGTGATCTCTCAGTGATCTTCCATTACACATCAACAACTTCTCTATCTCAATAAGGCAAAGATTTTGCAATTCAAAATCAGGAATGCGTAGATCTGCGTTAGTTATTATGATGTCGGGTCAATTTGACTATTATAGTGTATAATTTATACACTAACATAAGAAATGGAATGAGTGATATCAGTATTTATATGTCGTGTTAAAAAAAAATAATGTAATTCATGGTTAGAAAATATTACAACATTTGATGATAGTAAATTGCTATTAAAGTATTGATATTAAATAATTATAACCTGTAACAAAGTTATTTGATATGATGATAGGCATATAAATTGAGTAAAAAAATGATATATATATATATATATATATATATATATATATATTGAATCTTGATTAAAGTATTTTCTGCAAACTACTCCATTGCACTTTTGTATTATTTATCTATCATGTCATTAACTAATTAGAGGAAATATTTCTCCTCTTGATGGTGCAGGTGCTATTGATTAATTTTGCAAGCAAGGTTAGTTCTACAATGTCCAAGTGTATATCACCATATGTCACACATGTGATTGCAACAACTGATGCAAACAAAACATGCTCCAGGACATTGAAAGTATTAAGGTCAATACTAAAAATAGTTTATGTTGACCGCGAATCAATGCTACAATAAATTTGAACATATTTATGGAACTTAAAAGTTGTACAATTACCTGGAATGTTGAGCATCCTTCTTTTTGAGTATAGAATTCCATCGGCTAATAAGATCCAAGTGGCTTTCCAAACATTGTCAGGCTTGTGCATTGTGTTCATGTTTAAAAGTCTAACAAACAAAACCCGGATCATGTGACCACTCTCTGATCTAGATGCTTCAAAAATTCCATCTATGAACTCTTTGTCATCAGACAATAAACCAAGAGCATAACATGCATCTTGAAAAGTGTTGTAGAGCTTGCCCTTCACGGTTTTTATACAATTAAACCCCTTACAACCCTTTTGAAAAGTCAATAGAATCCGCATATAGTAAAGTTCACCTGATCCTACAGGAATGTACGAAAGCCTCCCAATCTGAAAACCTTTTTTCCTTGGATGCCAAATCCTTTTTTCTGGAAAATAAGTAAACTTTGTAGGGAATTCAGCATATGTAAGATTTCTCCCCTCACTATAAACTTGGTTTGCAACAAACCAAGCAAGAAACATAGTTGGGACCGATTGATGGAACCTAACAACTTGTTGCAGTTTTTGATTTTCCTTGAACCTAACACTTTGCTGACCCTCCAGATGTAAAGATAATCTCAAAACAGGAGGCCATTTTTCATGATATCAAACATGAAGATTCTCCAAGCTGCTTCACATGGTGACACATATCGACAATCATAGTAACGCTTGATTTCATCAATCGGGCCTTCTTCATCCTGCTCTCCTGCTTGTTTTTTGATATGGAGGTTCGCTCTATCTGGGCCTTTGTTGACATATTTGAACAAATATTTTATGGCATTTGACTTGTTGCAATATTCGGTATTAACGTGTCCTTGATATCTAATCAAAAGTGATGGATTGTAAGGAACAACATACCTATTGTCCAAAGGAGTTCCATTTTTATTCACACAGACCCCATTATCTGTTCTTTTATACACCGGAAAACCATCCTCATCTATGGTGGTGGAACCTAAGAATTTCTTTGGGAAGTATTTGGTGCACCTTTTTCCTTTCATGCAAGGTGAATTCACATTTGCAGCCCCACATGGTCCATGCATCATGTATGTTGAAACGGCCAAGTGCAACTTTGGATATAATTGTGGATGAGGAATCTCGGCTGATATCACCCTATCAATATCCTTAGTTGTGTGTAGTTTGTTTGTACCTTCTAACCATAACAGAATGTGTGCATGTGGTAGCCCCCTCTTTTGAAACTCAACAGTATACATACCTATTAAAAATTAATAAAATAAAATTTAGATATTGTATTTTTTAAAAAACTAAAACCAATATTAACATACTTAATCTCTGATGAACATTGAGAGTGAGTAACAAACCTGCTGTCACTTTCCCGAACACCTGTCTTTCTTAAAGTCCGTCATCATTTGATCCAGTTTCATTTTGAAAACTCTACAGATAATATCGGGTCTGTCTGATGCACTAAGACCTCTCTCTGAGACAAAGTTCTTGATTTCATTCCAATTTGAGTTGCAAGTGATTGTGATGAAAAGATCCGGGTAGCCAAATCTCTTACAAATTGCCATTGCATCTTGACAATTATTGAACATGTACCTTGGTGAACCTGTAAACGAATCTGGAAGTATGACACGTTGTCCAGCAATCCGTGGGTCATTATCTCCCATTTCACTGCTTCTTGTAAGCCATTCAACAAATCTGTACGAATATTTCCCTGGTTATTTCGTATATAAGAAAGTCGTTGAGCTTCAATCATGGTGTAACAATCAACAACGAACTGCTGAAACAATCTTCTTCCATAAACAATGTTTCCAAACTCACAACCCCTCTCTTGAATTCTAAAAGCAATAAATTCTCTAATAGCAACTCTTTCCCTTGCCCCTCTTGATTTTTTTTGTCATCAAACTCTCTATAAAGTATATCTTCCTCATAACCATAATCACCGTGAGGAAATACTAAAGGATACTGAAGTGGCATGTATAACGGATGTGTCTCATGTAACCTTCGTAATCCTCTTCTTACATCATCAACTATAATATCTCTTCCTTGTTCACACACATCATAATCACCTATTATCAAACCAGCAACTTCATCAACAGTAGGTAAATTATGCATCCTTGAATCTCTTTCCCTTTTTCTGAATAACCTTAAAGCCATCTTTGGTGGTGAACCTTGTTCAACTATATCACGAATCTTTCTAAAAGATTTGCATAGTGGGTTAAACTCATCCAACATGATTTTAAGATCTTCGACCAATGAGAGATCAAAGCCACCGTCGCCATCATTAGAGCTGCAACCAAATTAAAATTATGAAATAAATTACATTACATGTCAATAAAGATATATTTAATGTAAAATTGTGTTATATCTATTCATAAAATAAAACATACTCGAAGACTTGTGTTCTGTTTTGTATTTCATTTTGAGTGTCATAGATGTATAGTTGAGCAAACTTTGGTGTACTTCCAGGCTCAGGCAATAGACTTCCAATTCTATGATAATTCTGTCCACTTAAGATAAATTGGGGCGGTCCATTTCCATTGTTGATCTTTGACAGAACTTTGCCTCCAAGGGATGTAAAGGCAAACATACTGTTATATGCTCTGATGTTGTCTTGGTAATGTTTGCTTCTTGGTTCAGATCCATCAAGCAATGATAACAGTAGTTTAGGTGGTTTCTCTAAAAACGGAATATCAACATATCCCTTTTGACAACATAAAGAAAAGTCAACATTATTGGTCGCAGGTCTAGACTTTGTTGCCCTCTCTTCTATCCAAACTTTGGCTTTGCACCATTTGCATGTGAAATCTGGATAGCCAAAATCAAGACATCCTATTGAAAGTTTTTTCAAATATGTTAGGTATGTAATATAAATTATGATAAACTAATATGTAGGTCAAAATGC